>CM031243.1:676691360-677093107 GCA_018340775.1 Taxus wallichiana var. yunnanensis | reverse complement strand
TTGGCAATAATATCCTTCACTCCATATTTCCATTCAATCCGTAATCCCAATAATAATGCCTCAAACTCAGCAATGTTGTTAGTCCATTCAAAATTGAGCTTGAAGGAGAAAGGAAACTCTTCCAAACTAGGAAAAACCAGCACTATACCAGCACCATTTCCAAATTTCGAGCAAGCTCCATAAAATAGTAATGTCCATGAAGAACCTACCATACCAAGGCACTCTAATATTTCCATCTTATTCTCTTTTCCATCAGCAAAACCAATGAAGTTTTCAACATCTACATCAGAAAACAACACTTCATAGGAAGCATTGTTGGGATCTTCAATCAAGTGTAACATCTTCTTTTCCGTAGAGATTTTGACAAGGCTTCCCTCAATGGGAATGGTGGTGAAATACATGTCCATTTGAACTCTACCACCAACACTCACAACCCACTTTTGTGACAAAAAGCATACCCCATTTGGCAAGGCAATCAACAATTACAACGTAAAGTTTTAAATTCTTACTCGGATAGGTTGCAAGTTGCACTACTAAACCCTTCACACTCCCAATAACTGGAAATTCCCTTGAATCCATGGTTGTACACTTCCCATATGCTATTATCACCTTGATATCCAACTCATTCATGAATTCTAGAGGCATGACATTACATGATGCACCGAAATCAAACATGCAATTGTATGAAGCAACCTATCTTTTATGAGAAAAGTTGTGAAGAATGGATCAACATTCAATTGGGAATCAACCAAATATGTTCCCAAATATACTTGAGTTCCTCTCCAAAATCTTCCATTGGTGGTGGTGTTTCAAGGCCAGTGAATGCTTTGAAGAGGATTCTCAATAACATTTACATTTCCACGCTTAGGGTAATCTTTTTCTTCTTTCAATCCCAAGTACTCGAATGCTCTCTTCTTATGCTCAGGAATTCTAAGAAATTCAATAATTGGAACACTCACTTTAATTTGGCTCAAAACCTGGGCTATATCATATGGAAAATTCTTTGGTAAGATAGCAATGGAAGGGAGACAAGAAGGTTGATCGATGGAGAAGTATTCTTGGCAGCCTGGGCATAAAGAGGACTGATATTTTTAAATGGGACAATAGGGTTCTTGGCAATTGTTTCTTTTCTAGGATTGTCTTTAGGAATGCTTATGAGCAAGGGTGTCTTTGGCAGGCTTGAGGACCAGATCCTCTAACAACTTTAATTGTAGTATTTTACTCTTTCTCTTGACCAACCACAACATTCATTAATAATTGTCTATCTTCCTCCGAAGGAATACCACCATCATACTTCTTGATCATTAAAGCCCTTAAATATTCAAAGTCATTATTAGGAATTTCAAAGGCCTGAACTACATCTACATCATGAGTTTGAGGAAGAGAAAGAAATGGTACCCTCTTTATGCAATCCCAAAAGGTTGCAAAGTAGTCCTTACACTTATCACATCTTGTTGATGTTGTTGGTTGTTGTGAGTCTCGAAGAGCTACCCATCATACAAATTTCATCATCCATTTCATTCTCATTATCATCATCAATATCTTTCGGTCCATTTCACATGGAGGATGAGGAAGAAAACATCATCACACCAATCCATATCAGCAATTTCTTGAATAGTAGCAACTATTACAATTAGAGGGTCGACACCACCCTATTTTCACATGCTTGGGGTCTGTTTGTAGATCCAACAAGCCCTTTACCTCTATCATCTTGTCTTTGATCACCCCTAGGATGATTGCCAAATATATCATGGTTTTGATTTCTTTGCTGTCCTTATGAACTTTGTCCCAATTCCTTTCTCTCGCCTCGTGGATAATTTGTAAGAAATTTCTTTGATGCCCTTGTCAAAGTCTTGACAACATCTTCTAAATCAGCACCTTGCTAGCTTAAGGATTCTCGGGTTTATCACCTTCACACCATCCCTCTTAAGTGGTTTACCAACAACATTAATATTATTTTTTCAATTTGGAGTGCCATGGTGAAAGCTTGCCTCAAGTTTGTAGGATTTTTGTCTCTCGAGTAATAGGCTACTCTTTTATCCAAAATGTGCCTCCTGCTCATTTTGTGGCTAACTCCTCTCATTCTTCCCTCTCTTTTGCCTCAGATCACAAATTTTTTCTTTCGGGCACTCAAAACCTTCAAATGGCACCATTGGATAGAGATCTTTCTCACCTTTCCGTGAAAGGTAAAGTTTTCCTCCTAACTCCATGTATTTTTCAGAGTTATGGCTCGGCGGAGTTTTGTGGAAAATTTTCCCCAAGAAAGGCCCGTGGCTAATGAGATGCCGCCATGTGGCATCTAGAGAGTGGCGAGTGTGGGGAAATTTTGGAAAATTTTCCAATTGATCAAAAAGGTGCAAAATTCAAATTTTTGCCCGCCGACCCGATTTGGCCCTTTTTTTCCTAAAACTTCAAATCGCCATATCTTTAAATCAGAGCTCTGATTTTCACGTTATTTATATCAATGGAAAGCTGGTGAAATTATCTACAAAATTTGGGGTCAATTTTGCATTTTGGTGGAGTTTGGAGAGATAAAATAAAAACACTTCACGGCACGTGGTTATGGGCCGAAATGACATTTCAACCACCGTTTTTAATGAAGAATGGCTCACATTCTCTCTCAGATGGCTAAAAATGTTAGGAATGGAGTCCATGCCAGGCTGTCCATGCTATTTTGATGGCATTTTGGTCAATGGTTGAACCCCTTGCATGTTTTCCCACGTTTCTCTCTCCTGGGGTCGTGGTTTGCACTGTAAAAGCTAGAATGAGTTCATTTTGCAAAGGAGAGACACTTTTTCAGCTCTGCAACTTCCTTTTCTTCCTCCTTGGGCAAATTTGTGAAGAAATTTTACCTTTCCATGTAATGCAGCAACTTTTCCTACCTCTAGATCATCACTGTAATGTACTTTGTATTGGATCCGAGATGTTGATATATGTTAAGCTGAATTAAAATCCTTCAATCCTTTCATATATTTATCATTGCTTTCTTGATCTTTCATTACATTTTGAGCATTTGTGCATGTTTTGTGTTGTGTTTCCTTTTGGATTGTGTATTTCATGTAGCATCAGGTGTCTACAAATCCTTTGATGCATCACCTATTAGCATTAGTTATTTCTTTTTGCATTTTCTATCCCCGCCCTTGAATTTAGAGTAGATTTAGGAGTTTAAACCTCCATCGCAATTGTACAGAGTGAATTAGCTGATCGAGGAGTTGAGGAACCAGCCTCTAATCTAGAGAGATTCCTATTCCATTTTGCAAGTCCCACACTTAGGAAGAGGATTTAATGTTGTGCAATCACACTAGATGCATAGGGTGATCAAACTAGAAATCGATCAACATCCGTGGGGTGCTTGATTTGCAAAATGAACAACTACCTTTTTATCAAATGCATCTGCATATTTGATCAAGCAAGATTCATCACAAGGTCTCAAAATGACAGGTGGCCTTCTCAATGTTTTATTGAATCTTTTATTGAAGTCCCGATGGACCATCTCATTTGGGTTCTTCTTGATATTTTCATATTCGGACAAAAGAAATCTAGGATCATCCTGTCACCATCTTGTAATCTAAATGCATTTTTCATCTCACCATGAATCAATAGAGTTATCAAGTATAGCCTTGTACCAATCCCTAGCATCTCTTTCAAGTGTATGGATAAAAAAATTGATATACATATCCTCAAATTCTATCTCAAAATCTTCCATCATATTATCAAATGCAATTTTAAGATGCTTAATCACCTAATGGCATTGTTATCTGGAATTTTGGTAACCTATTTCTCACATCTTGTGGGACAGCATTTGGATAACCATCCATTCCTCCAAAATTTATAGGACCAAAGGTGTTAACAAAAATGGAGGTCTAGGCTGAGCCATACTTTCGTTTGGTGGGGGTGATCTTGGAGGTGAAATAAGATGGTTAGGAGTAGTAATGGGTCTGATTGGGATAGATGAGTGATCTTTAAATGATAACCCCCAAAGGGTATCTCTCTTGATAAACTTTAGCAAACTTAGAAACCACAAGAGTAGATTTAGGAGAAAGTTTTTAAATACACAAGAAGGTCCCTCACTTGATGGAGAATGAAAATCAGCAAGAAGATTTCCTGAATTAGATCTACTTGAAGAGGAATTATAATCTTCAATAACAAGTTGCTCTCCTTCAAATTCAACTATGGGGATCTCTTTCCTTGCAACCAAATCACCAACCACTTTCCACACTCTTCTTCCTTCTAGTTTTGAGCTTCTTGATTTGGTGAGCAACTTCTTAGAAGAGTCCTTGATGAAGAGGGATATCCTTCCTCCACCTTGATAGATTTAAACAACAAGTTTCAAATGACAAATGTGTAAGACAACTGGTATTTCAAGATCTAAACAAAGCATGGAGTTGCTTTACTAAGGATTTCCACCTTATTTGTGTAAAAGCACTAAAATATTATGTCAAATGTATGCTATGACTGAAAACTTTTCAAGTATTTACAAATCAGATCTTCTTCTTCTTGATTCAACCAAAAAAATGCATCCAAATCATATAAACTACCGGTAAATGAGAAGAGCAAGTGAGTTTGAAATCCTTTTACCAAAAACATGCAGATCTCAAGTATGAAATGATATCTCAAGAATGTAACAGCTCAAACACTTGATCAAACAAATTCTCAAACCTTTCAAACAATTCAAAATCACCAAAAAATTCCAAGAAGTCCTAGGAAACGTGTCACTCAGGTGTTGGGTATCGAGATTTAATCTCCTTCATAACTCCTGAATAAAGATCATGACCTTGCAAAAGACACTCAAGGATAGATAGATGGTTTGTATGTCATTTGTAGCTAGGGAGCACACCTATCTACTTGTTTGCATTCAAGATTTGAGGGAGTGTATAGCACCTTCAAAAGGGTTTTGATCTAACCTCACTGCTTTAGGTTGTGCCTATCAACCAAGGCAAGAGAACCTATATTGCAGCAGCCCTTATATGGTAAAGGAGATGGATATATCCTTGTGTTTTGCATATGGTATGGAAGAGGCCTTGTGAAAACATGATCAAGAATCCATTATCTAAAATCAAAGGAGTTTTCACTACTAAATGATGGAAATGCTTTCAAAACAAGGCTAAGGCTCACTAAAGACATGATAAAACCCTAATATGCTTTGTGCATTTTGTGAAAGGATGGAGTTAGCTTGTGGAAACACAATGCAAATGCAGGGTCATATAGGTAGGATGAGTTATTTTGAATGAAATTGTTGGGATAAGTTAGGACAAGAGTAGCTAGAACCACCAACTTCTTTGAGAACCTTTGCAAGAAATTTGTAACACCTACACAACAAGAACACTTCCAGAGATTTTAAATGCTCCTTCAACCAGGATATGTGCACAAATGGAGGCCTAGATCTATACTCTTCTAGACAACCTTTGATAACCTACCATAAAATCTTGAAGCAAAATACTAGAAAAGTATCTAGAGTCCCTATTCAATCATGACCTGAGGTGCACCCAAAGGTTTACAAATTCAATTCTCATTATTCAAGGACAAGAATTGGTTTTAAATATGTTTATCTTCTATCAAATGAAAGATCTTCTGAAATATAAGATTGCAAATTCCATTAAAACATCAACAAGAAACGAGACCCTGTATGATCATAGAGATCCTAAATACAAGATTACAACATGAGCAAGAAACATAAACTAAAAACATTCTGAAACATAAGTATATGCAAACTTTTCCAAGAGAATGAACCAGATAATCTAGAAAATGATCAGATACATCAGCAGGGGAAATTCATGAGAACAATCTTAGAGCCTGTTGATGGCTTTACAAATGAAACCAACTCAACATGATGAAATATGACACAAAGATGGACTTGAAAATGACTCTCAAGCGGTTTTCTCCAAGGAAATGGATTTATTCTTGTTTTTCCTTGTGAAAATTCTAAGTCTCTCCTCTATTTTTTTCCCAACCCTTTACAAATCCTTCAAAAATACATTTTATACCTCATTCCAGTTTGGATCCTTGCATCCCAAGCAAAGAATATGCTCAAGGATCAAATTTGTTACAAAACTCTTATCCATTTCATGAAAATGACATCAAACTATAAAACAGCTCGCATATTGCCAGGATGCACAAATATTTTAAAATATTGCATGAATTTGGATCCTTATCCATCCCAGGAGTCACGTTTTTGGCATTCGCAGACATGCCAAAGATGCTTTTTCAATCATTTTTCACCTTTGTAACCTTTGATTTTCACTTTTCACATTTTTTACATGGGCCGAGAAAAATATTTCACAAAAACACTATAGGGAACCGAATTACCTCAAATAAATGATGTCATTGCATTCGTAAGAATTTGAGGGGATGCAGATTCATATAAAATTTCATGTGAATCAAGGTCAGGCGAAATTGTGAATCCAAACTTCTGGAGCTTCCATGGCACCCAAAAACGAAATTACACAAAGGACCATTGATTTAAAAATCAACTTTAATTTTCCGCCATCCACGTGGATGAGTAGATCCTCAAATATTACCTTTTTTCCTTTGGACGAGTTGGGACATGTGTCCAAACATGATTAAGCGGGCCCCCTATCCTTAAAATGCATTTTAAACCTTTTTAAACTTTGGGAAAATTTTGAAAATTTTCCCGCTTGCCCTCGACCGCCACGTGTCCTTAGGTGGACCCTACTAAAATCCTCAAAGCCAAAATAATGAAATTTTCTCCTTTTTTAGAAAAGGAAAATTTCTTCAAAAACCTCCACGAGCCCAAACACCCGTTGCTTCTTTGGCCACATGGTGTTCTCCCATTCATCATGCGGAGCCATCCCTCCAAGTTTTCCTTCATTCCTCCGCGAGCACAAAATGCTCTTGCAGGCCCGTGCTCCCCTCTTTGCCTTTTGGAATAGGCCATGTGTCACCCCTTAATTCACTGCTGGAGAACACCTCCAAATTTTCCACGGGTTCATTTTTACTTCGAGATTTTTCACCAAAATTTTGCAAAGTTTTCCACTTTCCTCCACGCTCCAAACCTCCGCCTCCTTTTGGACACGTGTCCTATTTTCATTGGTTACAGGAGTTTGGTGTGAACAATTACTTTTTACCCTTTGAAGTTAAAAACTTTTAAACTATCACAAAGTCCGCCGATCCATTTTACCCTTGTGGACACGTGTTGCTTTGTGATTCGTTACGTAGATTCAAATTTCTCAAATTTTAACTTTGAGATTTAACCTTTAAAGGCGAAAAATTTAGAAAACACGCACAACCCCGCTTCTCCTTTGCCTCTCCCGGACACGTGTCCATGTTTCATTAGAGGCGGGCCCATTTTTCAATTTTTACCTGCAAACATAAAGGCAAAAATTCATAAAATTTCCTTCGACCCCTTCATCCATCTTGCTCCTGACACGTGTCTTCCTCCAATTGGTCACGGGCTCTCGAGCCAAATTTTAACTTTAACATTTTGAAGTTAAAATTTTCAAAATTTTCACAAACTTTGCCCCTCCATGTTGACTTTCCTAGACATGTGTCCACATCTTATCGGAGGTGGGCCTTTGGGTCAAAATGTTACCTTATCCGAGGCAAAAACAATAAAAAATTTCAAGTCCCTCCTCTACCCGCCCCGACCTTCCTTTACCCACGTGTCACCTTCCAATTCATTGTGGCATCTTGGGCCAAATTTTTCCTTTGGCATTTGAAGCCCAAAACTTCAAATTTTTCCAACTCTTCGCCTCTCTGCTGGGAAGCCTCCACGGACACATGTCCTCTTTTCATTGGATGTAGGCCCTTGGTTCAAACTTTTACCCCAAATCCTCGAATCAAAATTTTACTCCAAATCCCCCCACCACGTGTCTACGCTTCCCATTGGACGTGGCCCTCGGACCAAAAAGTGACTTCGAGAAATTTTCCAAAATGGAAGAAAATGTTCTAAGTGACCCTACCATGCGCCGATCCTCCAACCAATCAAATCATGTCACATAGGCACATCACTATAGCCAATGCGGAGCCACCGAGCAAAATTTTTCTTTGTCAATTTTTCAAAAAGTAACAACTTATAACATTTTCCCAACCCCCGCCAATAGAAAAACACCTCGCCACATCATCAAAAGGATGGAAGGATGAATTTTATGGGCAAATGACACCCATATGCCTCACAAACATAAAAATGCAGGGAGATGCCCTAAAAATAAAAATAAAATCACAAGGAGGGAAGATTTCTCGGTTTTAAATCAAGTGAAGCATGATTTTACATTGTTTACAACCTGGGGAATGATATTTTAATAGCAAACAACTCGGATTTGATCCACTTTAATTGTTTTCATGAATTTGACAAAGGTGAAAATGGCTCATCCCCAAAAATGAAGAAGTTAGGGCACAAAAAGAGGGGAACTTGGATATTTGTTTCAATTTAGCGCAAAATCATGACAATGTGAGAAATTCAAAGGCATTCAATTAGAAAATATGAATTACAAGTCACCAATTTGAGCAAATGAAATGTTTTCGAGCAAACTGGATATAGAAAATTAGGCAAAAGTGTGAAAACTCAAAATTTGCACTAACAATGTAACACACCAATGATATAGAAATGTGTGCGCCATGCATTTTCTATCTTTAGAGGATCGGATCAAGCATTTCACATAGAGATGAGCTAAGAATAGGATTGTCACTTCATTTAACGTAAGAGGTCTATAGATAGCACACTTGCATGTGGCTATGCTGTAATGGCGCATGGCTATTAATAGCATGCACCTATTTTTTGGAATAGATAAGTGGTGAAGGAAATTCCCCACCTATATATATGATATGAAGAACATAGTAAAACATATACATAGAGAGGGATGGATGTATGAAGGTATCAAGGTATGCACACGTGATCAGATTCATCAGTATCGGATCCATGTGCACATTGGTATAGATTTCCATTATTGTAAGGAGCTTTTGTGTTTATTGATAGATGGAAGATATTGGATAAATCTAAGTGTCATTCCTATGTGTAATTAAGTAGTGCATGTTATTGATTCAATCATGATTATAGTTTAAGCTTGTTATTTCATAGATCTAAATGTAAATGCATTATAGAATGATGGATTAGTTATGGATATATATGTCTCTTCCTTCATCATGCTAACATCTTGCTACAAAGAACCCTAAAGAGGACCTAGCACCTTTGTGCACTTCGGGTGAGTGCTCACCTAAGTTGAGTGATGTGACAAAGCGTCTAGGGTGTTATCTGGTAAATTCTAGGCTACATCATCGGTTCCATCACAGGACCTATTTTTAGTTATTTCTAGGATGGTTTGCGATGAAGATGTATCGGTTAACTCTAGCAATTATTGAGGAGTGGATACATGATCCGGAGGAAGAATATGCATGGTGGTTGAGTAGTGGATCTAAGTTTAACACACTAACTTGGGTAGAATAGAATCATGATGACAGCCTATATGAGATATTTTTCATTATCTTTCCAAAGAGAAATATATGAGTAGCTTATTACTTATGCATCTCAAGAAATTGGAGGTATCACACACTTGTCTGGACATGGGAATAATTTCAGGCCCTTTATGATGCTGATTTAATCTGACTCGTGTTTTGATATGTGGTTTTATGGTTTTCTAAACATTTATATTCTATAATATTAAATTTCGATGTATTCTTTCCTAGATGTAGCTAAATTTCAATTTTGTGGTATCCAAGAGGAGCATATTTGCAAGGTATTCCACTAGTGATCAATATCTTAATGGTAAATTTGAACCTGGAGAGTAAACCGATGGCTAACTAAACTTCACCATGTGCGAGGGTAGGAATAAGTTTGGTGAAAGATGGAAGAACTAGTGGTAGAAAGGCAGAGAGAGGAAAGGCAGCTTAAGTATAATGAGGCACACAACAGGGAGATAGAGAAGTAACATTTTGTTGTAGAAATTATGGCATTGAGGAGAGAGATGGCTCATGAAGGATTTATAGCTCACGTAGAAGACGTGGAGCCAGAGCATCAAGAACTTCCCCATCTTGGAAAACATGACAGAGATCCCCCTTGGCCTCACATAGAAGTATGCCAATAGAGACTACCTGGGCCATGGGTGCACATCTTAATCCACCTGGTGACCTAGCCCTTGTGCTTGGTTTTCTAGTATCTAGTATGACAAGTAACCAACAAGCTAACTTGGGAAGTAAGAGAGAAGGAGTAAGTCAAGGAGAAAGTACATCAATGGCAGGATAGACAACTTCAATGATATTTGGAGGAACATTCTTAGGCACATCATCTACATAGAACATGAGCGCGTAGAATGTTGGATTCACCTCTAGAAGTGGAACTACCTCATAGACTATAGGGGTTTAGTATAGTACTATTGTTGGAGCACAAGGGAGTACATCTATAGGTCCTATTCCATCTACAGGTGGAGGATCATAAGGTATTAGTGGTTCTATTTTGGGTGGATCTAGTGGTTTTAGAGGCAAAGGAAACCCAGGAGGTTCTTGATTAAGTGGTCAAGGCCCGCAAAGAACCATAGAATATTTATATGGAGATGTATCTTCATCTTCTAGAGTATAGAGGCATAGAGGATGCTTCGAACATGTGCATATGTGTGAAATCTTGTAGCGCTAAAGGGATCATGGCTTCGAGCGTAAGCTAAGTCAATTTGCTACTAAATTACATGGATGTGCACACATCTAGTACATGAATTTTTACCCCGATCAAACTTGTGTGGATTATGCAGCATTAAAGGATGCTTTCTTGAAAGAGTTTTATATCCATGAGTTTGAGCGCGGAAGAGTATTAGTGCGCTCAAGGATATTAAACAAGGCACTATTGACGATAAAGTGTACGTGAGTATGATGCCCATTTTAATACACTTCTATCTAAGCTATCTTATGATATTCATGCAAGCTAGCATGCACAATGGTTTATTGGAGGAATGATTACACCATTCATAGAGCATTGTTACATAAGACATACACTGTTTGATCTGCGTGAAGCACTAGAAGTAGCTTTTCATGCTAAGGTAGTTAGGATCATTGACACTAGCATTAGTCCATTCTTAGAGGCACATATTGCAGCTATGGAAAAGTAGTTAGAGAAGCTATCAAAAATTCAGCCCATGAAATGTGCTCAAGAATTTTGGAACAGATTTTGAAGTGGAAGGTCACACCAAGGATAGTTGCCCTCACAGATATGTACACTCATTATTGTTGGATTTTGAGATCTATCATTTGAATTGTGATGCTAGTCACTATCAACAATACTTATTAGCAACACCATTTTTATTTATACAGATCACATGGAATTGAAGTACTTGGTAAAAATCTCGTCTTACTTACAGGGGTGAATATGCAGATGGGTACTCTTATTTCAAGAGTTTGATTTCACAGTTTTGGTGAAGCTAGGGAAAAGTAATTCTAGACCAGACCACTTGTCTAGAATTCACTCAGAGAAGAAGCATAGATAATTGAAGAAACCATGTCGATGCATAGTTATATAGGTTACAACACATGCCATTAGAATTAGAAGACATTTTTGTCTTTTCTCGGGACCCGGTGTGGCACTGCAAGGAATGAAGGCATTAGAAAGAAACAACTTGCTATACACTCGACACCATTTATGTTAATCAAGGTGACCTCTACAAGTTAGGCAAAGATGCGATATTACGCCATTGTGTATTATAGCATGAGCACAAGGACATTATGGAAGAATCCCATGGTGGTATTACAGAGGCCATTATCCACGTGATGTAACTTCCTGGAAGATCCTACTTGTTGGATTATGGTTGGAGACATTATATAAAGATTGTAAAGAATATCAGTAAGGCATGTGATCATTTTCAGTGCCTAAGAAAACTAGGGAAAAGAGATGATATGCCTTTGAGACCAATTACTAGTGTTGAACCATTTGAGAAATGTGCCATTGACTTTGTAGGACCAATTTCACTAGCCGCGCGTAGGGACTCGATCGCACTATATCATTACTTACATAGATTATCTCACACGGTGGGTAGAAGTAGCACCTATGAAGGACTGTACAACAGCTATAGCAGCTTAGGTTTCTATGGGAGAATGTTCTTACAAGATATGGATGTCCTTTAAGCTTGACAAGTGATAGGGGTACACACTTTTTGAATGAGACAATCAGGATCCTATTAGATGAGTTTATGGTTGCACACCATAAAACTACACCTTACCATCCTTAGGTAAATGGAACTATTAAGGCTTTCAACAAGATTTTGAGCCAGACTTTGACAAAAATTTGTGATGTTAGAAGAAAGGATTGGGATGACAAAGTGTCAGCTATTCTTTGGGCATATAGAACAACTTATAAGAGATTGAACAAAGCCACACCATTTCAGCTGGTGTTTGGCACAAAATCCATTCTCCCTATAGAATTTATGTTACCTTCTTTGCGCATTACATGTGCCGGAGGTCTAGCTGATGAACAAGATTTAGAAGAGCATATCGAGAATATGATTAAACTAGATGAGTGATGATCCATATCACAATGGAGTTAGAAGCGAAAAGGCCAGCAGAAAGCATGACATGATAGAAACATAATGGATAATAAGTTTGAGATTGACAAATGGTACTTCTTTATGACTCAAATTTCTTACACCATTCAGAAAACTTAAGGTATATTGGTTAGGGCCTTATGTCATCACTTACATACTTGAATAGGGTGCTTTCCAATTAGAAGCACTTAATGGAACATGGCTACCTAGTTACTTTAACAGAGTAGGATGAAGTTGTAATATAAATAAGTCTTCTTGGTGTTTGTAATAAGGCAGTATTGCCATTTAGAATAGGTTTCCATTATGTATTTCCTTCATTTTTCACTATGATTTTTCAATTTAGTTTTTGTTTTTGTGTAATAAGTGTGTTTGTGTGCATAAGGCTAATTATTATATGAATAATGTTATACACAGAGGACTACACATACTTTTAGTGTGGGGTGGTTGTAGTTATCTAAGTAAAATACTATGGGAATTGAAAGGTGAAAGGAATATACTTTGCTACGGGTGTGCTTTAAGTCAAAAGAAGATTACTTCTCAAACTGACCAAGGATGAAGATGAATGAAAGGATAGTATAACGCAAGGTAAGTAGAGGCCATGATAACTACCAGGAGAAGGTACGGGATGAGGCACTCGGGCGTAAGGGCACACATTGAAGAGAATTCTGTATACCAGAGTGTAGGAAGGCATGCTAGTATGTTATAGCCGGGGTGCGAAGATGTATCACAAGAAATTAACAAATTTTGTTAATGAATGAGAGGATATTTGGTAGGTGAAGGAGCAATAAATGCATAAAAATTGAAAAATTATATAAATATGGGATGCAGATTCATTTTTACATTGTGACTAAGATAATTTAAGGAAAGAGCTAAGTTTGAAGAGCCAAGTGATCGGGTTAAGGTGCGTAGGGTTTGAAACCAAGCGTGACAAATAGATCTATGTGAAAATAATCTTGTATCCCCAGGTGGTGAAGGGTTTGAGAAAGAAAGGAGATAGAGAGGAGTTAGGGCACAAATTTTCCACCTAGGGCATGATTGAATCGGCTAGGGTTTGATTCACAAATTGTAGCATTAAAAAGAGGAGATGTTTGTAATGTAAAAATGACACCTAAGAAGGCAGCATAAACGATGTAAAAGGAAAAAGAATATGGATCTTCTAGAAGGAAGAATTACATCAATGTCTAGTGTTGTGTTGGTTGTGTAGAATTAAAAAGGGAGATTGCAAGGATGAGTTAGATTTTATTGTTGTGGACATTCCGAGAAATAAGAACAAGTACTCACTAAATGGAAAGCCTTGGAGGCCAAAATAAAGGAGGATTATCGAGAGTTAATACTTCAAACTAATGCAGAGGAGGCTTCCTCATAGCCTCATAAAACTTCTTTATTTATCTACATTATTTCATTCTTATTCTTTCCATTATTCTATTCTTTCCTTTAATATTTGGAGATACCCATTGTCGGGACAACAATAATATTAGTGTGGGGTAATTTTGATCGAGAATACTTGTTAGAGATCACACAAGAAGACCATGTGGAGAGAATGCCAATATCAAGGGTGTGGAAGGATAGAAATGAGCCGCATGTAAAGGATAAGTTTAGCATTCAAGACTTAGCTGATTTTGAGCATGAAGACCTATTTTTAGAAGATGGCGTGTGGAACACACCAACGATGTAGAGATGTGCACACCACACATTATCTATATTTAGAGGATTGAATCAAGTATTTTGCATGGAGATGAGCTAAGAATAGGATTGTCACTTTAGTTAACTGTAAGAGGTCTATAGATAGCACACTTGCATGTGTGGCTATGCATGTAATGACATGAGGATTTTCACTTTAGTTAACTGTAAGAGGTCTATAGATAGAACACTTGCATGTGTGGCTATGCATGTAATGACATGTGGCTATTAATAACATGTGGCCTATTTTTGGAATAGATAAGCGGTGAAGGAAATTCCCACCCTATATATATGATATGAAGTACATAGTAAAAGATATACATAGAGAGAGATGGATGTATGAAGGTATAGAGGTATGCACACATGATTGGATTACTATATCAGATCCATGTGCACATTGGTATAGATTGCCATTATTGTAAGGAGCTTCGTGTTTATTAATAGATAGAAGATATTGGTTGAATCTAAGTGTCATTCCTGTGTGTAATTGAGTAGTGCATGTTATTGATTCAATCATGATTACTATTTAATCTTTTTATTTCATAGATTTGAATATAGCATGCATTGTAGAATGGTGGATTAGATATGGATATATATGTTTTTCCTTCATCACACTAACATCCTACTATAACAACCCTAAAGAGGGACTCGGTACCATTTTGTGTTTTGGGTGAGTGCTTAGTCTAGGTTGAGCGATGTGTCAAAGTGCATCTAGGTGTTAAGTGATGTGTTAATGCATCTAGGGTGTTATCTAGTAAATTCTAGGCTACATCACTCACCCGTAAAGAGGTTTGCAAAATACACTTGTGAAACCATGATGGCTGCTCACAAGGTGCACCCTGGAGAAGTGGTATAAGATAATACATGATGCATTCGAGTCTGAGTGGATAATCCAAGAGCAATTTGCCCATGCTCATGAACGGAGAGGTAGAATTTGTAGTATATCAACATCGCATTGGCAGATTTCGGTTGATAAATGAGAACATGAGTTTGTTGTGTAACCTAACCTTCTTGTTAGGAAATAAGAGATAAAATATGTAGAATAATCCCTTACAAAATCGCAAACAAAAAGAGAAACTAATAAGCGTAGAAAATATTACAGATCTCAAATAAAAGTGCATAATAAATAACACAACACAAAGAGACAAGATTTAACGTGGTTCACCAAATTTGGGCTATGTCCACCAAGAATCACTTGCTCAAATTTTATTACAAGCCTCCACTCTCTCAATACAATACCCAAATCCATTTAGAGCTATGCTCAACAAACTCTATAGAATTCACACCTGAATTCAAAACACATCTGCAATACATTTGCTTGTCTATGTATCATATGCATAAGACCATATAAATAGAAAATTACTTAAGCAGTTTGATATAAAACCGTGGGTATCAAAACCATGGGCAAAAACTGTGGGTATCAAAACCATGGGCAAAAACCATGGGTATCAAAACAATGGGTACCGAAAAACCATGGGCCCAAAAACAGCCCATAATAGTTACCCATTACCCATGGGTTAATAAACCACCCATGAAAATTTGCTTGGGGGCTTTTGCCCCAAACCCCTTGACCCGCTCACCTGGCAAGCGGGACCACCATAAAAATACCCGAGTGTAACACATAGAAGGTGTACCACACTCTAACATGAAAATAGGCTCCACAAACATAACAATCTCCCACTTGAGACCGATTTCCACCAAGCAAGCTTCTCAACCCTTCACTCACATCTGCAGAAGGCCAACCAAAGCTAAACATAGCTTTAGTTTATCCCTTGTGATCACCTTGGTCATTATGTCTACAGGATTTTTACTGGTATGAATCTTCTCTCCAACTTCAACTTATCTTCCTCCAAAGTCAGTCTTAATTAAGTGATATATCAAATGTATATGCTTCATCCTAGAGTGGAAAGCGAGTTCTTAGCTAGGTGTATAGCACTCAATATCACTATGTAGCTTACATTCCTCCTGCTTATACCCCAACTCCTCAAGCAATTGTTATAACCAAATCATCTCTTTACTTGCCTCTCTGTGGCAGCAACATACTTAGCCTCCATGGTTGACAAAGCCACCAGCTTTTGTGTAATCGTGAAATCTAGCTCACTTTGCTGTCCCACCTATAGTGTAAATATAATCTATCGTGCTCCTCTTAATTTCTACATCTCCAGCCATGTCTCGAATCTACATAACCAAGTAAAGTGGTGTCTCGATCCATCAGTAGCACAAAACTGTCCCCATTGTCCCTCTCAAATACCGAAGGATCCACTTTCTTGCTTGCAATGCTCTTTACTCGGATCACTCATAAATCTACTCACAACTCCCACTGCATGGGCAATATCAGGCCTAGTGCACACCATAGCATACATCAAACTGCCAACCACTGATGAGTAAGGTACCTTGGACATCTAGTTTCTTTCCTACTCTATCTTGGGACACTGCTCCTTTGATAACTTAAAATGGCTTGCCAAAGGAGTCCCAACCGGTTTAGCATCCTACATGTTAAACCTATCCAATACCTTCTTAATGTACTCTTCTTGAGATAAATTCAGAATTTGTTCCTTCCTATCTCAAGTTATCCTCATACCAAGGATTTTTCTGGCTGCCCCCAAATCCTTCATATCAAAGGATTCACTTAGTTGTTTCTTGAGTACTTTTATTTCCTGCATGTTTTTACCTACAACCAACATGTCATCAACATACAAACACAGGATAATATAACTTCCATCCTCAAATTTCTTTTTATACATGCAATGGTTAGAATGACATCTAATATAACCTTGCTTCATCATAAAGCTATCAAACTTCTTATACCATTGACGTGGAGCTTGTTTCAGGCCATACAAGCTCTTATTCAGTTTCGCACACCATCTCCTCTTTGCCTTTGACCCCATAACCCTCTCGGTTGCTGCATATATAGTTCCTCCTCCAAATCACGATGGAGAAATGTAGTCTTTACATCTAACTGTTCCAAGTACAAGTCTTCTCGCTACTATTCCAAGAACAATTCTCATAGAAGTCATTTTTACTACAAGAGAAAATATCTCATCAAAATGTATACCTTGTTTCATTGTAAACCCCTTGACCACCAACCAGGCCTTATATCTTTTCTTTCCTCCTTCATCTTTAACTCTGTACACCCACTTTTTCTGAAATGTTCTTTTGCCTTCCGAGTAAACTTCGCTAAATCCCAAGTCTAGTTCTCCATGAGAGACTTATGCTCCTCATGTATGGCTTGCTCCCACTTCTTACTCGCATCTACCTCGCATTGCTTCATCAAAGCTCTCGGCTCTCCACTATCATTGAGTAATAAATAATAAAGAGAATGAGAAAATGTTCAGTTCTTTTCTTACCCTATAAGACCTCTTCACCGTAGGGAGTTTTAGGTTCCCGTTGAGTTAGTTCTTGAACCGATTCATGGGTCACTTTGTCCCATCTAAAGATCATCTACCACCGTATATTCTCTCTTAGATTCTTCCCTGTTTTCCCGCAATTGTTGCTTATACATGACTTTCTTATTAAATACCGCATACCTAGACCGAATTATTTTCTTGTCCTTAATACTCCAACATTTAAATCCAAAGTCATCACCACCATAACCAATGAAAGTACATTTTTATGATTTATCCTCTAGCTTGGCCCTATCATCCTTGTCTATATGAAAAACACCTCACATCTAAAGACTCTAAGAAATGAATAATAAAATTTCTTACCATACCAAGCCTCCTTAGGTATGCCTCCATCTAAGGCACTTGAGGGTCCTCTATTTATCAAGTACACAGCTGTGCTCACCGCTTCTACCCAAAAAGAAAGAGGCAATCATGCATGTAACCTCATGCTCCTAACACATTCCATTATTGTTTTGTTCATCCTTTCTGATACCCCATTTTGTTGTGGAGTTCCTGGAACCATCTTTTGCCTATGGATTCCATTCTTAGAATAGTAATCATTAAATTCATTGTTGTAATACTCCCTTCCATTATCTGACCTGAGACATTTTAGCTTAAGACCTGTTTCATTCTCTACCAAGGCTTTCCATTTAACAAAAGTGTCAAATACATCATATTTGTTTCTAATACAATAAACCCAAACTTTCCTTGTTGCATCATCAATAAAAGTAACATAATAACTTGAACCCCCAAGAGATGATACCTGAGTTGGCCCCCACACATCAGAATGCACCAGCTCTAACTTACTCTCTTTCTTTGTAGGTCCAACCTTGAGAAACCTTACTCACTTTTGTTTCCCATATATGCAGTCCTCACAGAACTCCAAACATGTTTCTGTATATCCAGGAAAATTATTCATTATGATGTCCATGCCCTTATGGCTCATATGACCGAGTCTATAGTGCCATAATGTTGTATCTGCATCTGAATCCACAAAATTACAATCATTAGTACTATCAGTGGATAAATACAAGGTTCCAACCTTCTTACCTCTTGCCACCATAAGAGCACCCTTGGTAACCTTCCAAGATTCAACTATAAATATCATAAAGACAACCATCATTTCTCAATTGTCCCGCTGATATCAAATTTCTCCTTAATGTAGGCACATGTCTGACATCCTTTAATAGCCATGTATTCCCATTCTACATCTTAACCTGAACAAAACCTTTTCCAACTATATTGTAAGGCTCATCATCACCAAGAAAAACATGCCCAAAATCCCCTTGAACATAATCAACAAAATAATGCCTATGTGGAGTAGCATGAAAAGAAGCCCCTGAATCTAAAACCCAAGATTTAGTAATATTATGTAAAGAAAGAATCAAAGCATCTTGGCATACATTACCTGATGCCACATTTTCCTCCTTGTTTTCTTCCTATTGTTTCTTCTTGTCTTGAAGCTCCCAACAATCCTTCTTTGCATGCCCAGACTTTCCACAGTTCCAACATACAATCTTGCTCTTGGATTTTGACCTTGCCCGATCTTTCGATTTTCCATGGTTCCTCTATTCTTCTATCTCCCTCTAGTTTCCACTATCAAAGCATTCCCTGAAGTAAAAGATTCCCTACAGCTTTTTCTTCACATTTCCTCACTTAGAATGACCCCTACAACATCCTCAAACTTCAACTTCAAGTTATCTGGAACCAAGTTGCTTACCGCCATTACCAGGATATTCCAACTTTTAGGTAAAGAGCACAAAATTAATAAAGCCCTAACTTCTTCATCAAATTCTATTATAACTGAAGCTAGCATATTCACAACCATATTGAAATCATTTAAATGATCTCACATCTTTAACTATTCTCGACATCTTCATATTAAACAACTTTTTCATTAAAAATATCTTATTAGAGGCATAGGGTTTTTCATACAACTTCCTAATGCATCCATCGATTCTTTTGCAGTCTTTTCCTTTGAAACATTAAATAATACTTGAAGATGCAAGACACAAATGGATCATTCCAAGTGCCTTCCGATCCAACAAATCCCATTCCACATCTGTCATACTCGAGGGTTTGTTCACCTTCTCGATGCAGGGAGTATAAAGATCCTTCGATAAAAGTAATCTTCCAATTGCATCTTCCATGTAACACTCGAAGTCATTGTTACTTCCTCATGAGCATTCAAGTGTTGATATATGATTTCTTCTGTAAAAGGATGTGTTCCTTTGATTGTGAAGTCATGCTTGATATGTATTGTATCTTCTTTGAAATTGAAGATCTTTGACTGAGTCGGAATATGATTGGACTCTTTTATTTCTTTCATTTTTGCACCGAGTTTAATCGATCTCGGAATGAATTATGGAGTTATCCATCTAGAAGACCCGACCTTGGATCAGTGGCATTGATCCAAGTGATGCTTTAAGTTTATTCGGGATGAATAAAAATTATAGACCTTACATAGGTCAGTAAGTCTCAATGTTGAATAAGCTATTCTAGAGTCTAACTCGGCCGATCGCTTTAAATGAATTGGTTCCCGATATCGTAATATCGGGAAGGTCTTGATCGTGGGCCGTAATAAATTCGATACATTTATTCAACTAGCCTATTGGCGCCTTCGAGAGTGAATCCTTTTCGTGAATGTATGTCCTAGGTTCTTATTCGAACATTTTAAATGTTAGACCTAAACTGGATTTATTAACGTTAGTAACCTAAAACTAAACTATAACCTATGGGTTAGATTAGTGTTAATCTAACCTAGGCCTAAGCTATAAGCTAAATGTTCTAAGTTAGTAGCCTAGTGCTAAGGAGGTTAGACTAAGTATTATTGTAAATCCTAACCTATGTTTCTAACCTAACTAATGAACAAGGAAGAAAGGGGACCTATGAAGGGGTGCAAGCCATGGGTGGCGCTTATGGCATTAAATGGGAAGGATAAGCATGAAGGACAGGGATATAGTGGAAGTTTTAAATGGCTAGCAAAGGCCGACGTGGCGAGTCGCCAAAGTTAGAAATGGTCTTGAATTACATTTGTCCATCGCTAACTATGGCGGTCGGTGGCAATGGAGATTGAGCGGGAATTTTTGAGTTAAGGCGATTAATGAACTCGGTCTTCGAGCTCGGGTTTCTCGGGAAGACATGCAAAATGGAAAACTGGTAGTTTGTTTGGTTTTTCATGCGCTCCGGTTTTCCCTCTGTTTGATCACTGGTTCTTCGCACCAGTCTACTTGGTGTTGCATGGCAAAAATGAGTGTAACTCACTCTTTTCTCTGTCAAGGAAAGTTTATAAGGCATGGAAATAACAAATTATTGTTGTTGAATCTAACATGGAAAAAGAGGAGAAGGCACGAGCTCTTTCAGTGGTCTTCTTCGGATTTTTAAGCAACATTACCAGGCATGTTAGGCCCTAACCTTTAAAAATATTGCTTTCTTTCAAATGATTTCATTAGAACAACTCTGTTCAGATGATTTTTGGGTTCAGTAGGTTTTTATGGTAGCCTTGTGTGATTTTGTTGCTGTATCTTCTTACTGGCTTGATTTTTTTCAATTAAACCCTTGATGGGTGTGTATTGTGTTTCGGACTGTTAAACTATCTCGCTGTATTTTGCATTTCGGATAAAGTTGTGGAAATGCTTGCAAGGAAAATACCTGAAATCGGTTCTGGGGGAGTCCATGAATTGTTTCCTTGTTGGGTTCAGGCTACAGTCGATACTTGCTATCGAAACTTGTCGAAAAGGATACTGTTGGATTTTTGTTTGAATGTTCAGTATATTTCGACTTCTTTATAAGTTTTGTCGTGGGTTATATAAGTTGTGGTTACTGAATCTTGTTGGGTTTTGCTATAATACTTAAGTTACTTTTGAATGGATAACTTGCTGTGTTTATAGTATTTGAATGTGACTTTGTAGAAGTTCTCCCTGTGTTGCAATTATGGGATTTAATTCGATGAAAGTTGCAAGATAAATATACATATGAAATGACCCTGTGGAGTCCTTGGATTGTTCGCATATTTTGGATTTCTGTATAATCCTGGTTGTGAATACTTATTGTATGGGCTCAGTTGGAATCTTTGTTACGAAACCAGTATTTTGCTTCTGTATAAGCCTGATTGTGAATATTTATCATTATTGGCACGGTTGGAATACTGAATATATATATTTATCTTGTATATCGGCTTCTGTAGAAGCTTTATCGTGAATACTGTATGATTTTGGATATGGTGGGAATCCTTGAATAGATAGAGTTTTTAACTGTTACAGAGGTTTAATTGAGAATACTATACGGGATTGATTCCTTTTTGAGTCCTGGAAAGGTAATATGCGTTTCTACCTTTGAAGAAGTTCAATCAAGAATACTGTATGTTATTGGTATAGTTAGAATTCTTGAATTTGATATGAAACTTGTATCTTTCTACTTCTGTAAAAGTTTATTTGAAGAATACCACATGGGTAAGACTCCTTTTAATCCCAGAGGCGTATATTATGTTTTCCTTTCTGAATAATCTCAGTTGTGGATACTGTTGCTATGGAATCAGTTGGAATCCTTGATATGTGACTGGTGTTCCTACTTCTGTGTAAGCCCTGTTAGGATTTCGGTTATATCTTGACTCGGGTGAGTCCTTGAAAGGTGTCTAGTATTTTTAATTTCATTCAAAGCTGGGTTATGAATGTTGTTGTTATTATGAATACTAAATGTTATCAACTCCGGTGGAGACGCTGATAAGTAATTTATGTTGTAACATTTGTAGGAGTTCTTGCTGTGAGTACTTTTAGTATTCTTGATTTGTTGTCATACGAATTCAACTTCAATTGAAACCTTTAATATAAGTATTGGTTGAATTTGACAATGTTGGAGCCCATGTTATGTTGTATGTTGGCTCGATTCTCAATTTTTGTCCTTGCTGTGTTTTAGTAGGGATTAAATTGAACTGAATGTTGATGTGAGTTTCGACTCAGTGGGATTGTTCTTGTGTTTGAACATGATTACGTCTTCTGTTAGCATGAATACCTAGTCCTGAGCTTGTTTGAAGGGAAATATGAATGACTCGTTTTCTTTCTCTTCTGTTGAAAAGTATATGTTGATATATTTTTATTTAATCTGTTGGAATTGATTCAACCTATCGATGGAATCATGAATGGTTATGATATTCATTTTACTATGTTGAATGTAATGGTATGTCGATGTTTGCTATCCTTGGGATTCGATGGATAGTTGTTTTGGATACTTTTGTTCTTCTTGATCTCTAATATTTTTGATGAAATATCGGGAAGGTATCTAGGACTATTTCGTAACTAAAATATGAGTTACACTTGTATAGTCTTATTGTATCACAAAAGCATAATCTGAAATATGTTTGCATGTTCGGTGAAATGATTTCATTTAAACAGTAGTTTAATGAAAACAATTGATGGATTGCAATTGTTTTAAGAGTTAGTGCTTATCATGCTCGGTTCATCGAACCCACCCATGTTGACAATTTTGCGAGATGGTTGCCGTAAGTGGTAAAAGCATGCAGATTTGATAGGATGTTGATTGTTTAATTTGGCTTTATGATGAATTACAGCTTGATTCTCTAAATGTACTATATGAGGAAAGATGTTCTTTTTCTGATGAGTATTGTATCAAATATGCTGAATGCATAAAATGTATTTGATTAGCTTGAAGGGAATGAAAAGAGATATTTGTTACTTATGTGTTTGTTTTCGTATCTTGATAGTTTGACCTTCTTCGGTTCAAATGATCTTGAGAGCATTGTTATTATTGTATAATTTGGAGACTTTTGTGATTAACAATGTAAGCTTGTAAGAATATGTGACTGAATACTTATAATTGTTTAGTAGTTCTAGTATGTTCTATCTAAAGCTAAATTGGAATTTAGATCACTGTCTTTCTGGAAGCTAGGGTTAAAATAAACCTGAGTAGGAAGCTAAACAAGCTGAATAAATTATTACTTCCTAGTCTTGATCTAAGTCAAGACGACGTTTAATTGGATTCTTAATCACTATATCTCGATATTAATAAGTAAGATATAAATTTAGTTATGAGAACTAATATAAACCTAAAAGGGTTTGGTTGGCAATCTCATGTAAAGATTATGGGTTATTGTCCAATTTCATTGATTTAAGAATTATGTATATTCTATGAACTCCTTGAAGGAACCTCTAGTCCTAATAACTTCTCTTGTGTAATGGGTTTCACTAAGGAAAGTATTTCTAAGGTGAAGAACCTAGGGTTTGGGAAAGACTACCCTTAAGGGAGTGTCTTATGGTATAATTTTAACTCAACGTATGTAGCACTTATTAATAAGTAGATCTTTTCGAGGCGGATTTATAGGTTGACAAAGACAAGTCAATCTGCAGTAGGTTGTACCTTCGAGAAGATTAGGATCTTCTCAAAGATACAACAAAGGCAGTGACTTATGACGACACCCTTTTGCATTAATCGTTAAGATTTACACCTTAAACTTGAACCAGCTACTCTGGGACCGATTAGGGATGTGGTCACGTTATAAGGCTGCCTTAGGAGACTCGAGGTATCTTGACACACTTTGGTTTAACTAGGGTTGACCCGGTATGTCAAGATATCCCTAGTCCTCGGGAGCATCCATATAACGTTGTCACCTTGCGATCCGCTCCCGAGTGAATAACTTAGGATAGGAGACACCGATGTGAAGTCGGTATAAGACATTCTACATAACATAGGAATGGGGTGAAGGACGTATTCCAGTTGTGACGAGTATGCCATCAAGGAATACGAGACATAAGTAGTATGTTTCAAATCTTTGGCCAAAGTATCGCATAAGTCTGATTGTGTTGTCCTAAGTCACCTAGTCTAAGGGATGAGATGCCGATGAATAATGGTAACAATTATTCAAATAGGTTCCTTGGACAGAGCATTCTAAATCCCAGATTAGGGAAGAGAACTGCAAGATTATTGTGTTAAAATAAAAATGCCAACTCTTTGATACTCATGAATAGATCGGTAGATTACTGAGTCATGGAATGAATAGATCGGAAGTACTCCGAGTCATTACAGCTGCATATGGTTATCTGTTATAAGAATGGTTGTTTTTATTTGTGAGTTCTAAATTATGTATTTAGAACCAGGAAGCATTTATCAAAAAAAAAAATTACCTTGTTCTAATGTGTAAAAATGAGGATGTTACATCTTGGTATCGTGAGAGTGAAGGTTGCAGCTCTTGGGCCTATTGTGTCCATAATCTGATAAGAACCTAAATTTTCTTGTAACAGAAAATGGTTAGAACAAGGGGGAACATTGCGAATAATGCTCCACCTGAAGGAGGGGTGGCAACAACCCAAAAACTTGATGAGATCCTTGCTGCCCTGTTGGACACAAGATATCGTTTAGCTATACTTGAACAGCAGGTGAAGGGAAATGAGGAGGATGATGAAGCTTGGTAATCACAATCAAGAAACCTCCCCGAAGATAACCCCGATATGGGTGTTGATATTAATGCTGGAAATGCACCTATCCAACCAGAAAACAAAAAGGCCAAGTTGGCAGCAGAACTCACTAATGATATAAAAAGGATAAGCCCACCTAAGTATGATGGCACCACATTAGGAGATGGAGTTGAGAACTAGCTCAGTGAAATGGAGAAGTACTTTGCAATAAGGAACTTCTCAGAGGAAACCAAAGCTATTTGGGGAGCCTATCAGCTTTCCCACGAAGCATCTTCGTGGTGGGATAGCCGTAAAGATGAACTAAATATTGATGAGACCAATATTACTTGGGATCAATTTAAAGGATATTTTAGGCAACGTTGGCTGCCACAACTTTTCTATGATAAGAAAATGATAGAATTCTAGAACTTAACTCAAGGGAAGCTAACGGTAACTGAATACTGGGAGCGGTTTACAAAACTCCTCAAGTATGTACCGCAGTATCAAACTGACGAGAAGTTCAGAATATGGAAATTCATCATGGGATTGAATCCCGTGATAGGGGGAGAGGTCGATGTTCACAAACCCAACCACTATGGAAGGAGTTGTAGAAAAGTCCATAAGACAAGAACAAATTAAAGGCTATTTCTGCTCATAAGGAGGAAGTGTGGAAAAAGACTGCAAACCCTTCTTCAACCTCTCTTGCACCCGAAAGGAACCATGGAAAAAGTTTGGAAACAAAAGTAAGTTTCAGTGACAATAATAAGAAAGCAATAGAAAATAAGCCTGCTTTGAAATGTAAGGGATAATTTTGCCAAAAATTATAACAATGGCGTAAGCCCTATAGAGGCCAACATGATAATTACAAGGCCGGAGTCAATTTTGAGCCTAAAAAGGGACCTATAGGAGGTGCTTACAATTGTGGCAAAGACCACTACGCAAATCAGTGCCCTTTGAAGAAGGATGATTGTAATCAAGCAGCATAAGATACATGCTTTGCGATGAGTGCATAAGCAAGTTTGAAAAGCAAGTGACACCTATAGAAGTTCCGGGTAAGTTATTTGGCATACCTGTCACTATTATTTTTGATACAGGAGCTACTGAATGTTTTATTTCTAATAAACTTGCTTCTAAACTTAAAAGAAAAGCTGGAAAAATGGATAAATCTTGGACTGTACAGTATGGTAATAACTCTGTTCATATAGTGAGTATGTGTCTTTTTGGGGCAGTCCTTGACTTACCTAACTTTTCCACGGAAGTTGACCTCTATGTTACACCTTTAGGATCGTATGACATTGTCATCGGTGTCAATTGGTTAGCTGACCATAAAGCAAAGGTAGATTGCTATGAAAAGAACATAAAATGTTTAGATGATCAGCTAGAAACAACAGAGATTCAAGGTGTGAAACGGGAAATTTCAGTTAGAAAACTGTCAGCTATGCAGCTTAAAAAGGCTAAAAACAAAGGATGTACCCTTTATGTAGTAAAGATATCTGAATTTTCAGAAGAAGATGGTGATTCCATGAAACGATTTCCTCTACTACAAATTTTCAGGGATGTTTTTCCGAGGAATTACCAAGGTTACCACCCAAGAGGGAATTTGACTTCACCATTAAAATCAAACCAGTAACGGAACCTATTTCCAAAGCACCTTATCGGATGACTACTACAGAGTTAGTCGAGCTTAAGGCACAATTGCAAGAAATTTTATCTAAAGGTTTGATTAGACCAAGTGTTTCACCTTGGGGAGTGCCTGTAATATTTGTGAAAAAGAAGGATGGAACACTTAGGCTGTGTATTGATTATCGGATGTTGAACAAAGCAACAATCAAGAACAGATATCCACTTCCAAGGATCGACGATCTATTTGATCAAATGCGTGGGGTAACGGTCTATTCTAAGATAGATCTTCAATTTGGTTATCATCAGTTAAGGATTAGAGAAGAAGATATTCATAAAACAGCTTTTTGAACAAGGTACGGACATTATGAATTCACGGTTCTACCCTTTGGATTAACTAATGCACCCATGAGATTTTATGAACTTAATGAATAATATATTTCAAGAATATTTGGACAAGTTTGTACTTGTATTCTTGGACGATATTCTCATTTATTCTAAAAGTGTTGAGGAGCACAATGAGCATTTGAAGATAGTTTTGGGAATTTTGAGAAAAAGAAAGTTGTATGGTAAGTTATCCAAATGTTCTTTCTTTGATTTAGAAGTTCACTATTTGGGTCATGTCATTAGCAAGGAAGGAATTGTTGTAGATCCTTCAAAAATAGTGGCAATAACTGAGTGGCCTGCACCAAAGAATGTGCATGAAGTAAGAAGCTTCATGGGTCTTGTTGGTTACTATAGAAAATTTGTTAAGGATTTTTCTAAAGTGGTTGCACCAATAACTTCATTGCAGAAGAAGGATAAGAAATTTATTTGGAATGATAAGTGCAAGGTAGATTTCAAAAGTTTGAAAGGCCAGTTGACTTCTTCACCTATATTAGCTGTACCAGACCCTAATGGGAGCTTTACTCATGTAATGTGAGATGCTTCGGGAAGGCCTTGGAGGTGTTTTGCTACAAAATAATCAATTCATAGCATATGAAAGTAGAAAACTTAAGTTACATGAGCTGAATTATGCTCCTCATGATTTGGAGCTTGCTTGCCATTGTTCATGCACTTCAAGTCCTGAGACACTATTTACTTGGGAAACCTTTTGAGTTGAAAACCCGATCACTTGGGGCTGAAATATATTTTCACTCAAATTTCAATCTTAATGCCGACAGAGAAGGTGATTAGAATTTTTATCACAATATGATTTTTATATTAGCTACATCAAACGGAAGGAGAATAGAGTAGCAGATGCTCTAAGTTGTAGGAGGCACATTTATGCTCTTATAACATTAAGAACTCAGCTTTAAGGATGAGGTAAAGAGTGCCTCGAGAATCGATGCATACTTTCAAAGAAGTAAAAGCAGCGCTTGCCGCAGAACCTAATGATGAAAGGTATAAAGGTTTTCATTTTGATAATGAAGGAATCTTGCGTTATGAAAACAGGTATACATACCTATGCGAATGATTTGAGAAAGAAGTTGTTATTCGAATTTCATAATTCACCTTTCTCTAGACACCGGTATCACAAAAATGCTTGCTGATCTGAAACAAAGAATACTTTTGGAAAGGTATGAAAAAGGATGTCATTGATTTTGTGACTCATTGTTTGGAATGTCGCGGATTAAGGCGAAACATATGCACCTGCTGGACAATTATATCCTCATAGCATACCGCAAAGATAAATGGCAAGTAATAACCATGGACTTTGTACAAGGGTTACCCATGTCCAGAATAAACATGATGTTATCCTAGTAGTTGTAGATAAACTGACTAAGGTATCTCATTTCATCGCTGAAATCTAAAGGATGATTCACCAAAGGCCAAAAGATTCGTACATGAAATTTTTAGATTGCATGGTGTACCGCAATTGATTATATCGACAGGATCCAAGAATGACGTCAAGATTTTGGCAAACGCTTAACGCAGCTCTTGAACGAAACTAAACTTCGGTTCTTCGCATATCATCCGAAAAACAGATGGACAAACCGAGAGGGTAAATCAAGTGTTGGAGGACATGTTGCGAATGTATTGCATGGATCAACAAAGATAAATGGGAAGAGTATCTTCCATTAGTTGAATTCGCATACAACAACACTTATCATTCATCTCTTAAAATGGCACCATTTGAAGCACTTTATGGAAGAAAGTGCAAAACTCCTGTTAGTTGGGATAGTGTTGAGGATAGAGTGGTAATTGGACCAGAGATTCTCACGAAATGGAACAAGTTAAGTTAAGCTGATTCGAGAATGATTAAAGGAAGCAATGCGGATAGACAGAAAAGCTATGCTAACCTTAAGTGGATTGATCGTAGGTTTGAACTTGGTGAGAAGGTTTTTCTTCGTGTTAAACCTAGAAAGAGTTCTATAACTTTTGGCAAGGCTACCAAGTTGTCACCTCGATTCATGGGACCTTTCGAAATTGTCGAAATAATCAATCTCGCAGCTTATCGATTAGCATTACCACCGCTTTATCTTGCATGCATGATGTTTTCCATATTTCTTTGCTTAAGAAATACGTTTTAGATCTGTCACATGTTTTAAATTGGAATTCCTTGCATGTCCAAGACCCAGAATAATCGTGGTTAAACCCACACGAGTGCTGAAACTCACCAATTGCATTTGAGAAATCATGAAATACAAGAATGTAAGGTCCAAAGGGGACCAGTTTAATGAAGAAAGTGCAACTTGGGAAAATATGGAAGAGATGAAAATTGCTTTTCCTTCTCTTTTTAACGAAATGAAATCATTGATGAAACATTCTTTTATGGACTTATTTTTTTAAGTAATTATGAAAGCCAGATGAAGGCAAACATTATTCAGGCTGAATAAAATGTGTTGTGACATTGATTTCTGGAACTATGCAAGTTGGAAAATAGTCGCATTGTTTTGTGAACTAATAAATTGGTTGACCTGAAGGTTAATTGAATATGTAATCATCGGGACGATGAATCTTTTTAGGAGGGAAGCATGTAACACCCTGAACTGTTGTTACTTCCTCCTGAGCATACAAGTGTTGATATGTGATTTCTTTTGTAAAAAGGATGTGTTCCTTTGATTGAGAAGTCATGCTTGATATGTATTGTATCTTCTTTGCAGATTGCAGATCTTTGACTGAGTCGGAATATGATTGGACTCTTTTATTTCTTTCATTTTACACCTGAGTTTAATCTGACCTCGAATGAATTATGAAGTTATCCATCTATAAGACCTAGCCTTGGATCAGTGGTATTGATCCAAGTGGTGCTTTAAGTTTATTCGTGATGAATTAAAATTACAGACCTTGAGCAGGTTGCAAGGTCTGGATGCATTGGATAAGCTAGTCCGGAGTATAACTCAGGCTGATCATGTTAAATGAATTGGTTCCCGATATCGTGATATATCTGGAAGGTCTTGATCATGGACCAGGTAATAATTCAGTTACATATAATTCATTAGCCATTTGGCAATACAGAGTGAACCCCGTTCGTGAATGTATGTTGTAGGTTCTTTTTCTGAGCATATGAAATATTAGACCTAACTAGATTTATTAAGGTTAGTAACCTAAAACTAAACTTAACCTAGGGGTTAGATTAGTGTTAATCTAACCTAGACCTAGGCTAAGAGCTAATGTTCTAAGTTAGTATCTATGTGCAAAGTGGTTAGACTAGGTGTTATCCTAAATCCTAACCTAAGTTACTAACCTAACTATTGAACAAGGAGGAAGGGGACCTTTGGAAGGGTGCGAACCATGGGCGGTAGTTTCTATGTTATTAAATGCATGGATAAGCATGAGGGACAGGTAATTTGGTGGAGGTTTTTAAAACGGCTAACTAGAGCCGACGTGGCAGGTCGCCAAAGTTGGAAATGGTCTTTGATGTGCATTTGTCCATCGCCAACTATGGCGGTCGGTGGCAGTGGAGATTGAGCGGGAAATTGGGAGTAAATGCAATTAATGAACTCGGTAGTCGAGCTCGGATTTCACGGGAAGGCATGCAAAATGGAAAGTTAATGGTTTGTTTGGTTTTTCATGAGCTCGGCTTTCCTCTCGTCCATTCACTAGTTCATCGCACTGGGCCTTCTTGAGTTGCATGGCAAGTATGAGCATAACTAGCTCTTTTCTCTGGCAAGGAAAATATATAAGTCATGGAAATAGCAAAATTTTGTTGGTGGATCTAACTTGGAAAAGGAGGAGAAGGTTCGAGCTCTTTCATTGGTCTGCTTCGAAATTTTAAGCAAATAACTAGGCATGTTAGGCCCTAACCTTTAAAAATCTTGCTCTCTTTCAAATGATTTCATTAGAACAACTCGTTTCAAATGATTTTGGAATTAGATGATTTATATGGTAGCCTTGTGTGATTTTGTCACTGTATCTTCTTGCTGGTTCGATTTTTCAATTTAAACCTTGATGGGTGTATTTTATTTTTCGAATGTTGCTTATATTTCTTGGTGTTTTGCATTCCGGCTTTAATTGGTGAAATATATGCAAGAATGCATACTAGGCCTGCTCTGTGAGAGCCCATGAATTGTTCTCTTGATGGGTACATGCCTACTGTTGGAACTTGTTGATAATGCTTACTGTTGATGATTGTTGTTGATACTCGATGGAAAGGATACTGATGGAATTTTTGTTCAGTTGTTTGGACTTCTTTGTAAGTTCTGTCGAGATTATTAAGGTAGTGGTTATCGAATCTTGTTGGGGTTCCGCTATGATATTTAGGTTTTGTTGAATGAATAATCTCGGCAGTGTTTCAAAGATTTATTGCGATCCTGTGGAAGTTGTTTCTCCCTCCCTTGTGTTACAATTACGGGATTTAACTCGATGATAGTTTGCATTATATTTATTATATTCAAAACAACTCTGTGGAGTACATTGAATGGTTCGTATATTATGGTCCACTGTTGAGGCTATATATCTTTGAATACTGGTAATTTGATTTTGTTGGAGTCCTGAAGGAGTAACAGGTATACGACCTCTGTTATTTTGTAATGAATTTTTGGTACAGACTCTTTAGTGTACTTTTACGTTTCCTTTCTGTGTAAGCTTGAGCGAAAAATATGGAAGAGGCTCAGTTGGATTCCTTGTTACAAATTCAGTATTTAGCTTTTGAATAAGCCTGATTTTGAATGTTTACCATTGTTGGCACAGTTAGAATCATTAACTATTATTTATCTTGTATACTGTTGTTCGGATTCAGTTGAATCTTTGATAGGTAACCAGTGTATCTGCCTCTATTTAAGTCTGTTTGGTACACTGTTGTTTTTGACACTGTTGGGATTCCTTGAGTATTGAATGATATCAAGTATCGTGGCTCTGTACAAATGGGTCGTGAATACCATACTTCAAACTCTAAATATGTTCAGATGTGAATACAGAATGTTATGTTTCCTTTCTGATTATCCCAGTTTGATGAGGCTGTGCATGTTACGGGGATTTTGTATGATTATCTCTGCATAAGTCTTAGTGAAACATCAATTGCTTAATGTCAAGGAGTCTATTGTTGATTGCGATAAAATAGAAGTTCTTTGATTTCGACCTTGGGTTTAGAAGCCTTACAGTGTTTATTAGGGACTAGAAGGGGGCTGTAGGTTGATGTGAGGGATTGTAGTCGTGTTTTTGTATTCTGTAGCATGACTATCCTGCCTTGAGCTTGACTGAACTAAGAAGCCGTCGACTGCACCTCGACAGGCGATGTGGTGAATATCTTCTTGTTTTCCGCTTCATGTGGAAGGTCTTGTGGAGTCTGTTTGGTAGATGGTCATCACTGCTTGGCGTGAGAGCTACTGTACTGCTGGATATCTACAGTAGTTTGTTATATTTGATCTTTAACAAATCTGTGGTGCTTATGGCGGTCTCGTCTGTTATATCCGCATGTGTTTAAAGTGAATGCTTGTCTCTTGGAAAGACGGTACAGTCATGAGCCAGTTCTGAGGGAAATATGTATGATTCGTTCATTTCTTTTTTGTTGTAAAGTATATGTTGATATATATTTTTCTCTAACTGTGGGAACTATTTTAACTACTGCTGGAAGCATGGGTTGTTATGATATTCATTTTACTATGATGAATGTAATGATCTGTCTGATGTTTGCTGTCCTGGGAATTCAGATGGATAGTTGTCTCTGATACTTTCATTCTTCTTGATCCCTAATATTATGATGAAATATGTTTACTTGTTGGGTGAATTGATCTCATTTAAACAGGGTGTTTAATGAAAACAATTGATGGATTGCAATTGTTTTAAGAGTTAGTGCTTATCATGCTCGCCAATTTGAACCCGACCCATGTTGACAATTTTTGCAGATGGATGCCGTAAGTGGTAAAAGCACGCAGATCTGATAGGATGATCAGATTGTTTAATTTGATTTTAAGTTGAATTACAGCTTGATTTTCTAAATGTACTATATGAGGAAAGATGTTCTTCTTCCGTTGAGTATTGTATCAAGTATGCTGAATGCATAAAATGTATTTGTTTAGCTTTGAAAGGAATGGAAATAAATATTTGTTACTTATGTGTTTGTATTCTTATATGATAGTTTGACTTTCTTCGGTTCAAAAACCTGGAGGGCATTGTTATCATTGTAAAATTTGGAGACTTTTGTGATTATCAATGTAAGCTTGCAAGAATATGTGACTGAATACTTATGATTGTTTAGCAATTCTAGTATGTTCTATCTAAAGCTAAATTGAAATATAGATCACTGTCTTTCTGAAAGATAGGGTTAAAATAAACCTAAGCAGAATGCTAAACAAGCTGAATTAAATTATTAATCCCTAGTCTTGATTATGCCAGGACAACATTTAATTGGATTCTTAATCATTATATCTTGATACTAATAAGTATGATATAAATTCAGTTATGAGAACTAATATAAACCTAAATGGGGTTCATATGGCAATCTCATGTGAAGTTTATGAGTTATTGTCCAATTTCATTGATTTAGAATTATGTATATTCTATGAACTCCTTGATGATACCTTGGCCTTAATAACTTTTCTATGTAGTGAGTTTTATTGAGAAAGGTCATTCTATGATGAGGAATCCAGGGATCACGAAAGGCTAACCTTAGGGGAACATCTTTTAATATAATTTAAACTCAATGTGCATAACACTTATTAATAAGTAGACCTTTTCGAGGTAGATTTAAAGGTTGATGGCACAAGTCAATCAGAGGTTATACCTTCGAGAAGATTAGGATCTTCTCAAAGATACAACAATGCAGTGACTTATGATGACACCTTTTGCATTGATCATTAAGATTTACACCTTTAACTCGAACAAGTTACTCGGGGACTGATTAGGAATGTGGTCACATTATATGGCTGCCTTGGAGACTCGAGGTATCTTGACACACCGGTTCAACTAGGGTTGACCCAAAGATGTCATCTTATCCCTAGTCCTCGAGTGCATCCATATCATGTTATCACCTTACTAATCCATTTCCGAGTGAATAACTTGGGATAAGGAGGACCGATGTAAGTCGGTATAAGACATTCTATATAAAATAAGAATGGGGTGAAGGACATATTCCGATTGACAAGTACGCCGTTAAGGAATACGAGACATAAGCAAAGATGTTTCAAATCTTTGGCCAAAGTATCGCAAGTTCTGCTGGTTACATTGTCCCGAGTCACCCGGTCTAAGGGATGAGATGCCGATGAATAATGGTAACAATTATTCAGTTAGGTTCCTTGGACAGAGCATTCTGAATCCCAGAATAGGGAAGAGAACCGCAAGAGTGATGTGTGAAATAAAAACGCTAACTCTTATTACTCATGAATAGATCGGTAGATTCGAGTCATGGAATGAATAGATCGGAGGTACTCCGAGTCATTACAGCTGCATATGGTTATCTGTATAAGAATGGTTATTTGATTTGTGAGTTCTAAATTATGTATTTAGAACCAGGAAGCATTTATCAAAAAAAAAAAAAAATTGACTTGTTCTAATGTATAAAATGAGGATGTTACATTCCAAGATGTCCCTTAAGGTAATGAGGAAATGGGAGTGGAAATGGTATGAAGGGTGAAAGGTAGTTAATTTTTATATGGTATGAGGTAAGTAGGCCCTCTAGGAAAGAGAACCTAGGTAAAATGGGAAATTCCATGACTAAAAGGTTTTTTTGTTTTGATAGACGATCGATGTAGAAGTCTATATGGGATAAATAAAATTGAACTCCTTAAGGTCTTTGTGAACCCGATCAATGCGGGAAGCTTCGGTTTCTCTCATTTTTTTTTGCAATAGCCTTACATAGCCATCCTTTGAGGGAGCAATCTATTTATAGCAGAAATTGGTCAAGAGGAAGATGTCCTCTTAAGGGAGTCATCGTTTGATTAGAAGTTTGACTCAAGGAGTTTGGTCCCATTGTGAGGTCTTTGCAGGTCACGGAAAAGACCAAGGTGAACGATAGGACTCTTTTTAAAAGGCAAGGTGAAATGACCACGGATCTCATATAAAGATAGATGAAAAGTATCCATGAGAATCATGCTATGTGCAGTGTTGTGGTACACATATTCAAGAGAAGATAACAAGTGATGGGTACTCACATGATTCTTGTTCAATCATTGGTGAGGCGTATTGAGTGAGTAGCACTCAAGGGACAAGCCCGGAAAGAGACAAAGGGTGAGGTAGGATGACGAGTCAATAATAGAATGGTTGAAGATGCAAGGTGTTAAGGGGCTTAGGTTCAAGTTTACCATTGAGTGAAGATAAACGATAAGCACTTGATCCATAGGTATGAGTCACGATGTATGGTCCAAGCCAATTAGGAGAAAAATTTCCCCGTTTACTTTTTTCTAATTTGGTTACGTGTTTATTTTCTTTCAAGACAATGTCACTGATTTAGAAGGTTCATTCATGGACATGTTTGTCATATGCACATTTGATACATTTTTGGTAAACTTGAAGGTTATCTAAAGTGTTAAGATGACATTTGTCTAATAAATCTAGATGTGCTAAAAGTTCTGACAAAATTCATCATCATTGAGAATGTCATGGAGAGATATGCGGAGTGAGGGAATTTGGAATTAGAGAGGTAGGATTGATTCTCGATCGCAAACTAGAGAAAATGGTGTGGCCGTAGTGGAAGTGTGAATACTAGTGTGGTATGCTCACAGGGAAAAAGGAATGTGTGCATGCCAATCCTTCCCAGTATCATCAACCACTTTCATAATAATTTTGTTGAGGGTGTTGTTAGTAGATTCAGCTTGGCCATTGGTTTGTGGGTAATAAGGTGATGAGAAACTAAGCTAAATGCCAAAGCCATCGCAAAGTTTTTGCAATGTTTTGTTTTTGAATTGTTTTCCATTATCGTGATGAGGCGATGAGGAACACCAAAGTGACAAATGATGTGGTGATTAATGAGATGAGTGGTATGGATTCCACCCATTTTGTGTAGTATTTGTAGCAAAGTGATGATCCATTGATGGCATTGGGATGAATTAGGATTGATTTATCTCGACAAGATCCAAACCCCATTGAGAGAAGGGCCAAAGGTCACGAGTGACCAGTAAGACATGACTTGGGTGTATGATGAAGATTGGATTGTTGTTCGAATTTTACACAACATTTGACATAGTCACAACAATCATGGTTAAGGGTCATCCAAAGAATAGCCTAGTAAAGAATACACTTAGAAATAGTTAGGCTATCAAGTGACCACCACATATGCTATAATGAACCTCCTTAATGGTATAAGGAATTTTAGAACTTGTGAGGTATTGTAAAAGAATACCATCAAATCCATGTTTATAGAGGAGTCCCCATAGGATGATGTAATGAGAAACCTTTTTAAGGAAGGCACGCTATCCATTACAAGTGAGACCAAGAGGTAAGATGGAGAGAGAAAGGTAATCGAGTATTATTTATACCAAAGGTCACTCAGTCGGGGTATCGGTTCCAATCGAGTAAACATCTTCTGAGGTAAATAGGAAGGTGAGTGGAGTCATTGTATGGTGACAAAGATTGTAGAATCGACAGGTGAAGTGGGTATTTCGGAAGCTAAGTAGGCCATGGTATCTATAAATTTGTTGGTTGAACGTGGGATGGTTTAAAGGGTGTAACAATCAAAGGTGATCAAAAGTATGTCTACATGATGTTTATACTTTTGAAGTATCTCATTACGACATTGGTACATACCATTGACTTGGTTTATGACCAATTGAGAATCACCAAAGATGTTGATTGATTTAACATCTAGGGCATAGGTGGCTTAGAGACCTAGTACGAGTGCTTCGTATTCAACAATATTGTTAGTACATTCAAAATCTAATTTGAAAGACAAAGGCATGGGTTCACCATCAAGAGGAATGAGGATAATACCAGCCCTCGCCCCCATGCTGACACTTGGAACCGTCGAAAAAGAGTGTCATTTGGTAAGGAGGTTTATCCAGGGAAAGGGTAGCAATTGACTCATCTAGAAAGTCAAAATTAGAGGGTTGATCCTTGAAAATAGGTGCAGCGACCAATTGGTCAGGTGATAGCTCGGCCCTTAATGGACTTTTGATGAATTAATTCGAGGTCAAGATTAGCTAAAATCATAAGCCATTGTGCGTCCCGCTGATTTTGATAAGGTTTGGCATACATGAGATGTAAGGGGTCGGTGTTGGTCACAACATAGGTTTTGTGGTTGAGTAGGTAATGATGGAGGTTGGTGGTAATGAAAATTAAGGCTAAACAAAGTTTTTGGGAGGGTTGTATCAGTTTCATAGCCCAAAAGAGTACAACTTATGTAATAAACTACCTACTTCTTGTGTTGTTCATCGCGATGAGCGACCATGGCTCCCAAGGAATGATTTCTAGCTGATATGTATAGGTAGAAAGATTGATTGTCTTTAGGTGGAATGAGTACGGGTGGTTGGAGAAGGTATTGTTTTAAGGCCTCAAAATATTTGTGGTAGTTTTCATCCCATTTAAAGGAGACATCCTTCTTGAATGTGATGATGGAATGGTTGACATTGATCGATAATTGTGAAATGAAATAGATAATGGACTGCAACTTACCTTGTAAGCTATGGAGTTGTCAAAGGTTAGTAGGTAGAGGAATTTCAAGAATGGACTTGACTTCTATACCATGTAGGAAATGATAAATCCTAGAAGCTTTCCTGAGAGAACCACAAAGACACACTTCTTAGGCTGAAGGGGACACAATATTTAATGAGGCAGTCAAAGATGGTTTGGAGGACGGAAAGGTGCTCGGAGTGATGTTTAGATTTGGCCAAGAGATCATCCATGTAATCTTCCAATATGTGATGCATGATGTCATGAAAGATGTAAGTCATAGCATGTTAATATGTGGCACCAACGTTTTTAAGGCCAAAAGGCATGACTCGATAGTAGAAGGTCCCCCAAGGGGTGATGAATGAGGTTTTGTGTTGATATTCTAGGGCAAAAAAATTTGATTATAACCCGAGAAGCCATCCATGAGTGATATCATCTCATGACTAGTGGTAAGGTCAACCAATTGATCAATTCCAGGTAAGGGAAAGCCATCTTTCGGGTAGGCTAGGTTGAAGTCACGGAAGTCCGTGTAAATACGAGTCCCCCTATCACCTTAGTGATAAGGACAATGTTAGAAATCCAATGTGGATAATCAATGGGTAAGATAAAGGAAACAGAAAGAAGGTGTTAAAGTTCTTCTTTGACGAGAAGGGCAATGCGAGGGTGTATTTTCCTTAGCTTTTATTTGATGGGTTTGGCATTGGGAACGGTTACGATATTATGGACCACTATGGTGGGGTCAATACCGGGCATGTCTGCATAAGACCAAGCGAATGTGTGGTTATGATCTTTGAGAAAAGAAGTGATGGATTCCTGTTCAACAACATCTAAAGATTGTCTAATCTTTAGGATGTGCGGGTCATCCTGAGTATGAATGTTGATCTCAATAGTTGATTCATTCAACATGGTTTGTGTCTCAGAGGGAAACGACTGATGAATATATGAATCTTCTGCACCAAGGTAGGTGAGTATAGATTCATCATCCTAACATTGAATGACGTTAATTGAAGGTGTATCGTCATCGATCATTTCAGGATATAGGAAGGTAAGAGTGGAAGGGGCCTCACCCTCACATTGATAAATCAAAGGCCCTAAGAAAATGGTGTTTATGAATTTTTTTATAGGAGGGAAAGATTCAGATCCATCGACTTTGTCGGTGAAGGTGGTGATGAAGGTGGAGTGGGTGAAGAAGGTGTAGAAGAGCTAGTGTCCTTAATGAGTTCAATGCGGCCTGTTTAGTAGGTGGTTTGGGAAAGCCGATACCACTACGGTCATTATGTTTGTAGGTGGTACATGGAATAATGGTATGGCGGCCTTGCTTGTAAAATCCAAAACCAAAACCCTTCCACACACATCGGTGTAGGAAGGTGTGGGTGAAACAGTGATTGGTAAGTGATTGGAAGTCAATAGAAAATGGGCAGGTTTGTGGTGGTGGTTCGGGTGTGTAAGTGGTAGTATCAAGTCCCCCATAGGTGAGACTAGTACAAAGGTAAGGAGGACCATAAAGGAGATGTTCTCCTATATGGTGATCATAACATGGGTGTTGGTGAAGGATTCTATACTCTTATGGAGTAAGGAATGTGTTGACACTATATAAGCGGTACTCCCCCAGAGTGAGGCGTTGAAAACACCTTCCAAGGGATCAGTGGTTGGTATGTAGGTAGCATGGTATAGATAAAGTGTTGGAGGTTGATGCTGAGGTAGAGTTAATAGATTGGGAAGCTGATGGGTCAGCCGTGGAGGTTATGGTAGTGGTAGGAATGAAGGAGCTATGTGTGGTAGAAGTAGCGGTTATCTTGGGGTAGGTGGAGGTGTAGGTGAAACGGTAGTGGTTGCGAGATAGATGGCTTAATAGGTATGAGCACATCATTGGGTTGGTAAAGCATGTTGCATGTTTTGAAAGGTGAGGGGTCAGCTAGAATGGTATAAGTGTGTCCTTCATGTTCAAACTTTACACAACAATGCAAATTGGAAGGAACACAACCCATGACACAAATCTACTGGTTTCCAAGCAACAAAGTTATATTGGAATTACCCCTCCAAAATGTAAAACAATTCTAGAACAGTGTAGGGCCCATGCGAATGTGGAGGCTAATAGTTCCTAGTGTAGAGGTGATAGCATCATTGAATGAATGCAACATGACCGGATGTTTATGCATGTACTTGTCGGTATGCGTATTTGAGTGAATGCATGGGATGAAATGGTGTTAATGCTAGTTCCCCATCAATCATCACATGACATACCCACATGTCATCGATGTGGATAGAGATGAATAGGGCTAGGTCCGGGTCATTGTTTTGTTGTGGTGTGATCTTTTCATCCGAGAAGCTAAGGAGGCTACTTGGTGAATAGGGTGGGGTGAAGATGAAGGTGGTAATTTGGTGAGAGAGGCTATATGATGGGATGTGATAATGGAGGTTACGGGTGTAGGGTCATTAGGTAAAACCTCAATAGATTAAAGAATCTCCATGAGAGCTTAATGATGGGATTTTGAGGTTTAAATGAGGTCATATAGGGACATTTTGAGGGGATACTGGTGTAATTATTTGAACATGGTGCAATGTGTAACACCATTAGAAATGGGGTATGTGGGGCCGCAGATAGTGATTTTAGGTATGGGTGTAGATGGTATGTTGGGTATAGGATTGGTTGGTGGGTTAGTTGCCTTTTCTTTGCCCTTATCCTTCTGAGCATGTGTAGTGACGTGTATCATGTTGATTTGAGGGGAGTTGGAAAATGGAGAAGGTGTAGGGTGAGTGGTATAATGACACGATGGGCAAAAACCTACTGGAGGAGAAAAACCCTGTGAGGTGAGTTGGGTGCAACGACATTTGGGTGGTGGCGTGGCAAGTTCTCTGATGTGAACCATGTTAATTTCAAATTTTGGGGGTGGATTTAGGAGATGTGAGGGTGGAGGTTGTGGTTGTTGAGTGGGCAGTGTGGGAATGGGTGTTGGTGTAGTAGGATCCTCATCGAGAAGGTCGTCATCGTCAAAGTTGGCCTTTGGAGGACACAACTAGATAAGGATGGTTTTCAAGGCCTTACGCCTCTCACATCGTGCCTTGACATACGATGGTATGCAAAAATTTAGTATTTTCAAACCATATTGGCTTGGGTTTGAGGGGGTCATAAGGTCTGAGTGATGGTAATGTGATGACAGAAGTCTCAATGAGGTTGGTTAAAATTTTTGCATAGGACCCTGCTAGTTGATCGCAATGGGAAGTGAATGTGGGTTTGGGTGTAGGTGTGGTTGATTGTCAAGGAACAGTCTTTAGAAGAGGAGGAGTAGATCGAGCTATGGGTTTGGGTGCTGGTGTGGTTTTAGGTGTCAGTAGTGCTTATTTAGGTAGGGGTATAGTAGATGGACGGGTAGGAGGGTGTGTGGTCATTTTGACTACCTTATTATGGGGTAGTGGAGTTTTTCTTTTGGGTTGCACCTTCTTGGGTAAAGGTGATGTGGGTGTATGAGGTCTAGAAGGAAAAGTAGATGGAGGAAGAGGGTGAGTTACCCATAGGGATAACAAGGGTGTTGTGAAGGTAGATGACGCGGGTCATGCTTGGGGTGTGAGAGACAACGACCGAAGTGTAGTGGGTAATGAAGGAATAGCTGATGGTATTAGAGGTATGGGTGGTAGCGATGCTACAGTGTGGGTGTAAGTCATGTTGGGCATCAAGGTAAGTTAGAGGTTTGTGAGGAAGGAATGGGCTGTTGTGTTTTTGGCTTATTGCTAGGTGGAGGTTGCTTGACCATGTTGGGAAGCTGAGGTCCTAAGACAAACGGGACATGTGCTGGTGTGATTGGCACAGCTGGGGTATGAGGTCGATGGGTTTGGTTCTTCTGTTTGGGTGATAGGAGTAGGTATGGTGTTGAATTTGGAGGATGTAGCTAAATCTAGTTTGATAGGTGGATGAGTAAGGCTGGTGGTCAGGGTGACCCCTAAAGTGGTAATAGGTTTAGTTGAGGCAAATGTTGTAGGTATGGGTTTGGGTTTAGGTGTAGGTTGAGTTATGGGTAAGGGTGTGGTTTGAGCTATAAAAAGTGTCGTGGAAGGGGTTGTGATAGAGGTGGTTGTGTTTGGTTCGATTGGTCAAAATATTTTTGGGTAGATAGTGGAGGTATCCATGAGGTACCTCTGCATCCGTGTTAAGACTAGAAGCGAAGAAACCCCATAGTAAGGTTCTACCCACATAATCTAAGTGATCACCAAACATGAGAATGACACATATATAGGTGGAGTTGATGAGGACCTAATGGAAATTCCCGTAAATGTGTCTTAAAGACGGGAAATTGGATAGCTTTAGCTTCCATGGGTAAGAGAGAGCTGAAAATAGGTCCGGAGGATTCTAGGTACTGATAGAGAATGTTCACCAAGAAGAAAAGGTATCTCAACCGGGTCTATGATAAGTTGAGGAGATGATGGGTGTTCCTCTGCAAGTGGAGGAACAGATAGGTGCTCCTCTATGGGTAGAGGAGGTAATGGGTGATCCTCTATGGGTGGAGGAGGTAATGGGTGCTCCTCTATGGGTGGAGGAGGTACTATAGGTAAAGTTTCTCTAAGTGGTGAAGCCAGAGGTGAGATGGTCTCAATGTTAGTGGAAGACTCCTCCATAGGTGATGAAGGAGATGAAAGGTGTTCCTCTATTGGTGAAGGAATAGGGGAGGTTGGTTTCGACATGGAAGGAGGATTTCGGGCTAGGATCTCCTCTATGGAAGGAATATGGGGTAATTGGGAGGTGACGGGTACATCATTAAAGATAGCGTGAACCTCGTGGGTATGGGTATCATGAGTTGAGGTCTCACCGGTTTGATCAGATGAAGGGGCATGGTTGGGAAATAGTTTATTGAAGATGTGTAGGTTTTGGTTGTAGGATTATCCATGGTTAACTCACCTTTCTCGAGCATTTCTTGGACAATATTTTTGAAAGTGATGCAGTTTTCGTCACTATGACCCTTTACTCAATGATAGTTATAGAATTCATGTTCTTTATACCATGCAGGCATGGGGTGAGTAGGGTGAAAACCAAAGGTGTGTGGTTTTATAGGTGTAAGGGTGATGGCTCACGAATATGATAAGCTTTTATAAGATAGAAGAGTAAGGTTCCCCAATTGGGGTATATTTCACTTTGCTATCATATGAATTGAAAATTTGGATGGGTGAGAGATTAGATGAGGGGGTAGCTTTGATTTGACGGATGTGCTAGGCTAGCCTTGAGTATCACTACATTAGCAGGTGCCCTTAGCCTTTGAAAAAGGTTTTTGGTTTGGAAGAAGAAGGGGTATCATTCGAATTGAATGCCAAATTCTTATTGCGTAATTAAATTTTCTTCTCTTTGATGGTCCGAATCTCTAACTTTCATGCCATAGTGAATGCTTAATCGATTAGACTAGAAGCCTCTTGTAAACATGCAAGAATGTGGTTAGAGGGAAAGTAGGCATTGATTTTTAGGGTTTGGGTAAGTCTTGGTTAGTTATGGCAACTTACTAAGAATAGGTATTAGGTTGAGTTGGCTTGGTGAGGTATCTAAGTGAACCGTATGTGTGGGAATTATTTAAATTAAGATATTTAAATAATAAATATGGTGAGGATAATGAATTAGTTTAATTAAATTAATTAAATTAATATTAGTAGGGTGAAAGGGGCCATGGTTAGGTGAATGTGATGAAGGGTGCTTATTTCTGGCCGAGGACCAAAGGGGAGTGTGACCTAATTTTAGTGTCTACAAGAATGGAGATCGGTGTAGTAGTGATTCTTCCCGGAATGTTACTCAGGGTGCCAATGCTTTTGATCTTTCCCATTGACTATGGATGCTTGGGTGTGTGAAAATAATCTGGTTCTTCTTGCATGTAGCTCTCCTCTCATCCTCTTGATCTTAGAATGTGCCAACCCAAAAACAAGGTTGTTTAGGTGAAAAAATTGTAACCAATGACATTTTTGGGTTGGTGCATCAGTTAAGGTGGGATTCCCTAGGTTTTATAAAATGGGTAGATCTTTCCGATTTCTTTGGGCCCAGTTAGTTTGTTCCCACATTAGAATGGAAACTTCCCTTCTAATGAGTGGGAATATGGTTAGAGAAATCTTACGCATTGATTTTAGGTTTAGAACAAATCTTAGCTCATTAAGGTAAGTAAGACTTAGTTATTTTTAATTATGGAAACATGCAAAGAATAGCTCTATTGTGAGGTGGTTGGATGAGGTGTCTAGGTGAGGTGGTGGGTTAGAAATTAAGATAATTAGATAATAAATATTGTGAGGATATATATTAATTTAATTAAATCAATTAAATTAATAGTGGTGTGGGGTGGAAGGGGCCTTAGTTAGGTAAGCATGTTTGTGTTTCACTCGATTCTAGAGCATTTCTTCGAATGCAATGAAAAAATAAAGGTAAAGGGCTAGGAGGAATACCGATTGAAATGTTGGTTGTAGGTTGTTGCACGTGTATGACTTATGGATCCATAGCTGATTGTGAGAGCTTCCTTTTTGCTTGGAGGAACTACCTGAAATGGAAAACAAGACCACTAAATAATAGTTAAACAATATATGTAGTGGACTGCCTAACATGTGCTAGATCCGGGAAGTGTGATACTTCCTAGATGGCTATCAATCCACTATTTAAAACAACTTAATGCTAACAATAAAGGAAATCATACTATAGTAATAATGATTTAGGTATCTCATTCATCTACAATAAGAAAATTTATTCACAACAGGATAAGCTATGATGAATCTGAAGGTCAAGGTCACTGTCAGGGTATTGGTACTGGTCAAGGTGAGGTTCTAGGTGGTTTTGGGTATTTGGTGGAGGTTTAGAAGCTCTGTTCTTGGTTTCTGGTAAAGACACAGAGACCAATGTCGGTCTAGTATGACCGATGTTAGTTTAGGTTAACCGGTGATGGTTGTGGGTAACCAACATCAGTATAGTCGTGGTACAGGAAACTTAGTAAAATGGGGTGGGGTGATAGATCTGAGGCTAGATGGGAATGGAAGGGAAATGATAGGGTTCGTGTGGGTCTCAGATATGCACACAGAATGATTAAAATCTAGATATGGGAAGTTCAAGGGTATGGGTAAAGGATGGTCAAGTTTGCATGGAGGTAAAATGGTGGTGGAATGAAATGAGGGCAAAAACTAGTAACAACAACAAAAGAATCTACCAAATGATAAATGGACAAATGCTAGTTAACAAAGCACTTACCACTTGTATGAGCTTGATGTCTGGTTGGTAATGGTAGGTGATCAAAGGGAATGAACTTGATGTGGTGCTGGTGCTTCCCGGATGCTTCATCAAGGCGAGATGGCTCTATGGTTTTTTTAGGTACTAGGATATAGATGCAAAGATACATGTACGGTGCTGGTTCTACTTGCATGAAGATCTGGTTTTGTCACTCTTTCACGTAAGATCTCTCTAACCTCTCGAAAATGTACCAACCTAGAAACAAAGTTGTTTTGGGGGTTAAATGGTAACTGACTATGGTTCTGGGTTGACTAGTGGCGGTTTAGGTTGACCGGCGTTGGTTAGGGTGGGATTTCCTAGGTTTTCTAAAATGGGTAGATCCTTTTGATTTTCTTGGATCTCGCCCATTTTTTCTCCACGAAATAGAATGGAAGCTACTTTCCAATGGATGAGAATGTGGTTAGACTCTAGAGGAATATAGGCTTTGATTTTTAGGGTTTGGGTAGGTCTTAGTTAGTTATGGCAACTTACTAAGAATAGGTCTTAGGGTGAGGTGGCTAGATGAGGTGGATATGTGGGCATTATCTCAATTAGGATATTAAAATAATAAATATTGTGAGATAATGAATTAATTTAATTTAATTAATTAAATTAATATTAGAGTGGGATGAAAGGGGCCATGGTTAGGTAAATGTGTTCAAGGTAGTTATTTGATGAGGGGCCAAGGGGAGTGTGATCTAATTTTAGTGTCTACATTTTTCCCTTTTGTTGTGTAGCTTGTATTGGTAAGCGATGTAGACAAAAATAAGATGTGGTTGCCCCATGTGTGGTGAAGGTGATCCCCTCAAACCAGAACCGATGAGGTAGCGGTAGAATCGGTAAGTGGTTTCATAAAAGGTGAATGTGATGAAGAAGAAGTGGGGTAATGGGTAAAAAGGAAAAAGGTCCACTCAGGTAATCTAGGTAATGGGTCATGGTCAAAGGTAGTAATAGTCAAATGCACGTACACGTATAAACTGTAGCATGGTACCAGGTTGAAGAGTAGGCAAACTCTACATTATCTAAGGTCGATAGGTTTATCCAAACGAGGTTGAAGTGAGTCTGGTATCCAAGGTATAGGATATGGTCAAGAAACACGACATAGGTCAGGTGCAGGAACGTTTAGGTATGTTCCAGTACACCAAGGGTAGGGTCAGGATAAATGGTCATGGTAGGAGGCAAGGTAAGGTCAGTATGTTCATCAACACAGGTAACAGTGCCGTAAGGTATAGCGAGCACATGAGGTCACAGGTCACGAGTGATGCTCCAAGTCCAAGTATCTAGGTCACGGCATGGGTAGGGCCAAGGTATGGGAAAATAATGAGTCCCCGAAAGAGGATGAGGTGAGGTAGTAAATGATAAGGTCAAGAAGATCAAGTGAAGTGTCCCAGGGAGGTGTGGGTGAGGTGAAAAAGGATTCAGGTCAAAAATTGGGGGTAAGGGGGTAGGAAAAGTACTAAGCGAGATAAACCAATGATGGTTAAAACAAACCGACACTGGTCAAGGTGGACCAACCATGGTAAGATAGGGCACAGGACCGATGTCAGTCAAGGTGAAACCGTCACCAATCATGTTGGGTAGGTTATAAAAAGAAAAATTGACATATTTTTCAACTCATTTGTTTTTAGTGAATTGGGAAAATGACAAGAGAGAGAGAGAAAAAAGGTGGGAAGTGACAGAGTGAGATTGAGGGTTGAGTTGGTAAGCCACATGGTTGGTGAGAGTTGGTTGATAGGTGGATCCATGAGCTAGGTTGGATCGATTTGATTGGATTGATTGATTGGAGAATGAGCAAATTTCATTTGGTGATGACAGAGGCAGGAGAGGGATCAAGGAGACCACCAAAGTGTAGTAGGCTAGAGGTGCCACCACATGCATTTATAGTGTAGTGTATGTGGTAGGATTCAATCCCTCTTGTTTTTTTATTGGTTAGGTTCAATTAAATGTCATGTGGGTAAAAACTATTTTGTTATTTTTTGGGAAAAGAAATTTTGAATTATGGGAGGGAAATCAAGTAAAATAGGAATGGGGAGGGGGGGATTGGGTGAAGAAGGGGTGGGGAAGGGTGTAGGGGTGATTTGGGTAGGATTAGGTGGGTAGAAGGGAGAAAAAGGGAATTTAAAGGAAAAATGGGGGTTTGGGCGTCGCGGGTTGTTGATGCCACGCATGTGGACCGGCATTGGTTGGAGGGTAGCCAATGTCAGCTAGTGTGCGCGTATCGATCACAAAGTAGGTGACCAATGTTAGTTGAAGGGGGACCAAGGTTGGTTAGGGGTAACCGGTACCAGTCAGAATTGGAGGAAAAAGGGCCAAAAGGTGTCCGAGTTTGGGTGGGTGAGGTAAGGAGGGGTAAAAGAAGTGGGTTTGGTGAAAATCATAACCTAGGTAAGGGTGGAGTTGTTAGGAAAAATGTATAGATATGTAGGAAAAAGGTAAGGTCGGGAGTGGGTCAAAATGGAAGTAGGTGAGGGGTCGGGGTGTGTGGTTTAATAGGTGAGGTGGTATTAGGTTGGGTAGGGTTAGGGTAGGTAGGTCGGTAGGTTAGGGTTGGGTTGGGTGAGTAGGGAGGTACATGGGATAAATGGGTAAGTAGAAAAGTAAAAAGAGGTAGGGTAATGGGTATGGGTATGGGTGAATGTATATATGGTCTTGTTTTAATAATGTGATTGTTTTGTTGGATGCAGGTGAGAGACCAGCCAAGGATGTGAGACAGTGGTGCCACCCTTTCTCGTGATAGTTCAAGGAGCAACGACAACCGAGGAGTTACGACATGTTAAGGAGTAGCCCGAGTGGGGTCCAATGCTACCGAAGATGCAGTCCAGGTAGCTTAGTCTAATGGTCACTCTCAAAGATAGATGGGATACTGCAACCAACATGTTCCACCTACTGACGAGTGAGATGACAATCACCATGGAGGTTGTGTTTAGGATTATGTGGTTACCCATATTATGGAAATAGGTATATTCGATCTCCTCAGAGGCATCTGAGGAGTTGATGCTGATGGTATTTGGGGAGGGGATGGCGAGCTGACATTCCATAGTGCCACCTTAGCTATGGAGAGATGTACCTATCCCGTCCAGAGGAGATGAGGCTAGTAGTATTACTGATGGAGGCAGTCTACTATTTTGCACTACCAAATGTAGAGGGTGGGAGATTCCCATGATCACTGATGGGAGTCTTACATGACATGATGATGGCAAGGACCCAATTTTCTTGGGCACAAACATTCCTGGTACAACTATATAGAGAGCTATGGGCATATGGGAGGTTCACGTATGTTTAGTTTGTGTTGTACTTTCATTCTACACTCACTGGTCTATGAGCACATTATTTATGTGTGACAATGGGTATGCCCCTGAGCCAATGCTTTTGAGTTGAGTTTTATGCAGGTGGGTTATAGGTGATGGGTGCATGTTATAGGAGAGTGGTGATCAAATAGAGCTACATATGATGTAGCATATTACTAGTGGCTATTGGAGGGATTTTCCGGGGTAGATATTATATGGAGACCGTATGTGGGTTATCCCTCATATAGAGCAGATGGCTGAGGAGTTAGCTGGCCTTGACTACTCGGATAGATAGAGGGGCAGCCTTTGTGTAAGAGAGCATGAGATGATCCCCATGGATAGGGTCAGACAACAGTTTAGGTTACGACATGATATACCACCACCCTTCTAACAAGATGCAGGGGATGATGTAGAGAGACCATTGCCACTTCCACAACCGACAAAGTGCTGCGTGGGAGGATGAGTAGGTGATAGACCGGTGGATCGATGATTCTAGAGTGATAGATAGATATAGACCATGGTGGGTGGCCCATCTACACATAGTACCTTCTAGGCCCAGGTAGCCAAATTTAGCCACCATCACTATGCAGAGAGAAGCCCTTCAAGGGCGGGTGACCTTGATTACACAATTGGGGATGGTACAGGGGACAAAAGCAGATCGAGGCGAGAGGTGGCTGCATTGCATGTGTAGGTGGCTAGTCTACAGGCCTAGATGGCCTAGGGTGGAGATGGAGAGGGGGATGATGAGTAGGTAGCCACCTTATAGGCACAAGTTATAGGTTTACAGGGCCAGTTGGCCACTACACAGGTGTAGATTCAAGCATTATAGAGTGCAGTACATGCATGGGTATGAGGCGATGACACCTCCATAGGCACCAGGATAGGGTCCCAGTTCACGGCTAGGTGTGGGACAAGGTCCCACAGACAATTATATGGGCCGAGGCCTATGGGGCCACCACAGACCATACCCATATCTAGGTTACAGGATGCCTTAGGTGAGGCTAGATACTACCAGGATCAGTTGATGGTGGTCGAGATAGATTTTCTATCCTATGGAGAGTATAGGGAACAACAGGCCTCAAGTGAGAGGAATAGATCCCAGACGCATAGTGTGGAGAGCACATGGGGCCATAAATTCTTGAGACAAGATCAGGGGGAGGCCACCAGTTCATTGAGGCGATTCCAGTGATGTCCCAAGGGGGGCCGACTACCTATGGCAAGTGGTGAGATGTTATCGAGTCATCGAATGGGTTACGAGGAGGAGACATGAGAGACTGACATGGAGGATGTCCGGTAGGATGATGCTTGATGCCCATCCCTATATTTTGATGTATTTTAGTCATTTTTTGATATATACTAGCTTGCGTGCCGAAGACGGTGAGGATGTATGAGAGTTTTGTATATTTTTGAGCATATACCGACCTGCGCACCGAAGATGGTGAGGCTATATATGAGAGTTTTGAGAGATTGGATTATATATACCGCCTACGTGCCAAGACATTTGATAGGTATGGATATGGATACACATGTTTGGATATGTTTATTTATAGAGATGATGATGATTATGGTCATTATGTGTTTGTGTTGATAGCATTATATTATTATGCAGAGATGGATTCATGATAGGTGTGTTAGGCATGGATTGAGTCAAGTTGTGGTTATAGGCATGATGGAGTCAGGTCAAAGGCATGGATTGAGTCAGGTCATAGGCATGGATTGAGTTAGGTTTTAGGCATGGTGGAGTTTAAATTGGTTGAGGTTGTAATTCATTAATTTGTGCAATGAATGATGATATGGGTCATGTTTAATATGTTTTATAATACATGCATGATGATGGTAAAGAAATGGTAGTCATAATAAATGTATTTTTGATGATGATAAAAATGTGAAACAAATTGTTGTTTATGTGGTTTAATTTCTAATTTATGATATAAAAAGGAAACTAAGGAGGGTAGAATGTGATTTAGGAAAATGAATGATGAATTGTTTAGGGTAGAGAGTGGCCAAGCTAACCCCAGGGACCTATGCCCTTAGATTGCTACCTACATAGTCCTAGCAAAAAATGACCTCGGGCCGATGTAGTTCTCCCATAAGCTAGGGAAGAATGTGAGGAGGTATGAGTATGGGTTGGTAGGTTATAGGCATGATTGAGTCTAGGTATTTTAGGTATGGGTGAGTTGTGGGCAAATTGGTATAGGTGATTTTGATTATGGTGGAAGAAGAAGATTACCCAAAGGTAAGTGTCGAGGAACAAGTCCTATATAAGGTAATCAATACATAATAAGGAAGGTTAAAAGATAAGAGGAGGCAAGAAAGCCTCTTGATTGGTTAAGATCATAACGAGTAAGTCATACCTGAGATAGGCTGATGAATGGAAGACCCTAAAGACATTGCATGATTGATTGTTCGAAGGGTGAAAAGTAGTCACATGATCACCAAATGTCATGGTTCCAAGAGGTCCCTTGAGGTAGTAGAAAATGAAAATGTGAATGGTGAGAGGGTGAAAATTAGTAGTTTATATTGTAATAGGTATCATGCCTTTTGGCAAGAGATCCGAGTCACAATGGGCAAGTCCATGACAAAAAAGTTGTAACATCCTCATTTTATACATTAGAACAAGTCAATTTTTTTTTTTTTGATAAATGCTTCCGTGTTCTAAACACATAATTTAGAACTCACAAATCAAATAACCATTCTTGTAACAGAGATAACCATATGCAAGTGTAATGACTCGGAGTACCTCCGATCTATTTATTCCATGACTTAGTAATCTACCGATCTATTCATGAGTAATAAGAGTTGGAGTTTTCATTTAACACTTCATTCTCGCGGTTCTCTTCCCTATTGCAGGATTCATAATGCTCTGTCAAGGAACCTAACTGAATAATTGTTACCATTATTCATCGGCATCTCATCCCTTAGACCAGGTGACTCGGGACAACGCAATCAAGCAACTTGCGATACTTTGGCCAAAATTTGAAACATCTTTGCTTATGTCTCATATTCCTTAACTAGCATACTCATCAATCTGGAATACATCCTTCACCCCATTCTTATGTTATATGGAATGTCTTATACCAACTTCACATCGGTCCCCTTATCCAAATTTATTCACTCGAAAGCATTAGTAAGGTGACAACGTTATATGGATGCTCCCGAGGACTAGGGATAAGATGACATACTAGGTCAACCCTAGTTAAACCAAAGTGTCAAGATACCCGAGTCTCTAGGCAGCCTTATAATGTGACCACATTCCTAATCGATCCCGAGTAACTTGTTCGAGTTAAAGGTGTAAATCTTAACGATTAATGAAAAGGGTCGTCATAAGTCACCCGCATTGTTGTATCTTTGAGAATATCCTAATCTTCTCGAAGGTACAACCTGCAGATTGACTCGTGTCATCAACCTTTAAATCACCTCGAAAAGATCTACTTATTAATAAGCGTTACACACATTGAGTTTAAATTATATAAAAGACATTCCCCTAAGGTTAGCCTTTCCCGATCCCTGGGTTCCTCACCTTAGAATGACCTTTCTTAATAAAACCCTTTACACAGAGAAGTTATTAAGGCTAAGGTTCCATCAAGGAGTTCATAGAATATACATAATTCTAAATCACGAAATTGGGCAATAACCCATAATCTTCACATGTGATTGCCAACAGAACCCCTTTTTGGTTTATTTCAGTTCTCATTACTGAATTTATATCGTACTTATAAGTATCAAGATATAATGATTAAGAATCCAATTAAATGTTGTCCTGGCTTAATCAAGACTAGGGATTAATAATTTAATTCAGCTTGTTTAGCGTTCTGCTTAGGTTTATTTTAACCCTATCTTTCAGAAAGACAGTGATCTAAATTTCAATTTAGCTTCAGATAGAACATACTGGAACTGCTAAACAATCATAAGAATTCAGTCTCATATTCTTGCAAGCTTACATTGACAATCACAAAAGTCTCCAAATTATACAATGATAACAATGCCCTCCAGGTATTTGAACCGAAGAAAGTCAAACTATCAAATAAGAATACAAACACATAAGTAGCAAATATTTATTTCCATTCCTTTCAGAGCTAAACAAATACATTTTATGCATTCAGCATACTTGATACAATACTCAACGGAAGAAGAACATCTTTCCTCATATAGTACATTTAGAAAATCAAGCTGTAATTCAACATAAAATCAAATTTAAATAATCTGATCATCCTATCAGATCTGCGTGCTTTTACCACTTACGGAAACCATCTGCAAAAATTGTCAACATGGGTCAGTTCGATGAACTGAGCATGATAAGCACTAACTCTTAAAACAATTGCAATCCATCAATTGTTTTCATTAAACACCCTGTTTAAATGAGATCAAAACACCAAACAAGTAAACACATTTCAGACTATGCTTTCGTAAAACAACATGACTATAAACGCGTAGCTCATATTATAGTCACTAAATAGTCTCAGATACCTTTCAAATATTTCATCAAAACGTTAGAGACCAAGAAGACAAATGCATCTAACCAACTATCCATCTGAATCCCAAGGACAAAGAACATCGACGGACTAATATATTCAACATAATAAATGAATAACCTTTCATGATTCCATCAGCATGATAGAACAATTCCAAAAGTTAGATCAACAATTATATCAACCTATACTTTATAACAGAAGAGAAATAAATGAATCATACATATTTCCCTCAGAACTAGCTCATGACTATACCGTCTTTCCAAGAGCAAAGCATTCACCTTAAACACATGCGAATAAATCAGACGAGACCACCAAAAGCACCACTGTTTTGTTAAAGTTTAAAATATAACAAACTACAGTACAGTAGCTCTCACGCCAAACAATGATGACTATCTAACAAACAGACTCTGCATGACCTCCCACACGAAGCGACAAACAAGAAGGTATTCACTGCCATTGCCTGTTGAGGTGCAGTCGACAACTCCTAAGTTCAATTAAGCTCAAGAATAGATATCCATGCAACAGAAGACGTAAACACGCCAACAATCCCTTACATCAACCTACAGCCCATTCTAGTCCCTACTAAACACTGTAAGGCTTTTAGACCCAAGGTCGAAATCAAAGAACTTCTATTTTATCGCAGTCAACAATAGACTCCATGGCATTAAGCAATTGATGTTTCCCTAAGACTATGCAGAGATAATCATACAAAATTCCCGCAACATGCACAGCCTCATCTAACTGGAATAATCAGAAAGGAAACATAACATACCGTATTCACATCTGGACGCATTCAGAGTTTAAAGTATGGTATTCACGACCCACTTTTATAGAGCCAAGATACATGATATCTATCTATACTCAAGGAACCCAATAGTGTCAAAAACAACAAAGTGTACCAAATCGGCTTAATTAGAGGCGATACATGTTACCTATCGAGGATTCAATGAATCCAAACAACAAGAATAAGATAAATAATAGTTAATGATTCCCAACTGTGCCAACAATGGTAAACATTCAAAATCAGGCTTATACAAAAGCTAATTACTGATTTCGTAACAAGGAATCCAACTGAGCCTCTTCAATATTTTTCACTCAAGCTTACACAGAAAGGAAACGTAAAAATACACCCAAAGAGTCTCAGCAAAAATTTCATTACAAAATAATAGAGGTCGTATTACTGCATTACTCCTTCAAGACTACGACAAAATCAAATTACCAATATTCAAAGATATATAGCTTCTCTGACAAAGGTGGTCCATAATATACGAATCATTCAATGTACTCCATGATTCGTTTTGAATACAATAAGTATAATGCAACTATCATCGAGTTAAATCCTGAAATTGCAACACAAGGGATGGAGAAACAACTTCTACAGGGTCGCAATAAATACTGAAACACAGTCAGTTCTCCATTCAACATAACCTAAATATCATAGCGAACCCCTACAAGATTCAGTAACCACCACCTATAATAACCTCGATAGAACTTACAAAGAAGTCCAATTAAACTGAACAAAAAGTCCATCAGTATCCTTTCCAACAAGTATCAACAACAAGCATCAACAGTAAGCATTAACAACAAGTATCAACAGTAACCTGTACCCATCAAGAGAACAATTCATGGGCTCTCACGAGAAAGGTCTAGTATACTTTCTTACATATATTTCACAAATTAAAGCCTGGAATGCAAAACACCAAGAAATATTGCAACAGTTCGAAAAATAAAATACACCCATCAAGGTTTAAATTGAAAAATCAAACCAACAAGAAGATACAAGAACAAGATCACACCAAGCTACCATAAAAACCATCTAATTCCAAAATCATCTCAAGCAGAGTTGTTCTAATGAAATCATTTGAAAGAGAGCAAGATTTTTAAGGGTTTGGGCCTAACATGCCCGTTATTTGCTTAAAATTTCGAAGGCACACGAAAGAGCTCAAACCTTCTCCTCCTTTTCCAAGTTAGATCCACCAACAAAAATTTGCTATTTCCATGACTTATAAATTTTCCTTGCCAGAGGAAAGAGTGAGTTACACTCATATTTGCCATGCAACTCCCAGAAGACTGGTGCAAAGAACTAGTGATCGAGACAGGGGAAAACTGGAGCGCATGAAAAACCAAACAAACTACTAACTTTCCATTTTGCATGCCTTCCCATGAAACCCGAGCTCGAAGACCGAGTTCATAAATGGCATTTACTCCAAATTTCCCGCTAAATTTCCATTGCCACCTACCGCCATAGTTGGCGATGGATAAAACCAGTTCAAAGACCATTTCCAACTTTGGCGACCTGCCACGTCGGCTCTAGCTAGCCGTTTTAAAAACTTCTACCAAATTACCTGTCCTTCATACTTATCCCTTTATTTAATGCCATAGAAACTGCCGCCCATGGTTCACACCCTTCCATAGGTCCCCTTCCTCCTTGTTCAATAGTTAGGTTAGTAACTTAGGTTAGGATTTAGGATAACACTTAGTCTAACCTCTTAACACATAGATACTAACTTAGAACATTAGTTTATAGCTTAGGCCTAGGTTAGATTAACACTAATCTAATCCCCTAGGTTAAAGTTTAGTTTTAGGTTACTAACCTTAATAAATCCAGTTTAGGTCTAATATTTCAAATGCTCAGAAAAAGAACCTACAACATACATTCACGAACAGGGTTCACTCCTGCACTGCCATTAGGCTATTGAATTATATGTAACTGAATTATTACCTGGTCCACGATCAAGACCTTCCAGGTATATTACGATATCGGGCACCAGTTCATTTAACATGATCAGCCTGAGTTATACTCCGGACTAGCTTATTCAATGCATCCAGACCTTGCAACCTGCTTAAGGTCTATAATTTTAATTCATCACGAATAAACTTAAAGCACCACTTGGATCAATACCACTGATCCAAGGCTAGGTCTTATAGATGGATAACTCCATAATTCATTCCGAGATCAGATTAAACTCAGGTGTAAAATGAAAGAAATAAAAGAGTCCAATCATATTCTCTTCAAAGATCTGCAATCTCTAAGAAGATACAGTCCATATCAAGCATGACTTCTCAAAGGAACACATCCTTTTACAAAAGAAATCACATATCAACACTTGTATGCTCGGGAGGAAAACAAATTTTTTAGTTGACTTGTATTTGAGATAGACTGATCAATGCGGGAAGTCTATATGGGATGAGGAAAGTAACTCCTTAAGGTCTTTGTGAAGTTTATCAATGAGGAAGCTTGATTCTTGTCTCTATTTTTTTCTTTTTATTTTTTAAGAGCTGTGCATAGCTATCCTTTGAGGCAAGTCTATATTGATGGCAGCGATTGTAGAGAGAAAGATTTCCTTCGATGGAGTCATCTTTTTATTTGAAGTTTGACTCAAGGATTTGGATCCCATGCGAGGGGTTTGAATTCATAGACAAGACCAAGGTGAAGAATAGGATTCCTGTTTGGAAAGCATGGTGAAACGACCATGGGATCTCATCTAAAGGTAGATGAAAAGTATCCATGAGAATCATGCTATGTGTAGTGCCATGGTACACATATTCAAGAGAAGATAAAAAGTGACAAGTACAAACATGATTCTTATTTAATCATTGGTGAGGTGTAGGAAGTGGAGAGCACTCAAGGGATGAGCATGGAAAGAGACAAAATATGAGGTATGGCTAAAATTCAACACTAGAATGGTTGAAGATGCAAGGCATTAAGGGGATGAGGTTTGGGTTTACCATCAAGTGAAGATAAACGATAAGCACCTGATCTATAAGTATGAGTCACGATGTATGGTCCTAGCCAATCGGGGAAAATTTACCCGTTTACTTTATTTTTCTTTGGTTACGTGTTGATTTTATTTTAGGACAAGGTCACTAACATGGAAGGTTTGTTCATGGATGCATTTTTCATAGGCATGTTTGATATGTTTTTGGTAAACTTGTAGATGGTCAAGAGCATTAAGAAAACATTCCTCTAGTAACTCAAGTTGTGTTAACGGTCTTGAAAAAGTCATCATCATGAGCATGTCATGGAGAGAAATGCAAAGTGAGGGAATATGGATTTCAAGAGGCATAATGGCCTCTGTACCATAGACTAGAGAAAAGGGCGTGGTAGTAGTGGAAGTATAGATATTAGTGCAATATACCCACAGGGGCAAGAGGAATGTGCGTATGCTAGTCCTTCCCAAAGATTGTTAACCACTTTCATGAGAATTTTGTTCAGGGTTTTGTTAGTGGATTCGGCTTGGCCATTAGTTTTAGGTAATAAGGTGATGAGAAACTTAGCTGAATGCCGAAGGCATCACAAAGTTTCTACAAGATTTTATTCTTGAATTGTTTTCCGTTATCACCGATGAGAAGATGAGGAACACCAAAGAGACAAATGATGTGATGATTGATGAACTCACATATTTTCTCGCTTTTATGGAGATGACCGGTATAACTTTAACCCATTTTGTGTAGTATTCGGTAGTAGTGATGATCCATTGATGGCACTAGGAAGAATGGGGATTGATCTCTCTAACAAGATCCAAACCCCATTGAGAGAAGGGCCAAAGGTCATGAAGCGAATCTGTAAGGCATGAATCGGTGTATGATGAAGGTTGGCATGTTGTTGGCATTTTACAAAACACTTAACGTAGTCACCAAAATCATGGTTAAGGGTCGGCTAGTAATAGCCTAGGTGAAAAATACGCTTATCAATAGCAAGGCCACAAAAGTGATCTCCACATATGTCATCATGAACTTATTTGATGGTATAAGGAATTTTAGAACTTGTGAAACACCATAAGAGAATACCATGGAAGTAGTGCTTATAGAGGAGGCCACCCATGATGACATAACGAGAGACCTTTTTAAGGAAGGCATGTTTCCCATTACGGGTGAGGTCGGGAGGAAAGATGGAGAGAGAAAGATAGTCGAGTATTGTTTATACCAAAGGTCACTCGGGTCGGGGGTGAGCGGTTCCGACAAAGTAAAATTTGTGAGGTAAATAAGAGGGTGATTGGAGTATTTGTACAAAGTGACAAATATTTTAGAATTGGTAGGTGAAGCGGGTATTTTAGAAGCCAAGTAGGACATGGTATCTACAAATTTTTGGTTGAATGGGGATGGTTTGAAGGTCATAATGGTCAAAGGTGGTCAAAAGTATGTCCACATGATGTTTATACTTTTGAAGTGTCTCATTATGGCATTTTATATACCATTGACTTGGTTTACAACTAATTGAGAATAACCAAAGATGTTGATGGACTTGACACCCAAGGCATAGGCAGCTTGGAGACCTAATACGAGTGCCTCGTATTCGACAATATTGTTTATACAATCAAAATCGATTTTGAAAGACAAAGGCATGGTCTCACCATTCAAGAGGAATGAGAATAATGCTAGCCCCACCCCCATACTGACATTTAAAACCTTTGAAAAAGAGTGTCATTTGGTATGCAAGCTCGTTCAGGGAAAGGGTAGCAATTGACTCATCTGGGAAGTCAAAGTTAGAGGATTGTTCCCCGGAAATAGGTGCATCTACCAATTGGTCAGTGATAGCTTAGCCCTTGATGGAATTTTTATGGATGAAATTGAGGTCAAGGTCAGCCAGAAGCATAAGCCAACATGTGGCACGTTGATTTTGGTAAGGTTTGGCATACATGAAGTGTAGGGGGTCGGTGTTGGTCATAACATAAGTTTTGTGATTAAGTAGGTAATGGTAGAGTTTTGTGGCAATGAAAACTAAGGCTAAGTAGATTTTTTTAGCATGGGTGTATCGGGTTTCATAGTCTAAAAGAGTATGGCTTATGTAATAAACTACCTGCTCCCTGTGTTGTTCATCGTAATGAGCGAGCATGGCCCCCAAGGAGTGATCGATAGCTGAGATGTATAGGTAGAAGGGTTGATCGTATTTAGGTGGAATGAGTATGGGTGGTTGGAGAAGGTATTGTTTTAAGGCCTCAAAATCTTTGTGGCAGTCATTATCCCATTTAAAGGAGACATCCTTCTTGAGAAGATGATGAAATGGTTGACACTGATCAGACAATTATGAGATGAAATGACGAATAGACTACAACTTACCTTGCAGGCTATGGAGTTTCCTAAGATTAGTGGGTAGAGGAATTTCAAGAATGGCCTTGAATTTAGTAGGGTCAAATTCTATACCACGTAAGGAAATGATAAATCCTAGGAGCTTTCCTGAGAGAACCGCAAAGACACACTTCTTGGGTTGAAGGTGAATGTAATATTTAATAAGGTGGTCAAAGATGGTTTTTAGGATGACGAGGTGCTCGGAGTGGTGTTTAGATTTTTCTAGGATATTTTCCACGTAATCTTCCAATATACGATGCATGATGTCATGGAAGATATAAGTCATAGCTCACTGATATGTGGCACCATCATTTTTAATGCCAAAAGGCATGAATGGATAACGAAGGTCCCCCAGGGGTGATGAATGTGGTTTTGTGTTGATCTTCTGGGGAAAGCAAGATTTGGTTATAACCCGAGAAACCATCCATGAGTCATAGCATCTTGTGACCAATGGTAAGGTCAACCAGTTGGTCAATACCGGGTAGAGGGAAGTCATCTTTTGGGTAGGCTAGGTTGAGGTCAAAAAAATATGTGCAAATACAAAGTCCCCATGTCACTTTAGTGACAGGGAAATGTTAGAAATCCAATGAGGATAATCAATGGGTAAGATGAAGGAAATAGAAAGAAGGTGCTAAAGTTCTTCTTTGATGAGAAGGGAAATGTGAGGGTGCATTTTCCTTAGCTTTTGTTTTACAGGATTAACATCGGGAATGGTTACAATATTTTGGACCACTATGGTGGGGTCAATACTAGGCATATCTGCATAAGACCAAGTGAAAATGTGGTTATGGTTTCTAAGAAGAGAAGTGATGGCTTCCTGTTCAACAACATCCAAAGATTGACCGATCTTTAGAATGTGAGGGTCATCCTGAGTATGAATGTTGATTTCGATAGTCAATTCATTCAACATGGTTTGTGTCTCAAATGGTAGTGACCAATGAATATATGAGTCTTCTGCACCAAGGTAGGTGAGTATAGATTCATCATCTTGGCATTGAATGATGTTAATCGAAGGTGTATCATCATCGATCATTTCAGGGTATAGGAAGGGAAGAGAAGAGGGAGCCTCGCCCTCACGTTGATAAGTCAGAGGCCCCAAGGAAATGGTGTTTATGAAAAAAAAAAGTTAGGAGGAATGGATTCTAGATCCATTGACTCTATCGGTGAAGGTGGTGATGGTGGTGACAAAGGTGGAGAAGGGATGATGTCTTCAATGAGTTCAATGTGGGCCTTCTTGGTAGGTGGTTCAACAAAGCCAATACCACTATGGTCATTATGCTTGTGAGTAGTACATGGAATAACAGTATGGTGGCCTTGCTCATAAAATCCAAAACAAAACCCTTCCACACACATCGGTGTAGGAAGGTGTGGGTAAAATGACGATTGGTGAGTGACTAGAAGTCGGCGAAAATGGGTGGGTTTGTGACGGTGGTTCACATGTGTAAGTTATAGTATCAAGTCCCCCATAGGTGAGATTGGTACGAAGGTGAGGAGGACCATAAAGGAGGCACTCTCCTATATGGTGATCATAGTGAGGGTGTTGGTGAAGACTTCCATACTCTTGTGGAGTAAGGAATGTGTTGACACTATATAGGTGATACTCCCCCAGAGTGAGGCATTGAAAAATTCCCTCCAAGGGATCGGTGGTTGGTATGTGGGTAGTTGGAATAGATGATATGTCAAAGGTCAGATCGGAGGTGGAGCTAATGAATTGGGAGGCTGATGGTTCAGCTAGTGGAGGTTATGGCAGTGGTAGGAATGGAGGATGTAGGTGTGGTTAAGGTAGCGGCTGCACTGGTGAGAGAAGGTGTAGGTGATGTGGCAGTGGTTGTGGAGGTAGATTCTTTGATGGGTATGAGCACATCATTGGGTCGGTAAAGCATGTTACAAGTTTTGAAAGGTGATGGGTCAGTTGGAATGGTATAGGTGTGTCCTTCATGCTCAAATTTCACACAACGATGCAAATTGGAAGGAACACAACCCATGACACGAATCCAGGGTCTACCAAGCAATAGTTTATATTGAAATTCCCCCTCCAAGATGTAAAATAACTCTGGAACAATGCCCACCTGGCCCACACAAACATGGAGGATGATGGTTACAAGTGTAGAGCTGATAGTATCATTGAATGAATGCAACATGATGTTTATGCATGAAATTGTCAGGTATGCACATTTGAGTGAATCCATGGGAGGAGATGATATTAATGCTAGCGCCCCCATCAATCATAACACGTCATACACATATATCATCGATGTGGAAAGAGATGAAGAGGGCTGGATCGGGGTCATCGATTTGGTGTGGTGTGATCTCTTCATCTGTGAAGCTTAGGGAGGCTACTTGATGAGTAGTTGGAGGTGTAGCTGACGAGGGTAATTTGGTGAGAGAGGCTACATGATGGTGTGATAATGGAGGCCACATGTGTGTAGGATCATTGGGTAAAACTTCAATAGATTGAAGGACCTCCATGAGAGCTTGACGATGGGATTCTAAGGTTTGGATGAGGTCATATAAGGACATTTTGAGGGGGGATTGGTGTAGTTGTTTGAGCATCATGCGGTGTGTGACCCCATTAGAAATAGGATATGTGGGGCCGCGGATAGTGATTTTAGGTGTGGGTGCAGATGGTATGTTGGGTATAGGATTGGTTGGTGAGTCGGTTACCTTTTCCTTTCCTTTATCCCTCTAATCATGGGTACTGATGTGGATCATGTTGATTTAGAGGCGGGAGGTAGGTGAGGTCGATGAGCCATGAAAAGCATAGCGACGAGAGGGGAAAAAGAAAAGTGGTGGGAAGAAACCTTGTGAGATGAGCTGGGCACATCAACATTTGGGTGGAGGTTTGGCAGGTTGTTGATGCGAACCATGTTAATTTCAAACCTTGGGGGTGGCTCTAGGAGTTGTGGAGGTCTCGGTCACTGAGTGGGAAATGAGGGAAAAATTATGGGAGTGGGTGTTGGTGAAATGGGGTCTTCATCGAGAAGATCATCATCGTCAAAGTTTTCTTTGCAGAGGACACAACTGGATAAGAATGGTTTCAAAGCCTTACAGTTCTCTACATCGTGTCCTGACACATGATGGTAGGCACAAATTTTGGTGTCGTCAAACCCCTTTGGTTTGGGTTTGAGAGGGTCATAAGGTCTGAGAGGTAGTAATGTGATGACAAAAGTTTCAAGGAGGTTGGTTAAAATTTTGGCATAGGATCCTGCTAGTGGATCACAATGGGAAGTGAAAGTGGGTTTGGGTGTAGGCATGGCTGATTATAGAGGAATGGTCCTTGCATGAGGTAAAGTGGATTGAGCCACGGTTTTAGGTGCTTTAGTGTGATCTTGGGTGTTGGTCATGTTTTTGCTTGGGTAGGGGTATGGTAGATGAACTAGAAGAGAGTATGTGGTTGGTTTGACCACCTTATCGGAGGGTAGTGGATTTTTGTCCTTAGGTTGTACCTTCTTGGGTAAAGGTGATACAGGCACACAAGATCTAGAGGGAAAGGTGGATGGTGGAAGAGGGCGTTACCCATGGGGATAACAGAGGTGTTGTGAAGGTAGATGGTGTAGGTCATGCTAGAGGTGTGAGGGAAAGAGATTGAAGTGTCGTGGGTAGTGAAGGAGTGATCAATGGTATTAGAGGTATGGGTGGTAAAGATGTTGTAGATGTGGGTGGAAGTCATGGCGGGCACTTGGGTATGTTTGAGGTTTGCGATGGAGGAATGGGATGTTGTGTTTTTAGTTTACCGGTGGGTGGAGGTTTCTTAACCATGCTAGAAGGGTGAGGTCCTAAGATGGATGAAAAGGGTGAAGGTGATGAAGGTGTGATCGGTGAGGTTGGAGTATGAGATTTATGGGGTTGGTTCTTCTATTTGGGTGTCGGAGTAGGTTTGGTATTGGCCTTGGAGGATGTAGCTAAATCTAATTTGATGGGTGGATGAGTAAGGCTGGGTTGGGATGACCCCTAAGGTAGTGCTTGGGTTTAGGCAAGGAAGATGATGTAGGTGTGGGCTTGGGTGTAGATGCACATTGGGTTATGGGTAGGGGTGTGGTTTGAGCCATGAGTGGTATCATGGTGGAATTTTTGATAGTTGTAGTTGTATTTGGTTTGATTGGCTGAAATATTTTTGGGTAGATAGTGGAAGTGTCAGTAAGTGACATCTACATTTGTGTTGAGATAAGAAGCAGAAGATGCCCCCAAAGTAAGGCTCTATCCACATAATCTAGGTGATCGGCTAGGCGTGAAAATGACACTATTGTAGGTGAGGTTGATGAGGATCCAATGGTAATTCCCATAAAATGTGTCTTAGAGATGGGGAATTTTCTAGCTTTGGCTTCCGTGGGTAAGAGAGCCAAAAGTAAGTCCACAGGATCTTGGGTAGCTGATGGAGAATGGTCACCTAGAGGAAAAGGTATCTCTACTAGATCCTTGATAGGTGGAGGAGAAAATGGGTGCTCCTCTGTGAGTGGAGGAGATGGAAAAGTATCTTCCATGGACTGGAGAAGTATTGTGGGTGACGGATCTCTAGGTGGAGAAGTCAAAGGTGAAGTAGTTTCGATGTTAACAAGAGTCTCCTTCATGGGTGAGAGAGGAGATGAAGGGTGTCCCTCTATGGGTGGAGGAGTAGGTGAAGTGGGTTCAAGTGTAGGTGGAGGACTTTGGGCTAAGATTTCCTCTATGGAAGGAATATGAGGTAATTGGGTAGCAATGGATGTATCACTGAAAATAGCATGGACCTCGTGGGTATGGCTATCATGAGTTGAGGACTCTCTAGTTTGATTGGAAGAAGGGGCATGATTAGGAAAGGGTTTCTTGAAGATGTGTAGGTTTTGATTGGTAGGTGTGTTAGGATTATCCAAGGTTAACTCACCTTTCTCAAGCATTTCTTGGACAATGTTTTTGAAAGTGATGTAATTTCCATCACTATGACCCTTTACTCGATGATAGTTATAGAAGTCATGCTCTTTATACCATGTGGGTGTGGGGCAAGTAGGGTCAAAACTAGTGTGTGGTTTTATGGGAGGAAGGGTGATGGCCCCAGCTTTAATGATTTTCTAAGATAGAAGAATAAGGTTCCCCAATTGGGGTGTATTTCCATTGTTCTGTCTGAATTGAAAATTCTAGACAGGAGAAATATTAGATGAGGGACTAGCTTGATTTGATGGATGAGCTGGGCAGCCTTGAGTACCACCGCATTAGTGGTTCCCTTGGATTTTGAATAATTTTCTGTGGTTTCAAAGTAGAAGAGGCATCATTTGATTTGAATGTTGAATTCTTATTGCGTAGTTGGATTTTCTTCTCTTTGATGGCCCGAATCTCTAGCTTTCATGCCATGGTGAATGCCTCATCGAAGGTTCGGAAAGTATAGACCTGCAAGGTTGGTGAGATATGTCTAGCACAAGCCCACATGAAGATATCTATGATTTTGGTTTGTGGTAGTTGGAATGTGAGTTGATTGATCAAGCTACGCCAATGAGAAACAAAATATGCGATAGACTCGTCATCATACTAACGTGTAGAGTAGAGGTCAGTCATGGTAACCTTCTTAATGACATTGATGGAGAAGTGATCCAAGAAGGCTTGGGATACCTGATTGAATGAGAAGATAGAATGTCTAGGTAACCCACTATACCAATCTAATGCAGGCCTAGTTAAAGACATGGGAAAGGTCCTCAGAAGAAAAGCATCATCATGGGCGATCAGATAACACCCATGTTTGAAAGACCACAAATGTTGTTGTGGGTCTTATTTGCTATTGAAGTGGTTAAATTTAGGCATTTCCCAATGCATGGGATATGGATGGATAGGAATGGATGGGTGGATAGGCTCATTACAAATCTCATCATAGGTGAGAGTGTTACATGGGAGCCAAAAACCGATGCCTCCAATGTTTGCATCTTGTCCATCATTAACTTGATTAGGTCGTTGGTAGGTTATGATGGTTGGGTGCCTCTTGTAGTGTAAGAGGGTTGGTGTTGGGCATATGATGGAGGTGGCATTCTAGTATATGGTGCATTTCCATATAGGTAGATTGAGAAGGAGGAGAGAAATAGGAGGTATGTATCCGAATGAATGATAGATGAAATGGGAAGATGTTGATAATACATATATGGAGGTGGAAAGGTCATGGTAACCCTAGTAGTAATGGGGGATAAGGATTGTGGAATAGAAAGAACAACATTTTGAAAAGGGGTAGGGGTCATTGACACTAGGGGGTGGTTGTGTAGCTACGGGTATATATGAAACAATAGGTGTGGATGAGGTTATGTTCTAGGTGGTTGGAAGGTATAGTGGATGTGGCGGGTATAACAGATGTGGCGATGTGATGGTTATAGCAGGTATGGGGCCGAGATGAGAAATGACTGGGGCAAGGTAGATGCGGGTAGCATGGAGCCAGAGGGGGTTAGCCAGAAGTAGGAGTGAGTGTCGGGGATAGATACGGCATGCCATATATCAACTAACCCGAGGCATCTGAGTGGATGAGTGGGAAAGATAAAACTACAAGGCAACAGGGTTCTGGTCAAGGAGTCATGTGAACTCCTCATCTCTTGTGGCGATAGTGATAGGTTGGGTAGGATCCATGGGTGATAAAATAGAAGGTGGTGAAGGACTAGGTGGGAGTGGTTGATGACTGGCATGGAATATGAGGGTGTTTTCTTGGCTTGAGTCAGCACCATGTGAACAAGCACTAACGTGGCAGGACTGCTTTTCTATAAATGACATAGAAATATAATAGAGACAGGATAAATAGGTGGTGGTAGGTGAATTGGGGTTAAAATGTTAGTTGGAAAATTACATAGGCTAATTGATGCCGGTTAGGTTAAACCAATGTCGGTCATCACGAGGTAACTATGGTCACACATGGAAAAAGTGGATAGTTGGTCAAAACAAGGTAAAAGGCCAATATTTTGCCCAGTATGCAAGATGTTGATGGAATTACCAGGTAAGTGAATATGATAAGAGTGACAGAGACTTTGAATAGTCAAAGAAGGTGAATAGGTGTCCTTTTGGGTAGGTTAACCAAAAGAACTAAACCGACACCGTAGGTAAAAACTGATGATGGTCAAAGGGTAATCGATGATGGTCACTGGACCGACATTGGTTACTATGAAATTGAGACAACAATGAAGAAAATGTGGTTGTGAGTTAAAATTAAATGTGGAATCAAACCCAAAATTCTGAGAATGATGAGAATAAGGTCCAGGAACACTCAGATGAAGCTGGAATACACCAACTGTGATGAGGAGTGTGCAAGGGGAAATAAGAAAATGAAGAACGTGACCTCTCACCTCAAAATGCAAGCCAAGTAGAAACACTAAGAAAAATATGATCCTAAGAGTGCTTTTTCTATTATGTTTGTTTAGCTTATGCTATTTAAGGACTGACTCATGAACTTTAGAATAGAATTTTTGGTGAGGATGGCTTCCTACGAAGAAGGATATCTACAAGGAGAGGTTTTAGGTATGTTATGGTGGGGGGGGCCTCCTCTGATGGGGTACTAGACAGAGATAACCAGTGGGGTGCCCATTGTGTTGTGATCGTGTGATCACCTACAACTTCTTCCGGTGAGATGTTGTTTAAGAATGTGTATATATTTTAAATTTGTGATGTTTGGGTAAGACTCAGAGAGATAAAAAGAAAGGAAGTTCTTTTCTACGATTCATTTGTCAACCATTAGCTGGGCATGACTTCCAACGTATAGGTTGCCCTCAATTAATGTGAGCTAATGCAGAGAAGAAGAATGAAATGAAACGAGTTTTAAACCCAAATTGAAGTGTTGCATTCGATGAAAAAAAGATGAACAAGAGAAGGGATGCTCTTTCACTAATGCGATACTAATGAAAGGGAAGAAGTGTTCTTTTTAAAGCACCAAAATATGATTGATTTTAGACAATAGAAGAAGAGAAGGTTCTAGGGGAGAAAATTTAATGTAAGAACTTTTAGAAAAGAAACAAACATACAACCTTTTCACCTAGAAAATGAAAGAATGAAAAGAACCCCGAATGGGTCCCACTTGGGCGTGCCAAAATGTTTCACCTGATTCTAGAGCATTTCTTCGAATGTTGACAAAACAAATAAGGGTAAAGGGCTAGGAGGAATACTTGTTGAAATGTTGGTTATAGGTTGTTGCACACGTATGACTTATGGATCCACAAATGATCATGAGAGCTTCCTTTTTGCTTGGAGGAACTACCTAAAATGGAAAACAAGACCACCAAATAATAATTAAATAGTATATGCAGTGGACTTCCTAGCATGTGCTAGATCCGGGAAGTGTGATACTTCCTAGATGGCTGTCAATCCACTATTTTAAAAACAACTTAATGCTAACAATAAAGGAAATCCTATTGTAGTAATAATGATTTAGGTATATCATTCATCTACAATAATAAAATTCATTCACAATGAGCTAAGCTATGATTGAATCTAAAGGTCAAGGTCATTGTCAGGGTATTGGTACTGGTCAAGGTGAGGTTATAGGTGGTTTTGGGTATTTGGTGGAGGTTTAGAAACTCTGTTCTTGGTTTCTGGTAAAAGACACAGAGACCGACATTAGTCTAGTATGACCGATGTTGATTTAGGTTAACTGCGATGATTATGGGTAACCGCATGTCAGTATATGGTCATGTGGTATAGGAAACTTAGTAAAATGGGGTGGGGTGACAGATCTGAGGCTAGATGGGAATGGAAGGGAAATGACAGGGTTCGTGTGGGTCTCAGGTATGCACATGAATGATTAAAATATGGATATGGGTAGTTCAAGGGTATGGGTAAAGGATGGTCAAGTTTTCATGGAGGTAAAATGGTGGTGGAATGAAATGAGGGCAGAAACTAGTAACAACAACAAAAGAATCTACCAAATGATAAATGGACAAATATTGGTTAACAAAGAACTTACCGCTTGTACATACTTGATGTCTAGTTGGTAATGGTAGGTGATCAAAGGAATGAACTTGATGTGGTGTTGGTGCTTCCTGGATGCTCCAATGAAGGAAAATGGCTCTGTGGTTGCTTTTAGGTGCTGGCTATGGATGCTCTTGATGCGTGTACAGTGTTGATTCTGCTTGCATGTAGCTCTAGTTTTGTCACTTGTTCTCAAAAATGTCTCTAACCTCTCAAAAATGTGCCAACCTCAAAATAAGGTTTTTTTGGGGGTTAAATGGTAACCAACGGTAGTTCGGGTTGACTAGTGGTGGTTTAGGGTGACCGACGTCGGTTAGGGTGGGATTTCCTAGGTTTTCTAAAATGGGCATATCCTTTTGATTTTCTTGGATCTCACCTATTTTTTCTCTACAGAATAGAATGGAAGCTTTCTTCCAATGGATGGGAATGTGGTTAGAGGGAATATAGGCTTTGATTTTTAGGGTTTGGGTAGGTCTTAGTTAGTTATGGCAACTTATTGAGAATAGGTCTTAGGGTGAGGTGGCTAGATGAGGTGGATATGTGGGCATTATCTCAATTAGGATATTAAAATAATAAATATTGTGAGATAATTAATTAATTTAATTAAATTAATATTAGAGTGGGATGAAAGGGGCCATGAGATATTTATTCGATGAGGGACCAAGGAGAGTGTGATCTAATTTTAGTGTCTAATTTGAGCCATAGGTTATGTGACTAGGGACCAAGGGGAGTGTGACCCAATTTTGGTGTCAACAAATCAAATTTATTGAATGATTCATTTGGGAAGTGATTATGAGGAGTCTACGTATTGGGAAGAGGGGCTTCTACTAATTGGTCAGTGATAGCTTGACCCTTAATTTCCTTTTGAGGAATGAATTCTAGGTCAAATTTGGCCATGAGAAGAATCCATCGGGTGATGTGATCATTGTGATATGGCTTAGAATGCATTACTTTGAGAGGTTGGAAGTTAATAAAAATATAGGTTTTGTGATTAAGAAGATAGTGTCAAAGTTTTGATGCAACGAAGAAAATAGCACAACATAATTTTTTAGCTTTAGTGTATCGTGTTTCACAGTCATGGAGAGTATGACTGATATAATAAATGGCCTATTCACATCCTTGATCATCACGGTGTGCTAACATAGCTCCTAGAGCATGATCAGTTACAGAAATATATAAATAAAAGGGCTCCCCCTCACGTGGAGGTGTGAGTACCGGCGGAGATAAAAGGTATCGCTTAAGATCTTCAAAAGCCTTTTGATAGTTGTGGTCCCAATCAAAGGTTATGTCTTTTCAAAGAAGGTGATGAAAGGGCTGACAATGATCATGGAAATTTGTGATATGAAATGATGAATAGATTGAAGTCGACCTTGAAGGTTGTGAAGTTGCTTGAGATTGGAAGGAGGGGGAATTTCAAGAATTTCTTTGATTTTTGTGGGGTCAACCTCAATGCCTCTGATAGAGACAATGAAGCCAAGGAGTTTCCCAGTAAGAACTCCAAAAACACACTTTTCCAGATTGAGGTGAAGGAAGAAACAAATGAGATGCTCGAAAAGTATTTCAAGGACCGAGAGATGATCACATCGATGTCTAGATTTTTCCAAGAGGTCATCAACATAGTCTTCTACAGTTTGATGTATGAGGTCATGAAAGATATATGTCATGGCTCATTGATATGTGGCCCCAACATTCTTTAAACCAAAGGGCATGACATGATAACAAAAGGTACCCTATGGGGTGATAAAAGATGTCTTGTGCTGATCTTATGATATAATAAAAATTTGCTTATAATAAGAAAAAACATCCATTAAAAAGAGCATCTCATGTCCCACAGTAAGATCTACAAGTTGATCAATACTTGGAAGAGGAAAATCATCTCTAGGACACATGAGGTTAAGATCTCAAAATTCAATATTGAGAAACCCATTGGGGATAATCAATGGGGATGATGAAGTTAGCAGATAGGAGACATTGCAATTCTTCTTTCACAAGAAGAGCAATTCAAGGATGCATTAGATGAAGCTTCGCCTAACCGGTCTAGTGTTGGGGATGAAAATGATATTATGGATGATGATGGAGGGATCGAGACCCGACATATCCAAGTATGACCATGCAAATACCTAGCTATGTTTGGACAAGAATGAGGTGAAGGCTTTGAGCTCTTGAGGTTTTAAGGATTGGCCTACTTTAAGGATGTGTTTCTATTGAGGAGTTTGAATAGTAATGTCATTAGTGGATTCAATCAAGAGGTTAGACATGTCGTGCGGAAGGTTTTTCTAGTCATGAAAACCTTCAATCCATTTTAGGAAAGAATGGAAGTGTCATCATTGCATTGAAGAATGTCAATGATAGGGGAATATTCCTCTACCATCTCTGGATGTTTAAGGAGAAAATACCAAGTTTCATTTTCAACTTGGTAAGTCACCAGTCCAAGAAATATGGTGAAAATAAAAAAAAGTTAGGGGGAATAGGAACTGTATCATCTTGATCTAGATCCGTGAGGTAATTAGATGGAGAAAAATTATTATTTGAATTAGAAGGATAGTTAGATGGAGATGAGATATAATATGAATTAGTAGGATATTTAGATGGAGAAGAAGTGTCTTCTGAATTAGTAGTATAGCTAGATGGAGAAGAAGTGGAAAAATCAAGGTGGATGGTAGAAGATGCAGATGTGTCGGAAGGTAGGATGGTGGAATCGTTATATCCCAAGCCAAATTTTTGGCATGATTCATGGGTTTGGGAAAATATATTGCCATGAGGGCCTTGTTCATAGCATCCCAAGCCAAACCCCTTCCATGCACAATGATAGAGGTATGTGTGAGTGAAAGATGGTTTACTAAGAAATCTGAAATTGCATATATATCATTTGGCATGAAGGTGATTCTCAGTATGAGAAGAAGGTTGATCAAGGCCACCATAGACTAAATTAGTTCGGGAAGAAGGGACAAATGAGATAATTTACCCAAAGTTTGATTTATACATTGGGGCCTTATCAAGGAGGCCGAGGTGGTTATGAAAAGGAAGGGTATTGAGAATGAGGATTTGATATTCCCCTAAAGCAATATTTTGCATTATCGTATTAGAAGAGTCATTATGAGGTAAGGTGGATGGAGGTACAGAAGAACTGGTGGATGCATCAGAAGAAAAATTATTTTTAGGAACAAGGACATCCTTAGGTCTATAGATCATGTGACATGTCTTGGAAGGAGGGACCTTGGCCAGAAGAGCATAAGTGGTCCCTTCATGTTCATATTTTATACATTGATGAAGAGTAGACATGATGCAATGCATGGTGTGAATCTAAGGACTTTTGAGGAAGATATTATATTGGAATTATCCTTCAATGATGTAGAAAAGCTTGTGGAGGAGTTTATGGCCAACACGGATGGGAAGAACAACCATTCCTAATGGGGGAGTGACAACATCATTAAAGCCGCGAAGAATGGTAGGAGACTTGGCAACAATGGTATTAGGAAATTTGAGCTGATTGAAGGTATGAGAAGAAATGATATTGATATTGACACCATTGTCAATCATGGTTTAGTGGATGCAGTGTCATTGATGTGGACTATGATGAACAGAGGTAGATCATGTTCTTCTTGTGGTATCCTAGGATTTTGAACTTTCAAATGATACGGTAGCAGAAACTGTGAAGGCATGAGCTAAAGCCTCAAAAGGTTGGGGCTCATCAGATGATACTAGGATGTGTTGTAAAACTTCCATAAGAGCTTATTTATGGTGTGGAGAGCTTTGAATAAGATCATAAAGTGACATTTTAATGGGAGCCTGATGAAGTTGTTTAATAATGGTGTGTTCGATGGGAGAAGGATTCAGGGTGGCTAGAACAAATACCTTGGCTTTAGAAGAAGATGAAGATGCTGATGTGGGATGATTGGTAGGAGCAGTGATGAAATTTTTGGCCATGACGGAGGTGCAGAGGTAGAAAGTTCCTTAGGAGGAGGGATAACAAAAAAATTATTTGGGGTGGATGGTGAGGTAGAGTCAGGGTTATATGGTCTCGAATGGGTGGTTATCCAAACAACATTGATTAAAAGAGGAGGACGATCCTTAGGATCATCCTCCTTTGGTAGTGTGTTTGTGGTATCGTTGGTTGTATCTTTTTTTGGTGGTAGAGTAGTGACAAGATTTCTTAATGAAAGGGGTGGTCTAGATGTTTTGACAGATGCATGTTGGGATGTGGAAGTTAGTGGGGAGGTGATAGAGTTGGTTTTTCATCGTTAATATTTTCATTGAAAAAATGATGCACAATGGATTGGAGAGCTTTTCAATGTTTAGTGTCATGTCTAGGGGCATGGTGAAATGTGTACAAGATTATAATTAAACCATGAAGGCCTTGGTGTACTTGGGTTGAAAGATTTAATTGGTGGTAAGGTGATGGTTGAGGCTTGGAGTAGCTGGTGAAACATGGTGGTATAATATCCTGATGTTATCGACGAAGGACCTTGGAATGATGTCTGGGTATGTGGTGATGTAATAATAGCTTTGGAAATTGTTTTAGATTTGGGAAGGGGAGATGAATGTGTTTGATGTGGGATATTGGTGGAAGATACGGATGCCTTTGAATCTATTTTAAGATATTGGTTGGAAAAGGGTGGTTGTGTTGTTCTAGTAGTAGTGTGGGTTATTGATGAAGGGAGTCTCCTATAATGGAAGAGGATGACAAGGGGTGTGGTCCTAAAATAGAAAGAGATGGTGTGGCTTCAAGGGAGTTAGTATTGGGAATAGTGAGGTCCACTTTTCAATGAGGATGTGAAGGAGGACACTTGGGAAATGGGGGTCTAGATATTGTATGTGAATGGGGACTATTAGAAGGAATGACAAGAATATCTATAGGAGGAACTGAAGATGATATTGAAGTGGATATGTGTGGGGATTGATTGGATGTGTGAGTATCTAATGGTATAGAGGAAATGGGATGATAATTCAAGTCAAGGAAAGCTGGAATGTTTGCCAAAAATCATCAAGTAATGACATGGCCATGGAAGAGGGAGGTGAGATAGATGAATGTACAATAGTAGATGTAGTAGGTGTTGGTAAAAGTGTGGAAAGAGGGACTAGAAGTGAGGCTAAGGATGGGATAACAGGTAGAGGTGGGATAATTTCTGGTAAGGTAATTGGATTTGATGGAGTAGGTGTAAGAGGTGGCGAAATCAGAAATAATATTTGTGAATGAGGAAGGGGTGGTAGGTGTGGAAATAAACGTGGGTGTAGGAAGGGGTTCAAGTGGGCATGGACATGAATAATGTTGGTTTAGAGATGAATGTTGATGAGTTTGTGGATGTAGAGAGTGTGTCAAAGGAGACTTGTGTAATGGTTGATGAAGATGGTAAATTTGTGGATGAAGCTGGATTCTTATCACCAACATGGATAGTGTTTATGGTGTGGGTACTGGGGGTTTGAGATATAGAAGTAGAGGTAATCTGGTTTGTCAATGTGGGTGTATGATTTGGAAATGGTTGTTTAAAAATATCTAATGGTTGATTGGGTGAAGCATTTGGGTTATCCACTTGAAGTTATCCCTGATCGATGAGTCTTTGGACCAAATCCTTGAAAGTCTGACATTTCTCTATGTCATGTCCTCGGACTTGATGGTACTTGTAGTAATGGTCCTCACGATACCACACATTTCATGGTCTATATTTGTTAATAGGTTGGATAGGTGGCAGTGTGATCAAATAATTTGTTATCAATTTGTCAAAGATGGTACTGTATGATTCTCCTAGGGGAGTATAATTGGGAATTGGTCATGTGAATCATTTTTGAGTTACTAAGATAGATGTCGGTGTAGGAGATGATTTGAAAATGATAGCATTGGAAGTTGTCTTGGACTTATCATTTGATGTGGATGGTATGAAAAATTCTATTTTGGACTTATTCATCTTTAATTTTAAATGACCCTATTCTATGGTATGCGTCTCAAGATTGTGAGCCATGGTGAAATATTATTCAAAAGTGTGAAATTATTGGATTTCCAAAGTCGATGAAATATACTTAGTGCAAGAGCATGTAAAGAGCTCGATGCAATCAATTTGAGGAAGTGGAAAAGATAATTGGTTCATAATATTGTGCCATCATGCGAAAAATCCGTGATGGAATCATCTTATAATTGGGGATGGTATACAGATCATTGATGGTTACTTTGCACACAATATTAATGGAGAAGTGCTTGAGAAATAATTACGGTGAAGTGAGAAAAGGAAAATATGGAGTATTGGGAATATTATTATACCAATCTAAAGTAGAACCAACCAAACACATGAAGAATTTACAAAGCATCAAATATTGGTCATGCACAATGAGATAACACGTATGTTTGAATGCTTAGATATGTTGTTGAGGGTCCTCTTTATTGTTAAATTTTGTGAACTTTGGAAATTCCTAGTGTGGAGGATATGGTTTCATGGGCATGGATGGATGGATGGGTTTGTTACATATTTGTTTGTAAGACAATGTAACTTTAGATCCTAATGTAGAAGCATTTAGATTGTCTAACTAACTTATCAAGATTTACATGGGATCATTAGGAAGTGCCTATTGAGAAATGAGAAGTGGTGGTTGAATTTGTGAATGAGGAACTTGGAATGGGTGAGTGTAAATTATGGGTTGTGGTTGAGGTGGAGGTTGCTAGAATGTGTGTTGGTGAGAAAAAATGACATGGTATGATTATTGAGATTGTGCAGGTTGTTGAGGTAAATGCTAAGTGGGGATATGGGTATAGATGGGTTGATAGAATGGAAGTGACAGTGCATGCTGCAAAGGTATTCTTGGAGGAAGTTGAGAAGTAAGGGCATAAACCTGTGACGTAAAAGGAATTTACTATTTGGATAAGGGATTTGACACATGGGATGGTTTAATGAGAGTACCAATGACAATTGGGGCTATAGTAGTGATAGGGATGGAAGTCACAATGGTCGTGTTGATGTGAGGAAGATTGGGTGGAATGGGTGTGAATACCTGGGTGGTCTAGTGTGCTGATGGGTTTCGTGGAGGATGAAGAAAAATCATGTAAGGCCTCAAACTAGGAATTTCAAAATTAGTACTATAAGGATAGACGTCTTTGAAGCGGTGGGCCATATAGAGGAAGGTGTATGTATATTATCACGAGATAATCTTGAAGGGCCACAGGGGTTGGCGTAAAGAATTTGTCTAAATTCTAGGTCACTAAGAGGGAAGATTGAAGTACCACTAGGCTCGATCTGATAGAGGGAGGAGTAGCATTTCTTGATGGGATGGAATGGTCTAACATTGAAGTGTGACCAACCGGTACTAGGTGAGATATATCGGTAAGAGAATGGGTATTTATGGGGGCCATGGGGAGAGGCATGGATGATGAAGCCACTGGGATGCTTATCAGATGAGATGAAACATTATGTGAAGTGGGGTTGTGTTCCATTTTCTTCATATTAGATTGAGTGTTTACAGGCATGAAAATAAATTTGTTATTATACAAACCAAAAAGTGAGGAACACAATTTTTGTTTTGATTATTATTTGGTTAAAAACAAGTGTGTGAAGAAAGAGAAAATGGCTGGAAGAGGACCTAGAAGAGGATAAAATATGTTTGGTTTTAGGTAAGTTATGGCTAGGAAATGTCTGAAATGGTTTCATGTTGGGTGATCAAATCCCAATCAGTGAACCAAGTGAGAATAATTTTTGGTGTGTTGATTAATGTGTAGTTTTAGGTAGTGTGTGGTAAAATGTGTGATGTAAAGCTTAAACCCTAATTAAACTATGTGAGTGAGATAGGATGCATGGGGTTCATTTTAGACCAAATTTAAAATATGGAGTTCGATGTAAAAAATCACCCAGAAAATGACATTACCATGCAGAAAAGAGGAAATAGGGAAAACTAAAGAATACATGTATATCACTTTTCCTTTTTATTTGACAAGTTGAGGAAAACAAGGAGTATGCTCTAAACAATCAGCAATAGGTTTCAAAGTGAGAAAATGATAACAGATGCTAAAGAAACATTGGAGAATGCTTTCCCTCATTATTGGATCGTACTTGATAGCATGGTATCCAAACCAATGATCAACTGTTGGGAATGTTTAGGTACCATGCATATCGCTTTTTTTTTTTTTATGTTCTTGGTGAGATATAGTTGGGTTGTGTAAGTGTTATGAACTTATGTATTTGATAGTGAAATGAAATGGACACAACCATGGAGTGGTTTCTTGCAAAAGAAAAGAGAATAATTAAGTAATTTGATTATAAAAATTATGATAGATACAATTACAAGATCCAATAGAAAATGATATATAGCTATAGACCAATGGTGTGCGATAGATATAAATAAAAAATGATGAGAGTGCGGGATTTATAAAAATAACTTGAATAACAGAGAATATAAACTAATATGTTGATTAATATAATCTAATACAAAAGTTAGAATAAATTATGAAATAAAGACAAGTTTTTCTAATCAAAAGACAAACTTAGTGACATAGACTTATATAAACACATTAAGTGACATTGAATATTACTGAATTTCTAAATAATAAATGATGTGAAATTGAAACTTTTAAATAAAGTAGGGTTAAAAGTCAATTAAGTTGGTGGGTGAATTAATCAGTTGACTTGGAGTTAAAAAGTGGTCGATTGGGTGGTTGGCTTGTAGTGGAAATGGGGAGTGATTGGTCAATGTGAAATGAAAAGGGGTCAGTGGGACGATGTGATGGAAAAGTATGAGGTGGAGATCCAAAATCTAGCTGATTGGATTTCTTTAATGCTACATGCTATTTACAAATATGTGTAAAATACTTGGGAACCAAATGCGATAAAGAGACTAAAATGAATTTGAAATTGAGCTGGAGATAGTGGGGATGCAGTGTAAACATTGATATGCTAATCGATATAAGAATATTTTGTAGTCAATACCCACAAAGCTTGCGTGAATTCAAGCCTGAGATGGAAATAATTTAAAGCATGAAGTGTTGAAATCGTATGAATTTACGTGGGTATTTATGTCATTTGTATTTAAGTTGGATATGGAAAATAAAATAAACCGTAATAATACATGTGTATTTAAGCCTAGTGTTAGAAAGAACTGATTGATAGAAACTACCCGGAAAGCTTATGTGTATCTAAAACTGAGCTAGAAATAGTTGGAAAAATCCAACAACAGAATCTTGTGAGTCACCAAAAATGGAGAAAACTATATCAATAATATATGTGTGATAAATAATTACAGACAGATTACTTTAAAATATTTTTCCTTCACTGTTTACAAGGCTATGTGGGTTGAAAAATGAGATGTGTAACATCTTGGGTAGGAAAGAGGGGTATGTGAGGTGAAGATGTGTTGTTGGGAGATGGGGAGCTTGGTTAGGTAAAAATGAAGGAGGAAGGATGGGAGGTTGGGTTAGATAGGGATGGTGGGGGGTAGTGTAGGATAATAATAATATTCATTTTTTAAAATTATTTTTACTTATTTAATTAGTATTATTATTATTATTATGATTAATAATACAAATACACTCAATACTACTATAAACGGCCAAATAACAAGTCGATTCAAAACCAGAAGCACTTACCTTTTAGATGACCAAAACCTATTGAATGTAAAGATGACACCACACGGAGGGAGATAATACCAAACCATGTAACTACGTAAGTCGAAAAATGAGATATTTTTACAAAACAAGTAACAAAACAATGACCAGAACTTGGGTTTGGTCCCACTTGGTGTGCTAAATGTTGATCGAGTTTCTTACTTCCTGTCTAGATTAGTGTATGAGAAATCAACTAAACACAAAACAATGTCAAGTATGCAAGGGCTTAGTACCTTGGAGATGGTGATGGATGATATGGGTGCAAATTTGATGTCAAACTCCTTATCGCGATCTCTGCAAACTTCTAGCTCACGAAACTTGAGAAAGATTGATTAGAGATTTTATGTGGGGGCTACCTGAAAAGAAGATCCAGAAGCATTAAATTCCTCGGTGGCTTTAAACCTCTGTGTGATAAATAATAATGATAAAATACAAGATAAACAAATAACGTGTAAGCTGATAAACAAAGGAACCTAGTGTCATGGGTATGTATATGGTGCTATTGATCTGATCCAAACACAATGTGTAATAAGAACCATGCTACATGAATTATTAAATCATGAGGAGAGTATTGTGGGGATTACAATGTCATTACAAAGACATCATGAGGATAAAATGATAAATAAGAAGCTTAGAATTCAAAACAACATTTTCTCAAATTTTCTAACTTAAATTTTCGAAGGGGGAAAGCCCATATTTATAGCCTAATGGTGAGGTTAGACTATAGGTTAAAAGATACTCAAGGTTGGGTAAATTATCCCTAATTAAAAGAGCTGATGTGATTTAGCAGGGGCTCACATTTGACTTGACTTGATATGGTTAGAATTATTATTAGATATTATAAAATTTGATAATTATGGAGTTAATATTACAAATTATAAATGAACAATATATTAGAGTTTTGTTGTAATAATATATTTTGTTGATTCCTATTTTATAGAATTTAATGATTTAATAGCTGGAGTGTCGGATGGGTATCAAATTATATTTCCTTTGTTAACTGCCATGAATTGATCGATAATTTGTTGTAAAAATTAGAGATGATTGCTTCAAATGTTAAAGATATAAGGGCTAAATTTTTTGGTTTATAATGAGAGATCACGTTTGAGTTAATTTTGTAAAATAATAATTTAATTTGAATGAAGAAAATCGGATGAGATTTATTTTGTCTTCAAATTTAAGAATAAGAAACAATTGAGAGTGAGAATTAAATGAATGTGAGATGTAATCTTGCGGAGGGGTACTATACCAAAATTTGGTGTCTACACTACCTCTAGGAACTTTATCCTACCATTCCTCCCGAATATCCTAGCAAAATTACGCTCGACTCTCAATAGATACTTTTACATGGTGAGCACATTTCAAATCTACTCATCCGAAAGGGTCCTTTAAACATTCACCAAGGGGTTTATCCCTTTTTTGAAAATGTATTTTTTAAAGATCTTTGCATTGATTATATGCTTTTTTGCATTAGACCAATTTTTTATTTTTAGAAAATATCCCCTTAAAAAAAAATTACTTCAAATTATGAGTCATCAATGTGGGTGCATTATCTCAAACCGACACCCAATGCCCATGAAAATAAATTTTCCTTGTAAGTAGGCCTTAGGTCGGAGAGTCGAGAAGTACCTTCCTCATCAATGAAGTCATGGCTAGAATATGTTTTCGCATTTCCATTTTCTCATGATGCTCTTGGGTGTTCTGCATGTGCAACATGGATGTAGGAAAGAAAGTTGTGATCATCAATGTAGCCCATTCCTTTCACTTGTGATGCCTCTTCGTTGGAAGATGCTCTTCCTCTCTATGCCATGTATGGAATTTGGAAAGTATGTTCTAACAACCAAACTCGGATCTCCTCCCAATTTTCCATATTCTTTCTACCAATGTTCCATTCCCATTCTGCTATCCTCATTTTCTTCCTTCCTCACCACATTCATGTTGCATTCCACTTCTTAACATTCTATTCCAAGTCCTGAAATATTTTTATCCATTTCATATGCATTCCATGACCTCGTTGTATAAGCATAGTGAACAAGAGACCAAAGTAAGTCAATTCATGGATCTTTGTGAGGCTTTGGGTCATTTATTATTTAGTAACTTCTTCCTAGCCTACTCCCATTCATACTGTGGATGTCTCACATGTTCCTCTTCAATGTTATCCTCCTCCTTAGTGCTCATCTTATTTGTTGATTATATTACCTATTATAATATTTACCTTAGCTCATTTTATAGGAAGTCGGTTTTCCTATGTATATGGCTCACCTAGGTATGTAATTCGTAAAGACTCATTATTTACCTTTATGAAATAATATTTATCCTCACCCACTTATTTGAATGTGGATTAAATTATTAAATTTTTTTATTTATTTACATATTAAAGGAGATATTATATGAGTTAAATGAATGTGAGATCACGGAGGGGTGCTATAGGTATAGTTCTTTCTTTATCCTACCATCTCCCGGTATTGACTAGTTACTTTGGTGAGCACATTCCTCTGATCTATGGTATTATCCCTAGATCCTTGATGTCTAGTTCTCTCATAAATCTATGGACTTGACTAGTTCTTTCCTCATCAAATGAATTAGTTCTTTTCATGATTTATGGCTTGATCTATGACCTTGACTAGGGTAAATGTACCTTCCTCATCAAATGAATTCATGGCTAGAATATGTTCGGTTAACACGATGCTTCTTAGATTATTATTCCTTCTCCTCCCATGCTATATTATTTCTCTAGGCCCATTTTCTTCCTTCCTCATTCATGTATTTCATTAAGTTCCATAATAATATATTTTATTGCTCGCTCATTTTTTGTAAAGGTTTTATTATGTAAAGTTATTTTCCTTGGGTCTCAGCCTCTTCAAAATCTTATTGATTTCATCTTATTTACCTTATCATGGTGTTTGATTATTGTTTTATCCTCACCCACTTATTTGTGTATGATCTTTTTATCATTCCTTATTATGGTATCGTTGTTAGCATAGTTCTTTCCTTGATCTATGGTATTGACTATTCTTTCCTTCTATGGTATTGAAGTCCTTGTCTAGCTTCTCTCATAAATCAAACTTGACTTTCTTTTCTATATTTATGTCTTGATATACTTTAGATTATTTTCCTTTCCTATATAAGCAAGGCCCATTCTCATTGTTTTCATTGTGTTCCATAATTATATGATATGCAAAAAAAGGTTTTGTGTAAAGTATTCCATTATTTCATCTTTTTGATCATGGTGTTTGAAGGTGGAAAATCTCGGTTATCCCTAAGATCGATTGCTATTGATATCATAAAGTTTGACTTTTTTTTCATTTATGGAGGAAGTCATTTTGCTTATGGTTTTTTTGCAAAAAAAGTATTCCATTAGATTATGGAAAAACCCTAAGATCGAGGAAGGCAACTGTATGGAGGCTCACTTTTTTTTTTTCTTATTACTCAGGAAGGCATTTGTTATGCAGGATTCGCACTAGCTAGAAAAAAAAACGTAGAATTTTTTTTTTTTTCTAGGTTTTGTTGTTTGATTCAATATTTGCGTAGGGCATTTTTTTGTTGCTGCATATTATTCTGCAAATTAGTTACGTTAGAAGATGTTTTTAGAAGGACAAAACTTTCCTCTTTTGGTAGGGTACTAGGATGACCGAGATCAGATTTTGCTATTTTGGGAAAGTGTGTATCCTGCTATTTTTGAAAGCACAGGTCACTTTGTCCACATAGTCCAAGAAATAGTATTTTTTACCAGAAGGAGTAGTTGGATGTGACTTTCTTGAAAACCAGCGACACACCCCAGAATAGTAAGTGGAGCATAAACCCATAAAAATCCTTAGCCCTTGGTCATATGGTATGGTTGTATGAGGGCTTAAGCTTGTGATTCCTACTAGTAGGTGCTTAATTCCAGCCCCTTTTCATTTTATTTATGTGGTGAAAGCAAGAGCATTTTATTCTGTTTTAGTGGCAACTAAAATAAATAGTAGAGCATAATATTGAAAAGCTTGTAACTTTTGATCGATAACTCGGTTTTGAGTGCCATTTTTGCAAAAGCACTTGTTTTTCCATGCTCTTTCCATTGGAAATATTTATTTTGAGAATTTCACTATAATTATAAAGTGTCATATTGTAACACACACTCATTATAAAGTGCCAAAATCTGGGGGGGCTCTTGGTGCATTGCTTGGGGGTCTTGTTGCATTGCTTGGTTCTTGCATTTATTTTGGTGATTTTTTGAGGATGACATCTACTTCTGCATTAGATCATGTTGAGCCATTAACAACACATAATTACCACACATGGAAACCAAGAATGGAAATAATAATTAAGTGGAAAGGATTATGGGCATTAACTTCTTCAGAACAACCATTATTCACTAGAGAATATGGGAAATTTCAGATCACCGGTGCAAATTTGATGAGTGTATGGGTTTGATAGGAACTTATGTAAGTGAGAATATTTTGTTTCATTTGGAAAAATGTGACTCTCCTTTCAAAATATGGGAGAAATTGAGGATTTATTTGGTAAGGTGGATCATATGAGAGCTATGTAACTTAAAATTGAGATCACCTCTCTTAATCTTGAAGATTTTCCAATAATTATAGACTATCTTACCAAGTTCAAGCATTTGTTGACATAGTTGAAGGGGAGTGGAAGAGATAAGAAAGATGAAGAGTGTGTTTACTTGATTCTATCCAAGTTGAGAGGACCATTTCAAATATTTTCTTCTACCTTTTTCTCTAGCATGGATGCCTTAGGTGACACATTTAAAATTCCTGACTTAGAAACATTTTGTGAGAGACTTAGTAGGGAAGAATCCAAATTGTCTCACCTTGAGTCTTCCATCTCTCAAAAGGAATTAGTTGCATCTAATCCTAAGGGCAAGGGGAAACTAAATAGTAAAACCAAATCCACCCCTTCTCCATCTCAAAATTATCCTAAACCCAAATAAAACAACTCAAAACCCAAGGAGTCTTCTAAATCCAAGAATAAGTCTAGCCATTCATGCTCTTTTTGTGGGGTAGTAATCATGAAGAACATAGGTGTTATAAGTGAATGCAAGCCTTAGAGGATGTAGTCAAGAAACACAAAATTTCTATCTCTACTCCACCTCCTTCTAATCAGCATGACAAAGCACTTAATGTTGTTGGGAGATCTCAGTCACCACTTGCAGATAGTTGGGTTATAGATTATGGTGCTTCTCATCACATGACTTCTTCTAAGGAGTCTTTTGTTTCTCTAGGTTTGAGTTCTACTTCCAAAATTGAGGTTGGAGATTCTTCCTTTCTTTCTATTAAAGGAAAAGGTGATATACAACTTGATGGTGGCAGTATCCAAGATGCACTATATGTTCCTAACATCACTACAAATTTGATTTATGTGTATCAAATTTGTCATTTTGGTCAAGGGAAAACAATGACTTTTACACCACATGGGGTAGAAGTATGAACTTTGTTGGAGCCAAATTCACTTATTGCTCAGGGTATTGTTGATCATAGTTCTAGACTATATCACTTTGAGGGTTTTGATGACACTTCCTCTATAGGGACATGATTGGTTTCTCATGCAATTTAGAGAGTAAGCTTTGACATGAAAGATTTGGACATCTTAATTATAGATATTTGAAGGAGTTGAGCACTCATGGTATGGTAGATGGTCTTCCTAGAGTTTCTAGTCTTGAGAGAGTTTTTTGGCTATGCATTAGGAAACAACACCAAGATCCATTTCCTAAGAATTTGTCTAAGAGAGTTTCTTCACCACTTGAGCTTGTGCATAGTGACTTGATGGTTTTTCCTACCCCCTCTTTCAATGGAGCTAAGTATGCACTTACATTTATTGATAATTTCTCGAGGCGTACTTGGGTTTATTTTCTCAAGTACAAAAGTGATGTTTTTTCACACTTCAAAGTCTTCAAGGCTTTGGTCGAGAAATAATCTTCTAGTTGCATAAAGAACCTTTGTACTGATAATGGGGGAGTACTTCAGCGTGATGAGTTTTCTAAATTTTTGGCAACTCAAGGCATTATTCACCAACATTCTATTCCTCATACTCCACAATAGAATGGATTAGTAGAAAGGAAGAATAGAACTTTGAAGGAAATGGCTAATTATATGATGCATTCTAGAGATTTACCTCCTATCTATTGGGTAGAAGTAGTTAATTGTGCTAACTATATTTAGAATCGCACACCACATAGAGCACTTGAGCATTTGACTCCAGAGGAATCTTGGTCCAACACTAAGCCAGATGTCTCATTTTTTCGAGTCTTTGGGAGCCATGCTTGGGCCTTTGTGCCAAAGAAGAAAAGGAAAGATTTGGATAAGAAGAGTAAACCCTTGATCTTTGTAGGGTATTGTGAGGACATGAGAGCTTATCATCTTTTAGATCTTGATATACATGATATTATTTTTTGAACACATGTTCAGTTTGATGAGCATTTCACTCCTCATGATTCTTCATCTTCATCCATTCCTTCTTCTTCTTCATCTCATCTTGAGGATCCTTTCTTTGAGGAGATTGATGAGGAGGTTACAGATGCCATTGAGGATCATATTCCCATTGATGTTGTCACTATTCCTAAATGGGATCGTACTAAAGTTTCTAGGTAGTACCTTTCATATAGGATATTCCGTCCACTAGGCATCATCACACATTCTATTGGTTCTAGAATTTTGTGTCGTGGCGGTTTCGAGGATCCATAATCTTTTTAAAGGCTCATGGGATACAGGAGTGGGATGATGTGATGACAACTGAGTATTCTTATTTGATGAAGAATCATACTTGGGATTTGGTATCTCTTCCTAAAGGAAGAAATATGGTTAGGTGTAAGTGGGTATACCGAACCAAATACGTAGCTGATGGGTCCATTGACAAGTATAAGGCTCATCTTGTTGCAAAGGGTTTTTCACAAGTCGAAGGTATTGATTACTCTAAGAATTTTACACCGTTGCTAAGATGGATTATGTACACTTTTACTTGCTATTGCTGCATCATAGGGGTGGCCCATATACCAGATGGACATGAAGAGTGCCTTCTTACATGGAGATTTACAAGAGGAAATATATATGGAGTAACCAACTAGATTTGTTTAGGATTCTTCTCTTGTTTTTCGGCTCTGAATGTCTCTCTACGGTATCAAACAAGCCCCTTGGGATTGGTATGAGAAGATGGATTATTTTATTCTATCTACTAGTTTTGTTCATTTCCATTCCGATCATACAATGTATCTCTAGCATGTCGGTGAGGATATTGTGATACTTGTCTTATATGTTGATGATCTGTTACTTACTAGTAGCTCTTCTTCCCACATTCGAGTATTCGAGGGAAATTTTACATAGTTTGACATGACAGATCTTGGGCTATTCCATTATTTCCTTGGTTTATAGATTTCTTAGATAGATTCAGGGATTCATTTGAGTTAACAAAAGTACACCCATGATCTTCTTAGGCACTTTGATATGGCTGATTACAAGCCAAGTCCATCTCCTTTTCAGTCTGGGGTTACTCTTACATCCACATGTACCACACGACTTTGTGATCCTACATTGTATAGGTAGTTGGTTGGGAGTCTCATGTACTTAACCCATACTCACTCTAATATTTCATTTGCAGTAGGGCTTGTATCTCGGTTTATGTAGTAGGGCTTGTATCTCAGTTTACATTCTCCTCATAGTAGTCATTGGCAGGCTGCTAAAATGATTTTACACTATTTACAGGGCACTTCCCACTTTGGCCTACACTACCCTAGGGGTTCTACTTAGTTGGTTGGGTATACAGATTCAAATTGGGAAGGTTCTATTGATGACAGGAGTTCTACTTCTGGCTATCTTTTCTGTCTTGATTCTTCTCCAGTTGCTTGGGCATGTAAAAAGCAACAAGCTATTGCACATTTCATCTTTAGAGGAAAGTACGGGTAGCGATTACAGTGAGTCACCAGATTCTTTGGCTTCGCTTAGTTATTGATGATTTTGGATTCCCATAGATACACCAACTATACTTTAGTGTGACAACCAAAGTGCAATTCACATTTCTCACAACCCAGTTGAGCACCAACAGACCAAGCATATCGAGATACACATCCACTTCATTCAGAAACACATTCAGGATGGAGTTCTTTACTGGAGTACCTTCCGACTCGCAAAGAGGGTGCGACATCTTTACGAAGCCTTTTACATCACCTCGCTACCTTGAGTTGCATGGAATGCTTGGGGTTTCGAATTTTTCTTGGGGGTGTTCGTGAGAACATCTTCCTTCTTCTTCTTCTCTTTCCTTATAGTAGGATTCTTTCCTTCTTTTGGTTCGATATTTCTTCATGGATATATTGTACATGAGTACCTCATCATGCCTAGTTGCCAAGGGACTCATATTGTGGATATGCCACTTTTATTTTGGCCCCTAACTTCACTTGAGGGGGTTGTTAGAGTAGGTATTTACCTTATCTCATGTTCACCTAGGTACTTTATTTACCTTTATTGTATTTATCCTCACCTACTTATGTGTGTGGATATATATTTTATTTATTTAGATATTAGGAGATTATTATCTAGTTGTTAGGTATAGTTCTTTCCTTGATCTATGGTATTGACTAGTTCTTTCCTAGATCTATGGTATTGACTAGATCCTTGATGTCTAGTTCTCTCATAAATCTATGGACTTGACTAGTTCTTTCCATGATTTATGGCTTGATCTATGACCTTGATCTGGTTCTTAGATTGTTATTCCTTGCCTATATAAGAAAGGCCCATTCTCATTGTATTTCATTGAGTTCCATAATAATATATGATATTTCTACTCATTTGTTTGCAAAGGTTTTATGTAAAGTTATTCTAGTGAATTGATTTCATCTTATTGATCATGGTGTTTGATTAGCATCTATGTTCTTGGCTTGGTACAATTTGGTTATCGTTCCTTTTATATTTCATAGATGGGATTGTCTTCATCTCTTGGTTCATCTTCATCATCATCCCGTCCACCAATATAGGCATCTAGGTCTTTCATTTCTTCTAAATTGGCCTCATCTACTACATTTTTATTTTTCCTTACCAAGGAATCCAAAACAGGAATTCTTCTCTTTCTTTATCTTTGACAGGTGATGTCTTTCTTAGTGATTCCTCTTGAGTAAGGGGCTCTTCATACTATGGTGCCTCTTCTTCTGGAGTATTTTATTTCACTAGGGAATTTTTCTTCACGCATAAGTACTAGGCTTAGCACTTGTCTCTAACACACTTACCACTTGTGTAGTCTAAACATTTGGTACTTTTTACACCTCTTCTCTTTCCCTCTTTCTAGGCGTGGACTTTTCCTTCCCGTGTGGGTCTTAAGGGATGGAGATGTCATTCTCCATGTAAGCACATTTTCAAACTTCGACCTTATGTGAAGGTATATCCTTGTTTTAGAGCTCTAGCGAATGGAAATGTTACAGGGATTCATCATTTATATCTCGTGGGAGACATATCTTTCCACGTACGTGTGATTCTTGTGGTAGACTAACTTCCAAAGATAACTCATGGTGGTCTACATCTACCTTAATAAGGTCAAACCTTAGTCTCTTGGCCTCCTTGAATTGATTAACTTTGGCTTGGAAATATAACACAGTGAAAGAGAAGTGTTATGTTTGTGGATCCTATTTTCATGTTAGAGTGTGGTACACATTCTATGTGTTACACTCGGGTATTTTTATGGAAGTCCCGCTTGCCGATGAGTGGGTCAAGGGGGTTTGAGGGTAAATCCCCCGAAGAAAATTTTCATGGGTGGTTTATTAACCCATGGGTAATGGGTAACCGTTATGGGCTGTATTTGGGCCCATAGTTTTTTGGTACCCATTGTTTTGATACCTATGGTTTTTTGCCCATGGTTTTGATACCCATTGTTTTTACCCATGGTTTTGATACCCATGGTTTTGTATCAAACCGCTTAAGCAATTTTCTATTTATATGGTCTTATGCATATGATACATAGAACAAAAATGTATTGCAGATGTGTTTTAAATTTGGGTGTGATTTCTATAGAGTTTGTTGAGCATAGCTCCAAATAGATTTGGTATTGTATTGAAAGAGTAGAGGCTTGTAATAAAATTTGAGCAAGTGATTATTGGTGTACGTAGCCCAAATTGGGTGAACCACGTTAAATCTTGTCTCTCCATGTTGTGTTATTTATTCTACACTTTTATTTGAGATCTGTAATATTTTCTCGCATATTAGTTTCTACTATTGCGATTACATGTAAGGGATTATTCTACATATTTTATTTCTTATTTCCTAATAATTGGTATCGAGCTGGTTTGGTTTGTTGAAGTGTTTAATCACAAGGAAAGTTTTATCTTGAGTGGGAGCTATGGCGGATGATGGAAGATCTAGGGTTGATAAATTCAATGGGTAGAATTTTAGTCTTTGGAAGATACGGTTGGAAGATTACCTTTATCGAAGGATCTTTATACTCCACTATATCGAGAAGGTGAACAAACCTCGAGTATGACAGTACAAAATGGGATTTGTTGGATCGGAAGGCACTTGGAACGATCCGGTTTGTGTCTTGCATCTTGATGATTATTTAATGTTTTAAAAGAAAAGACTACAAAAGAAGCTGATGGATGTATTAGGAAGTTGTATGAAAAACCCTCTGCCTCTAATAAGATATTTTTAATGAAAAATTTGTTTAATATGAAGATGTCTGAGAATAGTTCAGTAGCAGATCATTTAAATGATTTTAATATGGTTGTGAATATGCTAGCTTCGGTTATAATAGAATTTGATGAAGAAGTTAGGGCTTTATTAATTCTGTGCTCTTTACCTAAAAGTTGGAATAGCCTGGTAATGGCGGTAAGCAACTCGGTTCTAGCTAACTCAAAGTTGAAGTTTGAGGATGTTGTAGGGTGATTCTAAGTGAGGAAATGTGAAGAAAAATCAGAGGGAATCTTTTACTTGAGGAATGCTTTGACAGTGGAAACTAGAGGGAGATAGAAGAATAGAGAAAAACCGTGGAAAATTGAAAGATCGGAAATGTCAAAATCCAAGAGCAAGATTGTATGTTGGAACTGTGGAAAGTCTGGGCATGCAAAGAAGGACTGTTGGGAGCTTCAGGACAAGAAAAACAATAGAAAGAAAACAAGGAGGAAAATGTGGCATCGGTAATGTATGCCAGATGCTTTGATTCTTTCTTTACATAATATTCTTGAATCTTGGGTTTTAGATTCAGGGCTTCTTTCATGCTACTCCACATAGGCATTATTTTGTTGATTATGTTTAAGGGATTTTGGGAATGTTTTCTTGGTGATGATGAGCCTTGCAGTATAGTTGGAAAAGGTTCTGTTCAGGTTAAGATGTAGAATGGGAATACATGGCTATTAAAGGATGTCAGACATGTGCCTACATTAAGGAGAAATTTGATATCAGCGGGGCAATTGGGAAGTGATGGTTGTATTGTGATATTTACAGTTGAATCTTGGAAGGTTACCAAGGGTGCTCTTGTGGTGGCAAGAGGTAAGAAGGTTGGAACCTTGTATTTATCCACTGATAGTACTAATGATTGTAATTTTGTGGATTTAGATGCAGATACAACATTATGGCACTATAGACTCAGTCATATGAGCCATAAGGGCATGGACATCATAAAGAAGAATTTTCCTGGATATATAGAAACATGTTTGGAGTTACTGTGAGGACTGCATATATGGGAAAGCAAGTGAGTAAGGTTTCTCAAGGTTGGACCTATAAAGAAAGAGAGTAAGTTAGACCTGGTGCATTTTGATGTGTGGGGGCCAACTTATGTATCATCTCTTGGGGTTCAAGTTATTATGTTACTTTTATTGATGATGCAACAAGGAAAGTTTGGGTTTATTGTATTAGAAACAAATATGATGTATTTGACACTTTTGTTAAATGGAAATCCTTGGTAGAGAATGAAACAGGTCTTAAGCTAAAATGTCTCAGGTCAGATAATGGAGGGGAGTATTACAACAATGAATTTAATGATTACTGTTCTAAGAATGGAATCCGTAGGCAAAATATGGTTCCAGGAACTCCACAACAGAATGGGGTATCAGAAAGGATGAACAAAACAATAATGGAATGTGCTAGGAGCATGAGGTTACATGCAAGATTGCCTCTTTCTTTTTGGGTAGAAGCGGTGAGCACAACTGTGTACTTGATAAATAGAGGACCCTTAAGTGCCTTAGATGGAGGCATACCGATGAGGCTTGGTATTGTAAGAAATTTGATTATTCATTTCTTAGAGTCTTTAGATGTGAGGTGTTTTTCATATAGACAAGGATGATAGGGCCAAGCTAGAGGCTAAATCATAAAAATGTACTTTCATTGGTTATGGTGGTGATGACTTTGGATTTAAATGTTGGAGTATTAAGGACAAGAAAATAATTCGGTCTAGGGATGTGGTCTTTAATGAGAAAGTCATGTATAAGCAACAATTATAGGAAAACAGGGAAGAATCCAAGAGAGAATATACGTGGTAGATAATCTTCTAGATGGGACGGTGACCCATGAATCGGTTCAAGAACTAACTCAACAGAACCTCAAACTCCTATAGTGAGGAGGTCTTATAGGGTAAGAAAAAAACACCGAACATTTTTCTCCTTCTCTTTATTATTTATTACTCACTAATAGTGGAGAGCTAGAGAGATTTGATGAAGCAATGCGGTAGATGCCGGAAGAAGTGGGAGCAAGCCATACATGAGGAGCATAAGTCTCTCATGGAGAACCGGGACTTGGGATTTAGCGAAGCTACTAGAAGGCAAAAGAGCATTGTAGAAAAAGTGGGTGTACTGAGTTAAAGATGAAGGAGGAAAGAAAAGATATAAGGCATGGTTGGTGGTCAAAGGCTTTATAATGAAACAAGGTATAGATTTTGATGAGATCTTTTCTCTTGTAGTAAAAATGACTTCTATTAGAATTGTTCTTGGAATAGTGGTAGCAGAAGACTTGCACTTGGAATAGTTAGATGTAAAGACTGCATTTCTCCATGGTGATTTGGAGGAGGAACTATATATGCAGCAACCGAGAGGGCTATGAGGTCAAAGGCAAAGAGGAGATGGTGTGCAAACTGAAGAAGAGCTTGTATGGCTTGAAACAAGCTCCACGTCAATGGTATAAGAAGTTTGATAGCTTTATGATGGAGCAAGGTTATATTAGATGTCATTCTAACCATTGCATGTATACAAAGAAATTTGAGGATGGAAGTTATATTATCCTGTGTTTGTATGTTGATGACATGTTGGTTGTAGGTAAAAACATGCAGAAATAAAAGTACTCAAGAAACAACTAAGTGAATCCTTTGATATGAAGGATTTGGGGGCAGCCAGACAAATCCTTGGTATGAGGATAACTCGAGATAGGAAGGAACGAAAGCTGAATTTATCTCAAGAAGAGTACATTAAGAAGGTATTGGATAGGTTTAACATGTAGGATGCTAAACCGGTTGGGACTCCTTTGGCAAGCCATTTTAAGTTATCAAAGGAGCAGTGTCCCAAGATAGAGCAGGAAAGAAACTAGATGTCCAAGGTACCTTACTCATCAACGGTTGGCAGTTTGATGTATGCTATGGTGTGCACTAGGCTTGATATTTCCCATGCAATGGGAGTTGTGAGTAGATTTATGAGTGATCCAGGTAAAGAGCATTGACAAGCAGTAAAGTGGATCCTTCGGTATTTGAGAGGGACCATGGGGACAGTTTTGTGCTACAATGGATCAGACACCACTTTACGTGGTTATGTAGATTTAGACATGGCTGGAGATGTAGAAAGCAAGAGGAGCACGATAGATTATATTTACACTGTAGGTGGGACAACAATGAGCTAGATTTCATGACTACAGAAGCTAGTGGCTTTGTCAACCACAGAGGCTGAGTATGTTGCTGCCACAGAGGCAAGCAAAGAGATGATTTGGTTACAACAATTGCTTGAGGAGTTGGGGCATAAGCAGGAGGAATGTAAGCTACATAGTGATAGTCAGAGTGCTATACACCTAGCTAAGAACTCCACTTTCCACTCCAGGATGAAGCATATATGTTTGATATATCACTTAATTAGGACAGATTTGGAGGAAGATAAGTTGAAGTTGGAGAAGATTCATACTAGTCAAAATCCTGTAGACATGATAACCAAGGTGGTCACAAGGGATAAACTAAAGCTATTTTCAGCTTTGGTTGGCCTTTGCAGATGACAGTGAAGGGTTGAGAAGCTTGCTCAGTGGAAATCAGTCTCCAAGTGGGAGATTGTTATGTTTGTGGAGCCTATTTTCATGTTAGAGTGTGGTACACCTTCTATGTGTTACACTTAGGTATTTTTACGGTGGTCCCGCTCGCCGTGAGCGGAGTCAAGGGGTTCGGGGAAAATCCCAAGTAAATTTTCATGGGTGGTTTATTAACCCATGGGTAATGGGTAACCGTTATGGGATGTTTTTGGGCCCATGGTTTTTCGGTACCCATTGTTTTGATACCCACGGTTTTTTCCCATGGTTTTGATACCTTTTTTTTCCCATGGTTTTGATACCCATGGTTTTGTATCAAACTGCTTAAGCAATTTTCTATTTATATGGTCTTATGCATATGATACATAGACAAGCAAATGTATTGCAGATGTGTTTTGAATTCGGGTGTGAATTCTATAGATTTTGTTGAGCATAGCTCCAAATGGATCTGGGTATTGTATTGAGAGAGTGGAGGCTTGTAATAAAATCTGAGCAAGTGATTCTTGGTGGACATAGCCCAAATTGGGTGAACCACGTTAAATCTTATCTCTTTGTGTTGTGTTATTTATTCTGCACTTTTATTTGAGATCTGTAATATTTTCTGCATATTAGTTTCTCTTTATTACGATTTTGTAAGGGATTATTCTACATATTTTATCTCTTATTTCCTAACAAGAAGGTTAGGTTACACAATGAGACTCATGTTCTCATTTATCAACTGAAATATGTCAATGCGTAGTGTTGATATACTACAAATTCTGCTCTCCGTTCATGAGCATGGGCAATTGCTCTTGGATTATCCACTCGCACTCGAATGCATCATGTATTATTTTATACCACTTCTCCAGTGCACCTTGTGAGCAGCCGTCATGGTTTCAAAAGTGTATTTTGCAAACCTCTTTGTGGGTGAGTTATGTAGCCTAGAATTTACTAGATAACACCCTAGATGCACTTTGACACATCACTCAACCTAGACTAAGCACTCACCCAAAACATAAAATGGTACCAGTCCCTCTTTAGGGTTATTATAGTAGGATGTTAGCGTGATGAAGGAACAAACATATATATCCATAACTAATCCACCATTCTACAATACATGCTATATTGAAATCTATGAAATAAAAAGATTAAAAATTAATCATGATTGAATCAATAACATGCACTACTCAATTACACACAGAATGACACTTAGATTCAACCAATATCTTCATCTATTAATAAACACAAGCTCCTTACAATAATGGCAATCTATACCAATGTGCACATGGATCGATACGATGTAATCTAGTCATGTGTGCATACCTCTATACCTTCATACATCCATCCCTCTCTATGTATATATTTTACTATGTACTTCATATCATATATATAGGGCGGGAATTTCCCTTCACCACTTATCTATTCCAAAAATAGGCCACATTTTATTAATAGCCACATGTCGTTACATGCATAGCCACACATGCAAGTGTGCTATCTATAGACCTCTTATAGTTAACTAAAGTGATAATCCTATTCTTAGCTCATCTCCATGTAAAACAATTGATTCAATCCTCTAAAGATAGATAATGTGTGGTGTGCACATCTCTACATCGTTGGTGTGTTCCACACGCCATCTTCTAAAAATAGGTCTTCATGCTCAAAATCGGCTAAGTCTTGAATGTTAAACTTACCTTTTACATGCGGCTCCTTTCTATCCTTCCACACCCTTGATATTGGCATTCTCTCCCACATGGACTTCTTGTGTGATCTCTAACAAGTATTCTCTGATCAAAATTACCCCACACTAATCTCATTGTTGTCCCGACAATGGGTATCTCCAAAAATTGAAGTAAAGAATAGAATAATGGAAAGAATAAGAATGAAATAATGTAGATAAATAAAGAAGTTTTATGAGGCTATGAGGTAGCCTCCTCTGCATCAGTTTGAAGTATCAACTCTGGATACTCCTCCTTTATTTTGGCCTCCAAGGCTTACCATTTAGTGAGTGCTTGTTCTTATTTCTCCTGGAATGTCCACAACAATAAAATCTAACTCATCCTCACAATCTCCCCTTTTTCATTTTGCAGAACCAACACAACGCTAGACATTGATGTCATTCTTCCTTCTAAAAGATCTATATTCTTCTTTCCTTTTGCTACTACTACAACTACCTTCTTAGGTGTCATTTTTACATTACAAACATCTCCTCTTTTAATGCTACAATTTGTGAATCAAACCCTAGCTTGATTCAATCATACCCTAGGTGGAAAATTTGTGCCCTAACTCCTCTCTATCTCCTTGCTTTTCTCAAACCCTTCACCACCGGGATATAATATTATTTTCACATAGATCTATTTGTCACGCTTGGTTTTAAACCCTACGCACCTTAACCCGATCACTTGGCTCTTCAAGCTTAGCTCTTTCCTCAAATTATCTTAGTCACAATGGTAAAAATGAATCTCGCATCCCATATTTATATAATTTTTCAAATTTTTATGCATTTATTGCTCCTTCACCTACCAAATATCCTATCATTCATTAACAAAAATTTTTCATTTCATGTGATACATCTTCGCACCCTAGCTATAACATACTAGCATGCCTTCCTACACTCGGGTATCGAGAATTCTCTTCAATGTGTGCCCTTATGCCCGAGTGCCTCATCACCGTACCTTCTCCCGTAGTTATCATGGCCTCTACTTACCTCGCGTTATACTATCCTTTCATTCATCTTCATCCTTGGTCAGTTTTGAGAAGTAATCTTCTTTTGACTTAAAGCACACCCGTAGCGATATATTCCTTTCACCTTTTCATTCCCATAGTATTTTACATAGATAACTACAACCACCCCACCCTAAAAGTATGTGTAGTCCTCTGTATAACATTATTCATATAATAATTAGCCTTATGCACACAAACACACTTATAAAACAAAAACTAAATTGAAAAATCATAGTGAAAAATGAAGGAAATACATAATGGAAACCTAATCTAAATGGAAATACTACCTTATTACAAACACCAAGAAGACTTATTTATATTACAAATTCACCTACTCTGTTAAAGTAACTAGGTAGCCATGTTCCATCAAGTGCTTCTAATTAGAAAGCACCCTATTCAAGTATGTAAGTGATGACATAAGGCCCTAACCAATATACCTTAAGTTTTCTGAATGGTGTAAGAACTTTGAGTCATAAAGAAGTACCATTTGTCCAATCTCAAACTTATTATCCCTTATGTTTCTATCATGTCATGCTTTCTTGGCCTTTTCCGCTTCTAACTCCATTGTGATATGGATCGTCACTCATCTAGTTTAATCATATTCTCGATATGCTCTTCTTAATCCTAATCATCAGCTAGACCTCCGACATGTAATGCGCAAAGAAGGTAACATAAATTCTATAGGGAGAATGGATTCTGTGCCAAACACCAACTGAAATGGTGTGGCTTTGTTCAATCTCTTATAAGTTGTTCTATATGCCCAAAGAATAGCTGACACTTTGTCATCCCAATCCTTTCTTCCAACATCACAAATTTTTGTCAAAGTCTGGCTCAAAATATTGTTGAAAGCCTCAATGTTCCATTTGCTTAAGGATGGTAAGGTGTAGTTTTATGGTGTGCAACCATAAACTCATCTAATAGGATCTGATTGTCTCATTCAAAAGTGTGTACCCCTATCACTTGTCAAGCTTAAAGGACATCCATATCTTGTAAGAACATTCTCCCATAGAAACCTAGCTGCTATAGGCTTTGTATGTATCCTTCATAGGTGCTACTTCTACCCACCGTGTGAGATAATCATATGCAAGTAATGATATAGTGCGATCCAATCTGGCACGCGCTGGTGAAATTGGTTCTACAAAGTCAATGGCACATTTCTCAAATGGTTCAACACTAGTAATTGGTATCAAAGGCATCTCATCTCTTTTCCCTTGTTTTCTTAGGCACTCGAAAATGATCACATGCCTTACAATATTATTTACAGTCTTTATATAATGTCTCCCACCATAATCCAACAAGTAGGATCTTCCGGAAGTCACATCACCTGCATAATGGCCTCCTGTAATACCACCATGGGATTCTTCCATAATATCCTTGTGCTCATGCTATAATACACAACGACATAATACTTCATCTTTGCCTAACTTGTAGAGGTCACCACTGATTAACATAAATGGTGTCGCGTGTATAGCAAGTTGTTTCTTTTCTAATGCCTTCATTCCTTCTGGTGCCACACCAGTCCACAGAAAGACAACAATGTCTTCTAATTCTAATGGCATGTGTTGTAACCTATATAACTGTGCATCGACATGGTTTCTTCAATTATCTATCATTATTCTCTGAGTAAATTCTAGACAAGTGGTCTGGTCTAGAATTAATTTTCCCTAGCTTCACCACAACTGTGAAATCAAACTCTTGAAATAGGAGTACCCATATGCATATTCAACCACCGTAAGATGAGATTGTTTACCAAGTACTTCAATGCCATGTGATCTCGTATAAATAAAAATGGTGTTGCTAATAAGTATTGTTGATAGTGACTAGCATCACAATTCAAATGATAAATCTCACAATCCAACAATAATGAGTGTACATATCTACAAGGGCAACTATCCTTGGTGTGACCTTCCACTTCACAATCTGTACACCAAATTCCTAAGCACATTTCATGGGCTGAATTTGTTGATAACTTCTCTAACTACTTTTCCATAGCTGCAATATGTGCCTCTAAGAATGGACTAACGCCAGTGTCAATGCTCCCAACTACCTTAGCATGAAAAACTACTTCTAGTGCTTTTACGCAGATCGATTAAGTATGTTTTATGTGACAAATGGTTTCTATTGAATGGTGTAATCAATCCTCCAATAAACCATTGTGCATGCTGGCTTACATGAATATCATAAGATAGCTTAGATAGAAGTGTCTTAAAATGGGCATCATACTCACGTACACTCTCAATAGTGCCTTGTTTAATATCCTTGAGCGCACTAATACTCTTCTGCTCAAACTCATGGATATGAAACTCTTTCAAGAAAGCATCCTTTAATGTTGCATAATCCACACAAGTTTGATCGGGGTAAAAATTCATGTACTAGATGTGTGCACATCCATGTAATGTAGTAGTAAATTGACTTAGCTTACGCTCAGAAGCCATGATCCCTTTAGCGCACCACAATATTTCACACATATGCACATGTTCGGAAGCATCCTCTATGCCTCTATACTCTAGAAGATGAAGATACATCTCCATATAAATATTCTATGGTTATCAAGGGCCTTGACCACTTGATCAAGAACTTCACAGGTTTCCTTTGCCTCTAGAACCACTAATACCTTATGATCCTCCACATGTAGATGGAATAGGACCTGTAGATGTACTCCCTTGTGCTCTGATAGTAGTACTATACTAAACCCCTATAGTCTATGAGGTAGTTCCACTTCTAGAGGTGAATCCAACATTCTGCGAGCTCATGTTCTATGCAGAGGATGCACCTAAGAATGTTCCTCCAAATATCATTGAAGATGTCGATCCTGCCATTGATGTACTTTCTCCTTGACTTACTCCTTATCTCTTACTTCCCAATTTAGCTTGTTGGTTACTTGTCATACTAGATACTAGAAAACCAAGCACAAGGCTAGGTCACCAGCTGGATTAAGACGTGTGCCCGTGGCCCAGGTAGTCTCTACTGGCATACTTCTATGTGAGGCCAAGGGGGATCTCTATCATGTTTTCAAAGATGGGGGAGTTCTTGATGCTCTGGCTCCACGTCTTCTACGTGAGCTATAAATCCTTCATGACCCATCTCTCTCCTCAATGCCATACTTTCTACAACAAAATGTTACTTCTCTATCTCCTTATTGTGTGCCTCATTATACTTAAGCTGCCTTTCCTCTCTCTACCTTTCTACCACTAGTTCTTCCATCTTTCACCAAACTTATTCCTACCCTCACACATGGTGAAGTTTTGTTAGCCATTGGTTTACTCTCCAGGTTCAAAGTTACCATTAAGATCTTGATCACCAGTGGAATACCTTGCAAATATAATCCTCTTGGATACCAAAAAATTGAAATTCAGCTACCTCTAGGAAAGAATACATCGAAATTTAATATTCTAGAATATAACTGTTTAGAACACCATAAAACCACGTATCCACAACATGAGTCCAGATCAAATCAACATCATAAAGGGCTTGAAATTATTCCTATGTCCAGACAAGTGTGTGATACCTCCAATTCTACTAAGATGCATAAGTAATAAGCTACTCGTATATTTCTCTTTGGAAAGATAATGAAAAATATCTCATATAGGTCATACAGATTCTGTTCTACCCAAGTGCGTGTGTTAAACTTAGATCCACTACTGAACCACCATGCATATTCTTCCTCCAGATCATGTATCCACTCCTCAATACTTGCTATAGCTAACCGATACATCTTCATCGCAAACCATCCTAGAAGTAACTAAAAAGAGGTCTTGTTAATGGAACCAATGATGTAGCCTAGAATTTACTAGATATCATCAACTTAGACGACGAGCACTCACCAAGCACACAAAGGTACTAGGTCCCTCTTTAGGGTTCCTCTTGGTAGCAAGATGTTAGCATGATGAAGGAAGAGACATATATATCCATAACTAATCCACCATTCTATAATGCATGCTACATTCGGATCTATGAAATAACAAGCTTAAACTATAATCATGATTGAATCAATAACATGCACTACTTAATTACACACAGGAATGACACTTAGATTTATCCAATATCTTCCATCTATCAAAAACACAAAAGCTCCTTACAATAATGGAAATCTATACCAATGCGCACATGGATCCGATATAGTAATACAGGTCATGTGTGCATACCTTGATACCTTCATACATCCATCCCTCTCTACGTATATGTTTTACTATGTTCTTCATATCATATATATAGGGTGGGAATTTCCCTTCACCACTTATCTATTCCAAAAATAGGCGCATGCTATTAATAGCCATGCGCCATTATAAACATAGCCACACATGCAAGTGTGCTATCTATAGACCTCTTACAGCTTAAATGAAGTGACAATCCTATTCTTAGCTCATCTCTATGTGAAATTCTTGATCCGATCCTCTAAAGATATAAAATGCGTGACACACACATTTCTATATCATTGGTGTGTTCTGTTAGTGCAAATTTTGAGCTTTCACACTTTTCCCTAATTTTCTATATCTAGTTTGCTCTGAAAAACATTTCATTTGCTCAAATTGGTGACTGTAATTCATATTTTCCAATTGAATGCCTTTGAATTTCTCTCACATTGTCATGATTTTGTGCTAAATTGAAACAAATTTCCAAGTTCCCCTCTTTTGTGCCCTAACTTCTTCATTTTTTCGGAATGAGCCATTTTCACCTTGAAAAATTCATGAAAACAATTAAAGTGGATCAAATCTGAGTTCTTTCCTATTAAAATCTCATTCCCTAGGTTGTAAACAATGTAAAAGCACGCTTCACTTGATTTAAAACCAAGAAATCTTCCCCTCGTGAATTTTTTTTATTTTTAGGGCATCTCCGCATTTTTATGTTTTGAGGCATACGGGTGTCATTTGCCCATCAAATTTTCCTTCCATCCTTTTGATGATGTGGCAGGTTTCTATTGGCTAGGGGGTCGGGAAAATGTTATAAGTTGTTACTTTTGAAAAATTGACAAAGAAAAATTTTGCTCTGTGGCTCCGCATTTGCTATAGTGATGTGCCTACGTGGCATGATTTGATTGGTTGGAGGATCGACGCGTGGTAGGGGTCACTTAGAACATTTTCTTCCATTTTGGAAAATTTCTCGAAGTCACTTTTTGGTTCGAGGGCCCATGTCCAATGGGAAGTAGACACGTGGTGGGGGGATTTGGAGAAAAATTTTGATTTGAGGATTTGGGGTAAAATTTTGACCCAAGGGCCCGCATCCAATGAAAAGAGGACATGTGTCCAGGAGGCTCAAGCAGAGAGAGGCAAAGAGTTGGAAAAATTTGAAGTTTTTGGCTTCAAAATGCCAAAGGAAAAATTTGGCCCGAGATCCTGCAATGAATTGGAAGGTGATACGTGGTAAAGGAAGGTTAGGCGGGTGGAGGGAGGGACTTGAAAATTTTTATTGTTTTTTGCCTCGGATGCCAAGGTAACATTTTGACCCAAAGGCCCACCTCCAATAAGATGTGGACACATGTCTAGGAAAGTCAACATGGAGGGGCGGAGTTTGTGAAAATTTTGAAAATTTTAACTTCAAAATGTTAAAGTTAAAATTTGGCCCGAGAGCCCGCGACCAATTGGAGGAAGACACGTGTCTAGGAGGTGAGATGGATGAAGGGGCCGAAGGAAAATTTTATGAATTTTTTCCTTTATGTTTGCAGGGTAAAAATTGAAAAATGGGCCCGCCTCTAATGAAACATGGACATGTGTCTAGGAGAGACAAGGAGAAGCGGGGTTGTGCGTGTTTTCTAGATTTTTTTGCCTTTAAAGGTAAAATATCAAAGTTAAAATTTGAGCTAAATCTCAGTGAATCAATCATGAAGCAACACGTGTCCACAAGGGTAAAATGGATCGGTGGACTTTGTTATAGTTTAGAAGTTTTTAACTTCAAAGGGTAAAAAGTAATTGTTCACACCAAACTCCTGTAACCAATGAAAATAGGACACGTGTCCAAAAGGAGGTGGAGGTTTGGAGCGCGGAGGAAAGTGGAAAACTTTGCAAAATTTTGGCGAAAAATCTCGAAGTAAAAAATGGACCTGCGGAAAATTTGGAGGTGTTCTCCCACAGCGAATTAAGGGTGACACATGGCCTATTCCAAAAGGCAAAGAGGGGAGCACGGGCCACAAGGAGGATTTTGTGCTCATGGAGGAATGAAGGAAAACTTGGAGGGATGGCTCATGCGATGAATGGGAGAACACCATGTGGCCAAAGAAGCAATGGGTGTTCGGGCTCGTGGAGGTTTTGAAGAAATTTTCCTTTTCTCAAAAAAGGAGAAAATTTCATTATTTTGGCCCGCGGCTTTTAGTAGGGTCCACCTAAGGACACGTGGCGGGTCGAGGGGGCAAGCGGGGAAAATTTTCAAAATTTTCCCAAAGTTTAAAAAGGTTTAAAATGCATTTTAAGGATTGGGGCCCACTCTAATCATGTTTGGACACATGTCCCAACTCGTCCAAAGGAAAAAGGTAATATTTGAGGATCTACTCATCCACGTGGATGGTGGAAAATTAAATCAATTTTTAAATCAATGGTCACCGTGTAATTTCGTTTTTGGGTGCCATGGAAGCTCTAGGAAGTTTGGATTCACAATTTCTGCCCTGATTCACATGAAATTTTATATGAATCTACATCCCCTCATTTTCCTTGAATATGATGACATCATTTATTTGAGGTAATTCGGTTCCCTATAGTGTTTTTCGTGAAATATTTTTCTCACCCATGTAAAAAATGTGAAAAGTGAAAATAAAAGGTTAAAAATGATGAGGGAAGGTGAAAAATGATTGAAATAGCATGCTTGGCATGTCTAATGCCAAAAACGTGACCATGGGATGGATAAGGATCCAAATTCATGCAATATTTTAAAATATTTGTGCATCACTGGCAATATGCGAGCTGTTTTATAGTTTGATGTCATTTTCATGAAATGGATAAGAGTTTTGTAACAAATTTGATCCCTTGAGCATATTCTTTGCTTGGGATGTAATGATCCAAACTAGCATGAGGTATAAAATGTATTTTTGAAGGATTTGTAAAGGGTTGGGAAAAAAATAGAGGAGAGACTTAGAATTTTCACAAGGAAAAACAAGAATAAATCCATTTCCTTGGAGAAACCACTTGAGAGAGTCATTTTCAAGTCCATTTTTGTGTCATATTTCATCATGTTGAGTTGGTTTCATTTGTAAAGCCATCAACAGGCTCTGAGATTGTTCTCATGACTTTCCCCTTCTGATGTATCTGATCATTTTCTAGATTATCTTGGTTCATTCTCTTGGAAAAGTTTGCATATACTTATGTTTCAGAATGTTTTCAGTTTATGTTTCTTGCTCATGTTGCAATCTTGTATTTAGGATCTCTATGATCATACAGGGTCTCATTTCTTGTTGATGTTTTAATGGCATTTGCAATCTTATATTTTAGAAGATCTTTCATTTGATAGAAGATAAACATATTTAAAATCATTTTACTGTCCTTGAATAATGAGACTGTTTGTAAACCTTTGGGTGCACCTCAGGTCATGATTGAATAGGGACTCCTAGATACTTTGCTAGTATTTTGCTTCAAGATTTTGTGGTAGGTTATCAAAGGTTGTGTGGAAGAGTACAGATCTGGGCCTCCATTTGTGCACATATCCTGGTTGAAGGAGCATTTAAAATCTCTGAAGTGTTCTTGTTGTGTAGGTGTTACAAATTTCTTGCAAAGGTTCTCAAAGAAGTTGGTGGTTCCTAGCTACTCTTGTCCTAACTTCTCCAAAATTTCATTCAAACTAACTCATCCTACCTATACTACCCCTACATTTGCATTGTGTGTCCACAAAATAACTCCATCCTTTCACAAAAATGCACAAAGTATATTAGGGTTTTATCATGTCTTTAGCAGCCTTAGCCTTGTTTTGAAAGCATTTCCATCATTTAGTAGTGACAACTCCTTTGATTTTGGATAATGGATGCTTGATCATGTTTTCACAAGGCCTCTTCCATACCATATGCAAAACACAAGGATATATCCATCTCCTTTACCATATAAGGGCTGCAATATAGGTTCTCTTGCCTTGGTTGATAGGCACAACCTAAAACAGTGAGGGTTAGATCAAAACCCTTTTGAAGGTGCTATCCACTCCCTCAAATCTTGAATGCAAACAAGTAGATAGGTGTGCTCCCCTAGCTACAAATGACATACAAACCATCTATCTATCCTTGAGTGTCTTTTGCAAGGTCATGATGCTTATCAAGTTATGAAGGAGATTAAATATCAATACCAACACCCGAGTGGCACCATTTCCTGGGAATTCTTGGAAGTTTTGGTGATTTTGAAGTGTTTGAAAGGTTTGAGAATTTGTGTGATCAAGTATTTGAGCTATTACATTCTTGAGATATCATTTCATACTTCAGATCTGCATGTTTTGGGTAAAAAGGATTTCAAACTCAGCTTGCTCTTCTCATTTACCAGTAGTTTATATGATTTGGATGCATTGTTTTTGGTTGAATTAAGAAGAAGAAGATCTGATTTGTAAATCCTTGCAAAGTTTTCAGTCATAGCATACATTTGACATAATATTTTAGTGCTTTCTTACACAACTAAGGTGGAAATCCTTAGTGGCAACTCCATGCTGTTTAGATCTTGAAATACCAGTTGTCTTACACATTTCTGATCATTTGAAACTTGTTGTTTAAATCTATCAAGCTGGAGGGAAGGAGATCCCTCTTCATCAAGGACTCTTCTAAGAAGTTGCTCACCAAATCAAGAAGCTCAAAACTAGAAGGAAGAAGAGTGTGGAAAGTGGTTGGTGATTTGGTTGCAAGGAAAGAGATCCCCATAGTTGAATTTGAAGGAGAGCAGCCTGTTATTGAAGATTATAATTCCTCTTCAAGTAGATCTAATTCAGGAAATCTTCTTACTAATTTTCATTCTCCATCAGGTGAGGGACCTTCTTGTGTATTTAAAAAACTTGCTCCTAAATCTGCTCTTGTGGTTTCTAAGTTTGCTAAAGTTTATCAAGAGAGAGAGCCTTTGGGGGTTATCATTTTAAAGATCACTCATCTATTCCAATCAGACCCATTACTACTCCCAACCATCTTGTTTCACCTCCAAGATCACCCCCACCAAACAAAGATGGCTCAGCCTAGACCTCCTTTTTGTTAACACCTTTGGTCCTATAAATTTTGGAGGAATGGATGGTTATCCAAATGCTGTCCCACAAGATGTGAGAAATAGGTTACCAAAATTCCAAGGTAACAATGCCATTACCGGTGATTAGCATCTTAAACTATTTGATACTACGATGGAAGATTTTGAGATAGAATTTGAGGATATGTATATCAATTTGTTTATCCATACACTTGAAAGAGATGCTAGGGATTGGTACAAGGCTATACTTGATAACTCTATTGATTCATGGACTGAGATGAAAAATGCATTTAGATTACAAGATGGTGATAGGGCTGATCCTAGATTTCTTTTGTCTCGAATATGAAAATAAAAGAAGAACCCAAATGAGATGGTCCATGAATTTAATAAAAGATTCAATAAAACATTGAGAAGGCTACCCTGTCATTTTGAGGCCTTGTGATGAATCTTTCTTGATCAAATATGCAGATGCATTTGATAAAAAGGTAGTTGTTGTTGCAAAATCAAGCAAAGACTTTGGATGTTGATCGATTTAGTTTGATCACCCTATGCATCGGTTAGTGTGATTGCACAACATTGAATCCTCTTCCCAAGTGTGGGAATTGCAAAATGGAAGAGGAATCTCTAGATTAGAGGTTGGTTCCTCAACTCCTCTGATCAGCTAATTCACTTGTACAATTGTAGAGGTTTAAACTCCTAAATCTACTCTAAATTCCAAGGAGACAGAGATAGAAAATGCAAAAAGAAAGAACTAATGCTAATAGGTGATGCACCAAAGGAGTTGTAGACACCTGATGCTGCATGAAATACACAATCCACAAGGAAACACAACACAAAACATGCACAAATGCTCAAAATGTAATGAAAGATCAAGAAAGCAATGATAAATATATGAAAGGATTGAAGGATTTTAATCACAGAACATATATCAACATCTCAGATCCAATACAGTACATTATAGTGATCCAGAGGCAAGAAAAGGTGCTGAATTACATGGAAAGGTAAAATTTCTTCACAAATTCTGCCAAGGAGGAAGAAAAGGAAGTTGCAGAGCTGAAAAAGTGTCTCTCCTTTGCAAAATGAACTCATTCTCTTAGATTTTACAAGGCAAACCACTTCCCCAGGAGAGAGAAACGTGGGAAAACGTACAAGGGGTTTGACCATTGACCAAAATGCCATAAAAATAGCATGGGCACCTGCGGACCCATTCCCTAACATTTTTAGCCATATTTGGGAGAGAATGCGAGCCATTCTTCATTAAAAACGGTGGTTGAAATGTCATTTCATGTCCATAACCACGTGTCATAAGTGTTTTTATTTTATCTCTCCAAACTCCACCAAAATACAAAATTGACCCCCAAAATTTGTAGAAATTTCACCAAATTTCCATTGATATAAAACGTGAAAATTGAGCTCTAGATTTAAAGATATGGCGATTTGAAGTTTTAGGGCAAAAAGGGCCAAATCGGGTCGGCGGGCAAAAATTTGAATTTTTGCACCTTTTTGGTCAATTGGAAAATTTTCCAAAATTTCCCACGCTCCACCACTCTAGGTGCCACGTGGTGGCATCTCATTAGCCATGGGCCTTTCAGGGAAAATTTTTCACAAAAACTCCGTTGAGCCATAACTTGAAAAATACATGGAGTTAGGAGGAAAAATTTACCTTTCTGGAAAGTGAGAAAGATCTCTATCCAATGGTGCCATTTCCGAAGGTTTTGAGTGCATCGAAAACCCTAAAAGATTTTGTGACTGAGGAAAAAGAGAGGGAAGAATGAGAGGAGTTAGCCACAAAATGAGCAGGGGGCACATTTTGGATAATAGTAGCCTATTACTTGAGAGAAAAAATCCTACAAACTTGAGGCAAGCTTTCACCATGGCACTCCAAATTGAAAATAATATTAATGCTATTGGTAAACCTCTTAAGAGGGATGGTGTGAAGCTGATAAACCATGAGAAGCCTCAAGCTAGCAAGGGTGCTGATTTAGAAGATGTTTTCAAGACTTTGATAGAAATTTGTCATCAAAGAAATTTCTTACAAATTATCCCGGGCAGAGAAAGGAATTGGACAAAGTTCATAAGGACAGCAAAGAAATCAAAACCATGATATATTTGGCAATCATCCTAGGGGTGATCAAAGACAAGATGATAGAGGTAAAGGGCCTGTTGGATCTACAAATAGACAACCCCAAGCACGTGAAAATAGGTGGTGCCTGACCCTCTAATTGTAATAGTTGCTACTATTCAAGAAATTGCTGATATGGATTGGTGTGATAGATGTTTTCTTCCTCATCCTCCATGTGAAATGGACCAGAAAGATATTGATGATGATAATGAGAATGAAATGGATGATGAAATTTGTATGATGGGCAGCTCTTCAGGCTCACAACAAGCAACAACATCAACAGATGTGATAAGTGTAAGGACTGCTGCAACCTTTTGGGATTGCATAAAGAGGGTACCATTTCTTTCTCTTCCTCAAACTCATGATGTAGATGTAGTTCAGGCCTTTGAAATTCCTAATAATGACTTTGAATATCTAAGGGCTTTAATGATCAAGAAGTATGATGGTGGTATTCCTTCGGAGGAAGATAGACAATTATTAATGAATGTTGTGGTTGGTCAAGAGAAAGAGTACAATACTAGAAGTAAAGTTGTTAGAGGATCTGGTCCTCAAGCCAAGCCAAAGACACCCTTTCTCACAAGCATTCCCAAAGACAATCCTAGAAAAGAAACAATTGCCAAGAACCCTATTATCCCATGTAAAAATATCAGTCCTCTTCATGCCCAGGCTGCCAAGAATACTTCTCCATCTGATGAACCTTCTTGTCTCCCTTCCAATGTTGTCTTACCAAAGAATGTTCCATATGATATAGCCCAGGTTTTGAGCCAAATTAAAGTGAGTGTTCCAATTATTGAATTGCTTAGAATTCTGAGCATAAGAAGAGAGCATTCAAGTACTTGGGATTGAAAGAAGAAAAGATTACCCCAAGCAGAAATGTAAATGTTGTTGAGAATCCTCTTCAAAGCATTGCTGGCCTTGAAACACCACCACCAATGGAAGATTTTGGAGAGGAACCTGAAGTATATTTGGGAACATATTTGGTTGATTCCCAATTGAATGTTGATCCATTCTTCACAACTTTTCTCATAAAAGATAGGTTGCTTCACAATTACATGTTTGATTCCGGTGCATCATGTAATGTCATGCCTCTAGAAGTCATGAATGAGTTGGATATCAAGGTGATAATAGCATATGGGAAGTGTACAACCATGGATTCAAGGGAATTTCCAGTTATTGGGAGTGTGAAGGGTTTAGTAATGCAACTTGCAGCCTATCCGAGTAAGAATTTAAAACTTGATGTTGTAATTGTTGATTGCCTTGCCAAATGGGGTATGATTTTGTCACAAAAGTGGGTTGTGAGTGTTGGTGGTAGTGTTCAAATGGACATGTATTTCACCACCATTCCCATTGAGGGAAGCCTTGTCAAACTCTATACGGTGAAAAGAAGATGTTACACTTGATTGAAGATCCCAACAATGCTTCCTATGAAGTGTTGTTTTCTGATGTAGATGTTGAAAAATTCATTGGTTTTGCTGATGGAAAAGAGAATAAGATGGAAATATCAAAGTGCCTTGGTATGGTAGGTTCTTCATGGACATTACTATTTTATGGAGCTTGCTCGAAATTTGGAAATGGTGCTGGTATAGTGCTGGTTTTCCTAGTTTGGAAGAGTTTCCTTTCTCCTTCAAGCTCAATTTTGAATGGACTAACAACATTGCTGAGTATGAGGCATTATTATTGGGATTAAGGATTGCATGGAAATATGGAGTGAAGGATATTGTTGCCAAGGGGGATTCAGAGCTGGTTGTCAAGCAAGTAAGAAAGTTATATGCCACAAAAAATCAGCGTATGAAACAATATAAGCATGTTGTTTGGGACTTGATTGAAATGTTTGATTCCTTTAACATTGTTTACCATGATAGAAGTCTTAATGCTGCTTCTGATAAGCTGGCTGTCCTTGGTTCTAGATTTGACAATTGCACCATTTCACCTTTTTGTGAATATGACATTGAAGTGCTAACAAGGCCAGCTATCCCGAATAATGTGAAACATTGGCAGGTTTTTGATAATGATGCCCAAGTGTTGAGATTCTTACAATGCCAAGGTGAGTTTTCTGGTCAGAATATTGATTGGGAACTAATGGTATGCATGAATGAAGGTAGAGAAACTTTTTTGACAAGGATATTATACAATTGAAGACAAAACCATTCCCAAAGGTCTTGTTGCACTTGAATCCAATTTTAGCAATGTTGATTGCATCATAAATAGAAAGATGTTTGATTTAAGGGATGTGGAAGAGCACAACTTGGGAACCAAGGATAAACCAAGGAAGATCTGGTTGGGAAGCCATCTCAACAAAGAGGAAAAATAGTCCTATGCCCAAATTTTAAAGAAGTATCAAGACTTCCTTGCCTGGTCTTATTCAGAGCTGAAGGCATATAGAGAAGATTTATTTCAGCATGAGATTCCTCTTGAGGCCAAAACTAAGCCATTTAGACAAAAACAAAGGCCTATTAACCCACTTCTTTCCATGAAAATGCAAGAAGAGTTGAAGAAATTGAGAGATGGTGGCATCATTCAGCCTACTAGATACTCATCTTGGGTGGCAAACCTTGTGCCAGTTAGAAAGAAGAACGGTGATATCAGACTTTGTGTGGATTTTAGGAATCTAAACAAAGCATCTATGAAGGAAAATTACCCCTTTCCAAACATGGAGAATATGTTGCAGCTTGTAACAGGTTAGAGATGCTTTCTACTTTGGATGGTTTCTCCGAATACAATCAAGTAGTTGTCAAAGAATCAGAAAGACTTAAGACAACCTTCACTACTCCTTGGGGGAATTATGTTTTTGTAAGGATGCCTTTTGGATTGATGAATGCTGGTGATAATTTTTAAAGGGAAATGAATGTTGCCTTTGCTGGTTATATCAATGAATTTATTGCAGTTTACCAAGATGATGTGACTATTTTTTCAAGGCAGCGAGGAGACCATTTGCAACACCTAGAGAAGATGCTAATCAGATGTAGAGAGTATGGCATTTCACTTAATCCAAAGAAATGTCATTTTGGCATGTAAAAGGCCAAGTTGTTGGGGCATATTGTGTCCAAATAAGGTGTTATGATAGATCCACGAGAAAGTGGAAGCAATCAGCAAAGTGCCCATTCCAAGAACTAAGAAAGGTATCCAATCTTTCTTTGGCCAAATAAATTTCATTAGAAGGTTTGTTTCCAATTTTATTGAGCTAACTCTTCCAATCACAAGCATGCTAAGAAAGGATCAAGTTATCAAGTGGGAGGAGGCTGTCATTCAAGATTTTGAAGGAATAAAGGATGCACTTAAGCATGCACTGTTTTAGCAGCCCCAAACCACAAGAGACCTTTCCAAATCTTCTTTTATTTTCCTCTGAATTCACTATTGCTTTAGTTTTGTTACAAAAGGATGAGAATGGAGCTGAGAGGCCTATTGAATTATTTAGCAAGGCTTTACAAATAGCTGAATTAAAGTATACAATCATGGAAAAACAGGCATTTGCATTGGTAAAAGCAACAAAGATTTTTAGGCCCTATATATTGAGTTCAAAAGTTATTGCTTATGTTCCCCACACCATGGTTAAAGACATCTTATCAAACATGGAGATATCAAGAAAGATATGTAGATGGGTCAACAAATTATAAGAATATGATATAGATATCCAAACAACAAATCTGGTAAGAGGTTTGGGTCTTGCCAAACTCATGGCTGAGAGTAATTTGCAAAATGTAGAAGTAAATCAGCTAGAGGAAGAAAGGGCAGATCTTCTTGACAAATTGATGAGGTTTGAGTGGTACAAAGATGTGATTTTCTACCTCAAACACCTATGTTGTCCTAGTCACTTGAATAAAAATTAGAAAATATCCCTCAAGATGGCTTCTCAAAAATATATCATAACAGACCTTGGGCTGGCTTGGAAGAACCCTGAAGGTGTCCTCTTGAAATGCATAACTGAAGATGAAGCTCCCAAGTTGATTGCTGATTTCCATGGGGAATTTTGTGGAGGACATTTTGCTAGGAGAGTGACAACACATAAGATTTTAAGAGCTAGTTATTGGTGGCCTACTCTTTTTAAAGATGCAACCCAGTTGGTTAGAAAGTGTGATAGTTGCCAACATTTTTCAGGAAGATTGAAAGCTTCAGGCTCCCTTCCTTTGTACACTTGTATCAATTGAAGCTCCTTTCAAACAATGGGGAATGGATTTCATTGGTGATATTTCAGATCCTTCTAGTGCTGGTCATAAATGGATCCTTGTAGCAACTGATTATTTTACAAAATGGGTTGAGGCAATTCCATCTAGAAAAGCAACACACCAAGTGGTAATGGATTTCTTATTGAATCATATCATATGCAGATTTGGAGTTCTAGTTAAGATTGTATCTGATAATGCCATGTGTTTTAGAGCCAAGCCTTTGATGGAAATGTGCAATGAATATGGGATAAATCTGACTTATTCTTCAAACTACAATCCACAAGGGAATGGACAAGTGAGTCAAGTAATAAGGACTTGCTCAAGATCATCGAAGGACCTTGGAAATCAACAAGAAGAAGTGGGGAGAGCAATTGAAATTTGTAGTTTGGGATGATAGAATAACTCCTAAAAGAGCAACTGGTAAAAGTCCATTTGAATTGGTATATGGAACTCAGGCTTTGCTGTCCCTTACACTTGTAATTATCCACTTTTCAGTTTGCCCAGCAGTTGGAAGATCATGAACATGGCCCATATGAATCAAGGATCAATCAAATCATTGAGTTGGATGAAGAGTGAAGAGCTTCTCACAAAAGGCATGTCAGATTTAGAGATAAATTGAAGAAGTTGTTTGATAAGAAGGTCACCCCTAGAGCTTTTTAGTGTTGGAGATCTAGTTTTGCTGTGGGATAGTAGGCATGAAGACAAGGGAAATCATGACAAGTTTGATGCTCTATGGATGGGCCCTTATGCCATTGATATCGAGGATAAGAGAAAATATATTTTTTCTCAAGGATTTGGATGGGGATTTGTTGGAGCTTCTGTTAATGGTAGACATTTAAAACATTTCTTAGATTAAATCCCCATGTGAGGTATGTGCACGTTATACATTTTTATATAGTCATTGTTTTTGTTTTGTCTTTTCTTGTTGTTGGCTCATGGTTTGCCCTTTTTCCTTGGCAACCATTTTTGGTCTAGTTTTCTCGACCTATTTTTTGGTGAAATTTCTAGTTTTGGGGCTGCTCTACATTTTTATCTCCTTTCCCAATGGATTTCGGCACTTTGTCTACGTTATGATCTTGTGGAACTTGCATGGGAGTGCCCATCCCCAAGAAAGAGCCAATGTTGGTTCAAATTATGAGTTTTCACACTTTGCCCTAATTTTCTATATCTAGTTTTGCTCAGAAAACGTTTCATTTTCTTAAATTGGTGACCTGCAATTTGTATTTTCCAATTGAATGCCTTTGAATTTCTCACATTGTCATGATTTTTCCCTAAATTGAAACAAATTTCCAAGTTCCCCTCTTTTGTGCCCTAAATTCTTCATTTTTTTCAGGCTGAGTTGTTTTCCCCTTTGTCAAATTTATGCAAAAAATTAAAGTGGATCAAACCCCGATTGTTTTTCTATTAAAATCTCATTCCCTAGGTCATAAAAATGTAAAATCATGCTTCACTTGATTTAAAACCGAGAAATCTGCCCTCCTTGTGAATTTTTTTGATTTCTAGGGCATCTCTTGCATTTTTACGTTTTGACGGGCATACGGGTGTCATTTTCCCATCAAAATTCATCCTTCCATCCTTTTGATGAGGTGGTAGGTTTCTATTGGCCAGGGGGTTGGGAAAATGTTATAAGTTGTTACTTTTTGAAAAATTGAAAAAGGAAAATTTTGCTCCGCGGCCCCGCATTTTCTATAGTGATGTGCCTACGTGGCATGATTTGATTGGTTAGAGGATCGGTGCGTGGCGGGTCACTTAGAAAATTTTCTTCCATTTTGGAAAATTTCTCGAAGTCAATTTTTGTCCAGGGCCTGCGTCCCAATGGGAAGTGGACACGTGGCGGGGAGTTGGAGAAAAATTTTGATTCGGGATTTGGGGAAAATTTTGACCCAAGGGCCCGCATCCAATGAAAAGAGGACACGTGTCCAGGAGGGTCAAGTAGAGAGGTGAAGAGTTGGAAAAATTTGAAGTTTTTGGCTTCAAAATGCCAAAGGAAAATTTGGCTTGAGAGCTCATGCAATGAATTGGAAGGTGACATGTGGCACAGGAAGGTCAGGCGGGTGGAGGAGGGACTTGAAAATTTTATTGTTTTTTTCCTCGGATGCCAAGGTAACATTTTGACCCAAAGGCCCGCCTCCAATAAGATGTGGACATGTGTCCAGGAAAGTCAGCATGGAGGGGCGAGTTTGTGAAAATTTTGAAATTTTTAACTTCAAAATGTTAAAGTTAAAATTTGGCCTAAGAGCCCGCGACCAATTGGAGGAAGACACGTGTCCAGGAGGCGAGATGGATGAAGGGGCCGAAGGAAAATTTTATGAATTTTTGCCTTTATGTTTGTAGGGTAAAAATTGAAAAATGGGCCCACCTCCAATGAAACATGGACACGTGTCTAGGAGAGCCAAGGGAGAAGCGGGGTTGTGCGTGTTTTCTGGATTTTTTGCCTTTGGAGGAAAAATCTCAAAGTTAAAATTTGAGCCAATCTCCATAACGAATCATGAAGCAACACATGTCCACAAGGGTAAAATGGATCGGTGGACTTTGTGATAGTTTTGAAGTTTTTTAACTTCAAAGGGTAAAAATAATTGTTCATGCCAAACTCCCATAACCAATGAAAATAGGACACGTGTCCAAAAGGAGGTGGAGGTTTGGAGCGTGGAGGAAAGTGGAAAACTTTACAAAATTTTGGTGAAAATATCGAAATAAAAATGGATTCCCAAAAATTTGGAGGTGTTCTCTCTAGCGAATTAAGGGGCAACACGTGGCCTATTCCAAAAGGCAAAAAGGGGAGTGCAGGCCCGCAGGAGGATTTTGTGCTCGCAGAGGAATGAAGGAAAACTTGGAGGGATGGCTCCGCAGTGAATGGGAGACCGCCACGTGGCCGAAGAAGCAACGGGTGTTTGGGCTCATGGAGGTTTTTGAAGAAATTTTCCTTTTCTCAAAAAAGGAGCAAATTTCATTATTTTGGCCCGTGGCTTTTAGTAGGGTCCACCTAAGGACACGTGGTGGGTCGAGGGGGCAAGCGGGAAAAATTTCAAAATTTTCCCGAAGTTCAAAAAGGTTTAAATGCATTTTAAGGATTGGGGGCCCACTCCAATCATGTTTGGACATGTGTCCCACCTCGTCCAAAGGAAAAAGGTAATATTTGAGGATCTAATCGGCCACGTGGATGGTGGAAAATTAAAGTTGATTTTTAAATCAACGGTCACTGTGTAATTTCATTTTTGGGTGCCATGGAAGCTCCAGGAAGTTTGGATTCACCATTTCTGCACCGATTCACATGAAATTTTATATGAATCCACATCCCCTCGGCCTTCTGAATGCAATGGCATCATTTATTTGAGCTAATTCGGTGCCCTATAGTGTTTTTCGTGAAATATTTTTCTCATCCCGTGTAAAAATGTGAAAAGTGAAAATAAAAGGTTACGAGAGGTGAAAAATGATTGCAAAAGCATGCTTGACATGTCTGAATGCCAAAAATGTGACCCTGGGATGGATAAGCATCCAAACTCATGCAATATTTCAAAATATTTGTGCATCCCTGGCAATATGCAAGTTGTTTTATAGTTTGATGTCATTTTCATGAAATGGATAAGAGTTTTGTAACAAATTTGATCCCTTGAGCATATTATTTTCTTGGGATGCAAGGATCCAAGTTGGCATGAGGTATAAAATGTATTTTTCAAGGATTTGTAAAGGGTCAGGGAGAAAAAATAGAGGAGAGACTTAGAATTTTCACAAGGAAAACAGGAATAAATCCATTTCTCTGGAGAAAACCGCCTGAGAGTCATTTTCAATTCCATCTTTGTGTCATATTTCATCATGTTGAGTTGGTTTTAGTTGTAAAGCCATCAACAAGCTTTGAGATTGTTCTCATGAATTTCCCCTGTACCTGATGTATCTAATCATTTTCTGGATTATCTGGTTCATTCTCTTGGAAAATTTTGCATATACTTATGTTTCGAATGTTTTCGCTTTATGTTTCTTGCTCATGTTGCAATCTTGTATTTAAGATCTCTATGATCATATAGAGTCTCATTTCTTGTTGATGTTTTAATGGCATTTGCAATCTTATATTTGAAGAGATTTCATCGATAGAAGATAAACATATTTAAAACCATTTTACTGTCCTTGAATAATGATATTGTTTGTAAACCTTTGGGTGCACCTCGGTCATGATTGAATAGGGACTCTTGGATACTTTTTGGTATTTTACTTCAAGATTTTGTGGTAGGTTATCAAAGTTGTGTGGAAGAGTGCAGATCTGGGCCTCTATTTGTGCACATATCCTAGTTGAAGGAGCATTTAAAATCTCTGGAAGTATTCTTGTTGTGTAGGTGTTATAAATTTCTTGCAAAGGTTCTCAAAGAAGTTGGTGGTTCCTAAATACTCTTGTCCTAACTTCTCCCACAAATTTCATTCAAAATAAATCATCCTACCTATACTACCCCTGCATTTGCATTGTGTGTCCATGAAAGAACTCCATCCTTTCACAAAATGCACAAAGCATATCAAGGTTTTATCATGTATTTAGAAGTCTTAGCCTTGTTTTGAAAGCATTTCCATCATTTATTATTGCCAAATCCTTTGAGTTTTGATAATGGATGCTTGATCATGTTTTCACAAGGCCTCTTCCATACCATATGCAAAACACAAGGATATATCCATCTCCTTTACCATATAAGGGCTGCAATATAGGTTCTCTTGCCTTGGTTGATAGGCAACCTAAAATAGTGAGGGTTAGATCAAAACCCTTTTGAAGGTGCTATCCACTCCCTCAATCTTGAATGCAAACAAGCGAAGATAGGTGTGCTCCTAGCTATAAATGACATACAAACCATCTATCTATCCTTGAGTTCATAATATACACTTTCATATTCAATGACCAACATCATTTCTCCAGGATTAAAATATTACAAATTCAGTTTCACATCATGGGAAAGATTACTGAGATTAGAATATATTTCATACAAAGCATGTGATAAGCTGCATTTTCCTTTGCTAAAACCAAATGAGGAACTTCCTTTTTCTTCAGTTTGATCACAGACAAGAGTAAGGGAAAGGCAACGCTCTCCATGACAAGACATCCAAGTAAGAAAGGAGACCTTCCTTAAAATTGGCCTCGCCAAGCCCTAAGATGTGATATAAGAAATATATAGAGGTCTAATTCAACTCGTATGAATTATAAATTAAACAAACATAACAACCTTCTTTCATAACATGTACATTTCAATATAAAAACATAGTGCAACAAAAAAAATAGTTTTGTGATAGAAAACATTCACATGGATCAAGTACTTCAGGCTTGATCCTGTAAAGCAAGGAAGATAAGGTGTGTAGGGGAAGCTTATTATGCCTCTCAATAGGAATTGGGCATACGAGTTTTGGCATCCACAATGAAAATGTGATAAATTTCACAACCATATCCTTATGCCCCCACAAAGTTAGAAATGCAAATATTTCTTTTCCATGAGTGGATCCCAAACCCAAACTCCTCCATAAAATTCTAATGCCAATGGCATTCCCTTATACCCCATTCAATTCTCACATAGCCTTATCCTACACAATCCTATGGCGAACTGCACAAGTAGCCAAAACCATAAAACAAAACATGCACCATTCATCCATACATTAGAAAGTGACAACATAAAAGAATAGTTAAATTCCTACCTTTCCATTGATCTTTTGTTTCACTAATCCCCTCAGCTGATCAAGCCTCAAAACATGATAAACAACTGATCTCCTAAGCATCTAAGCTTTCTCGAAACTTCCTCCTAAGTCTCTTAACAAAGATAATGTGCCTTTGATAAGTTGCAAAATGTATTCAATCTAATGTACAAGTAATTAAGTTTGAATTTTATGGAAGAGGGATGAGAAGAGGATTTATGTGGATCTCATTTATATTCATATCACGAGGATTTCATAGACTAAGGGAATATGCCACATATGTCACTCCTCAAATTCAGACTACAAAAAGACAAAATTTCATTCTCCCGAAACTATTTTAGGGATATTTTTGAGGTGGGCTGAAAAAATACTTTATTGAAGTTTCATATTGCAATACTCCAAGAGCCCACACCTCAAGGACAAAAATTGCGTATAAAATGTCTTAGAGAGATGTAAATTCACATTAAAGCTACATGAAATAAAATGACAAATCACTTCAAACCATAAGTATGGTTGAGTATTTAGGAATATTAAGATCTCTTTGAGGGTTCTCATCAAACACCAAAGCGATGATCACGAGGGACGTGCACATCAACGATCAGCTTTAAATCAAAGAAAAAAGAGATTCAGAGGAGCAATGCAAAACCATTGTGAAAAAAGACTAAAAAAACCAAACTCTATTCCATTCCCCATGTGTTGCTCAAGATGAAAGGGTGTACAAATAGTAGTGGGGTGTGTAACTCCCCCACAAATGTAGCCGTCGAGAAGTGGGAGTTACATTCCGGAATAGCCGGTCAAATGTAACTCCAATGATGCTCTATGACGTGTGTAAGAGCCATAATGACACCCTAGGACACCTAAGCATGGTGAATCACCTATGTGGAGGTATTCCATGTATTTAAAATAAATACATGGAAAATAACCTACACCAACACCCCCCCTGAAGCATAGCTTAGGTGGAGACATAGATGAAAACAAGGAGAGAAGTGGGTCCCGACAAGAAGCCTAATGAGGTACCCACGTACAAGAAGCTCTCGAAAAGTGGAGTAAAAGGAGAAAACCCAGTGGGAAAAACTCCCCCAAAGAGAGACAAGTCCACTCTCTAATCTAAGAAGGATGCCAAACATGGGTCCCGACCACGAGGCATGAGCTTTAGTAAAGGTACCCATGTACAAAGAGGCAATCTCTCGGAAAGAAGAAGAAGAGAGAAGAAGAGGGAGATGAGAGGAATGCAGAAGATGCCATGGACGGATCTGAACTCTGCAGCTCTAGGAGGTCTCCCAGAAGAATGTTGATCATGAGATCCTCTGCCTCTGGACTGAAGAAGAGCCACCCACACCGAACTGTGTGCCTACCCTTAGGAAGGATAGAAATGATGTGCTGGAAGTCTACCCACTCCACAAAGGAAACTAAGGCAAGCAACACGAAGAACTCGAGTCACAGTGCACGAAAGTGTGACATAGGTCTAGCAGTGAGTGCCGAAGGAACCAAAGGTAATGCCACGTGTATAGAGAATGTTTGAGTGAAAAAAGAGGAACACCCGCATGAAAGGATGTCCAAGTGATGTGAAGGGAACAAAACATCCTCCACAATGAAAAAGGATCCACAATGAGGTGGATCAATGAAGGTCTCCGGAAAAGTGGAAGTGGTACATGATTCCCGGAAGGGGCACTCCCAACCAATGCAAAGATGATGAACTCCTCTCTGAAACACTGTAGATGGATGAGGGACCTATAGAGCATCACAAGTAGACTCTGTGAAAAGATGACTAAGGTTAGGCAATACTCATCCCAATGAGGGGGCTCAAACAAACGGAAGAGCGATGTCGAGATAGGTATGAGTCATCCAGTGAAGGTAGAGGAGTGAAGTGGGCCTCGCACACTGGAAGTGGAAAGGAGGTGGTGTAATGACGGTGTGAGGCTGAGTAGGAGACTGCTCGATATCTGATGAGATGTGGGATGTGTCAACACTCTCGAATAGTGAGAGAAAGAGGAGAAGAGTCCTCTGTAGTACTCTCGACATCAGAACAATGGGTGCACTGATCCTCGTCATGTGAGTAGAACCAAGCGAGTCTATGTCAGTGGAACTGTCATCACATGAAGAAGAAGAGGAGACAACTGAATCATCGTGCAGCAACAATGGCGGCAGTATGTGAAGGGTCTCCATAGAAGGACTAAAGAATGCTCTAGACATGGTGAGGTGGATCTGAGTCTGCCACGTGAAACCAGAGAGATCGAGAGACATGCATCATCATGTGACCAAAGACATGGTCACAAGTGTCGAGGAAGTCCTCTAGATGATGATGATCAGTGGGTGTAGGAACTGGCCCAAGCAAGAAGGGTAAAAGACCCTCGTGGGTGAAGTAATGTTCCATGGAAGCACGCCAAGCTGAATAGTTCCCTCTCCGGTGAGAAGTGGCGGAGGCTGTAAAGTGATCCTACGATGCTCAAGTCTGAAAGAGCACTCTCCATGATGAAAAATGTAAGATGCACAAAAGCAAGATGTCGGACTCGGCCGATAATGCATCTGTGTGTGAAAGCCCAAGAGTATAGTCAACCCCCCAGAATGTGGCACTTTATAAAGTAGTTCATTTACAAAACTGATAATCCCATCATGTAAAATGTGAAAAAACATGCAACTTTGACTAAAGAAGTGCTCGAATCAGAATGAGTCAAAAGTTATAACAAAAAATTGAATTCCCAAGCCGATGGAAAATGCCACTAAATTTGCAAACACATTAAAAAAGTACTCAAAATGGAGTGCGAAGGTGGTATCATGTGACTACTCGTTGGAAATGGCATCGAATTTTTAGATAGGGTTTGTTTTCTTTGCGAGGGATTAGCCTCCTGCCCCAGACCCCATCGCCCTCCATCTTTGACACTCGAAGGAAGGACATAATCAACCAAGCAAAATACAACCTAAAAATTTATTACATGCCATAATGGAATGTTTTTAACCTCAAAACATTAAAAAGGATCATTATTTAGCAGTAAACAATTCAAAAAAAAATGTTGGGCCCATGGTTCAAGCCATGATGTTTGAATGCTAAAGCCAATCGTAAGTTGAGGAGTGTCCTTGTTTGCCAAGAAATGCCAAGTGGTGGGCTGAAATCCCAGCAAGTGTAAGTGGCCAGTCATGGCTCATCAGAGGTTGTTCCAAAAGTGGTTCGATGGAGGAATCCCGTTCGAGCGGTGGGAAGGTGGTGTAGTCCACGAGGTGTAGTGTCCGAAGTGGAGGGTGAAGCCACAAGAATGGTGATCAAGTTAGCAAGTAGAGGTAAACATTCCCATTGCGGAAGCTGAAAGCAAAGTGTAATACATGGAATTTAATCCAAAACCTGAGCCAAACTTGGAACCGAGGGCCCGTTCGAACAGTGCATGGTGATCCGAGAGAAAATGAACAAATGTGAAGCAGATGTTACTGAGACTGAGCTAAGGCAAACATCTTAAGCTTCACAGTTGAATCTTGAGCGGTATATAAACACCGCCCATAAAGTTATCCTTGATTATATTGACTATTGAACTTGCACGATCTTCCCGGTGTTGGTTTGGTGCCATTGGTGGAACATGGATTCAATGATTTACGAAGCAGTCGAAGCAAACACCGAGAGCACATGGAGCGAGGAGAACCAGCGAATTTGGAACCCAGGCAAATGAGCATTTAATAAGGAAGAACCCGTAGCTCCCAAAAAGGTACAGGAGTCAACGTAAATGGTTTATGCCTTTGTCCAGAGCTTCACCTGTAAACAAGGAATCCCCACCCACAAACAATGACACACCAACAGAGTTAAAAAAGGAAGGCCGAGAGGTAAAACACGATCCCAAAAGGTAGAGACTCGATGTTTGCATAGTGAAGAATGGTGAGCACGGTAGAAGCAAGACCCGGTTCTGAGGCATATCAGAATAAGTCAAACAACATGGCCAAGATAAGAGTCATGCAGTGTCAATTTTCAAGCTAATACCAATAACCTGGGAGATTAAAAGCTCAAACTAAACTTTGAAGTCCGAATGAAGGAAGGGCTCGTAGAAGATCAAACGACCACAAAGGAGCACCTTGAGCCTACAATTTTCTCTCAACACAAAAATACTAGCATAAAACCAAACACAAGAACCTCCCCCTTTTTTTAAATAATAAAATGCAAGTAGAGCACAAAATAGAATGAGAACTTGCACAAGAAACTATGAGGCGGAGAGTAGTAAGCAACTAGGTGAGCAACATGATTCTGATCCCCGAGCTCTGATACCATGTCAGAGGAATGACGAAGATCTGGAGGGAATCCGTGAGCACCAAAACGTTGCACTCAACCACAAAATGATGTAGCTTCAAGATCAAAGCAAGAAATCATTCATGGAAGCAATGTGCATGCATTGAGAAAAAAGCTAAAAAAACCAAACTCTATTCCATTCCCCATGTGTTACTCAAGATGAAAGGGTGTACAAATAGTAGTGGGGTGTAACTCCCCTAGAAATGTAGCCATTGAAGTGGGAGTTACATTCCCGGAATAAGCTGGTCAAATGTAACTCCAATGATGCTCTATGACGTGTGTAAGAGCCATAATGACACCCTAGGACACCTAAGCATGGTGAATCACCTATGTGGAGGTATTCCATGTATTTAAAATAAATACATGGAAAATAACCTTATTTAAATCTTAACCATATGATTTCTCACATAATCTACCACAACATAATTAAATAAAGAAAGGAACACATCACTAATAAAATACATACAACAATAAATAAAATCTAACCACATTAATAAAATACACAAAACCCATGGTCACATATAAAGGTGATCCCCCCATGGGAATCCCTAACAACAACAAACACAACACAATAAACAAGTTGTCATGGTGACCTTCTCGAATTCACCTAGGATTCCATTGTGGTTGGTCTCCAATCCCTCGATGTTTGTTGTGATATTTTAACCTGTAAAACACAAATACCTCCTTCGGCCTCGTGGCCATATCAGAATGTCCAAAATGAATATATATACTATAATCACAAAATCATCTATACATATGAATCACAACAATCATCAAGGCAATCAACAAAATCATTTACAATTTATATCCACAACTATGTCATCATCAAATAATTTCCATTTTCTAGGTCTACTCAAAATATCAAATATCACATGTCCGAACAACATCTACAATATAACCATGTCCGACAACATGTCAACATCTATATAAAATGTCTCCAACAATCATCATGCATCATATATGAATCAGATTCAACAATAATCTAGGATCTGACATCTAACACCATACTAAATCGAACTATAATAATGTTCGTCATATAGTCTACAAATGATCATGATCAAAATGAAAGTGTCGAAGGGAAGTGGGCACTACACCATGGGTCAGACTCAACCGTAACTATATATTTGTGGATTGGTCTTTTCGTGGTGCCTCACAAAGAGAAAGTGAACTATCTAGAAACAAGGGATTGACTCCTTAATTTTTGCTTCGAGGATCCGCCTAAACCCCTACTAGGGGGATCTAAACATGTCGCCCCCTCGGCCGCCTTGCGCGCCAAGAGTGCGGGGGAACCCCCCACACACCCCCCCCCCCTTTAATAAGTGAGGTATAAACCGCACCGCAAAGGATCCAAAATTAAACTTTTTTCAAAGACATATGTAACACCTTGTAGGGTGTTTCATTCGCCATGTCAATACAAGTTGGTATTATTCCATCGCTTGACAAAACATTACTCCCAATGAATCCATCACCAAGATTGTTGTGTTTAGCTAAGTTCTTATTTATATAAATAATGGTTGATCTATTCCGCATCTAAAATTCATTTCACATAAATAGCGAAAGTATTATTTTCTTTTGTGCTTTTCATCTCTATATACTAATTAGATATGTGTCTTTATAACATTGTGGTATTTATTTTGAGTGAAATAATAATTTTATCGTATTATGGAGGAAGCTCATAATTTTATAAATATATAATATTATGTGAGATAAAAGATTGGTATAAAATGGACCTATTTTTCATATTCATCATTTTTTAATGGAGGTAGATCAAGTCGTGTGGTTTTGTAGTGAACTGATTTTCCTTGAAAATAGTGTCCACTTTTTTTAATTTTAAGGTTTGTAGAATTGTGCAGGTTTATAGATGGCCATTAATTTGCACAATACTATGTTAGATTTTATTTTTATGTCTTCTTCAATAGCTAGATATGACTACCATGTATGGTTACACTTAGACCTCTGTTAAAAATTTAACTGCCAAACCATTAACATCATTGTGCATACATGTTTTGAATATGTTAGCATATATCTTGTAGATTTTTTTTTGAATCTCGTCATTTTGTTTGCATCGTGTCCTTGTGTGTACAATGACTGATGATCTTTTCCCATATCTTACAAGAATGCAATGGTGGGCTACAAACCACGTCGAATATAACATCATATTGCTTCAGAAATTGTTTACAACCGTCTTTGAGTGAGGTAGTGACAAGGTCAAATGACCCTTCTTGTTTTATGTGTGTTCCATTCTTCACCGTATGATATTGTCCTTGTCTAAAGGATGTAACTCAATGGAAATTGTATGAGTTAGGTGGTAAGGTGAAATAGAAATTTCGCTCCCTGATTTGAGGAAGCGACATTGTTTCTTGTCTCTACTTATGGATTTGGTGTTCTTGTTTTTCTCATCAGCTATATGTTGGGTGTTGGATCCACTGTATTTCAAACTATTTTGGTAACACAATCTCCGTGTTTTGTAAAGAAAAGACCATATTATGTTTGTTGTGTATTTTGTCTCTTGATCTATTGCAAGGTTTTTTGTTCTGTGTGTTATGATGTGCGGTTAAAATCTAGGAGTAGTTTTATTTGTTCACAGCTTCAAGAGAAACCAGTTGAAACAAATTAAATATTGTAATAGTTCAAATTCTTTCCGATTTTACGAGTTTGAGAGTGGAAACTTGATGAAGGATTTTAAGGTTATTTTTCGACTTCAAATTTGTGTATCATTCTCCAAGAATGAAGGTGTGGCCTTAATCACGATTTCTAGGGTAAACATGTATTTTCCTAAAATCTCATTTGTGAAAAAAGTTCTTACTTAAAAGATAAAGAGCTATCATTATCTAAAAATATGTTGTTAAAATGGTGACAAGTGTGTTTTTACTTCATAGAAACTACTCTTCGACCATTGTAGAACACAAAATATACTTGAACACGGAAAATAGAAAAGAGTATTTAGTGAGCCCTCCTATGGAAATAACTTATTTGAGTAATTTCTTCATATATTGATGGCTAGATCGGTGTAAATGGTTCATACATATTCTAAGATTGTTTGGATTTATGATATGAGAAATTTACCCAAAAATTGGATGTGTTTTAAGGCATATGAAGATGAGGATTATGAGTTATTAGGCATGAGGAATAGTAAATACAATCCACCATTATGGGCTTGTCACCCTCTAGCATTTGTGTACAATGTTAAAACCTTTTTGGTTAGTATAGTGCCTTCAAATTCTTTAACTCACAATTATTGTGAAAGTGGATCGACACAATTATAACCTACACATGTATTTTATGTTATGTTTGAAGTCTTTCATAAGAAATCTAAATAGATTATTCATGTTTGTGGGTTTTGTACTTGTGTTTCAATTTATCTCGAATTAATGACCAGAAGTATTCACTAACATAGTGGCATTATTTCCTCCTATATTTTTGGGAGTAAATTACAAGCTAAGTGGTCGCATTTAACAAATGATTATTGTAATCATTTGTTAGTGTTTCAAAAGAAATGGGTAATCTGAGATTGATCGGGACTTATGTCTACCGTGTAATATGCCCCATTATCCTTATATAACCCACTTTTCATGTTTGCATTGGCAACTCCATTCTTTTTTTTCGGTTGGGTTGTTCTAGTACAAGGAAAGTATTGGTATAAGTAAGGCATGCTTCCTACCAAGTTGTGTAGAAAAATAGAGGAGTCGGAAGAAACTTGATTCATGAACCTAGAAATTGATTCTTATGCTTGACTAGAGATTGGGATGACTTATTTTACAAAGGAATTTGGCATGCCAAAAATAATAATCAGATAAATATTTTATATTTCAATCATTTAGAAATTTTCTATATTTTAAATTCTTGATCCTCGAAATTCTTTCATTTCCCTAACTAGAGGTTGGGACAACTTCCTTTACAATAGAATTTGGCATGCCCAAAACATATAATTAAATAAATAATTGTTAGTTTTGATTGTGTAGGACAAGGAATAGATAGGAAATTGGCAAGTATACTTTTATGTAGTATTTTACACTCAATATTGAGCCACCTCTTAAGAAAACACATAAAAAACTTTAAAATTTGGAATGCAAAAACTCTTTTGTCCATGATTAGTTGTTGTTTTTGTTGTGGTGTGGCTCTCTTTCAATACATCTATTCAACAATCTTAGTGCATGATTAAAAATAGAATTTCCTTTCGACTGATGAAACAACTCCCCACACATCATCTTTGTGCCATCGATTCATAACACATGAACAAAATAAAAGGAAATTGAATAGTTCTTACTTTCACATGGCCGTGACACTCCCTTCACTTTGGCTTGGCCGGAACTTGCTATTTCCTCGATAAATGAATACACCACTAAGGGCATGTTCCCCCATGGCTTTTCAAACTTTCTTTTTGACGAGGGAAAGAAAATTTTAAAACCATGTATGAAAGAGGTTCGACGCATGAATACACCCTACATTTAATATATGCTACCATGATGGCCTTTTTGGTTCCCACCCAAGGTTATGTTATTTCCTACTTAACCTCATTATGCATCATAGGTGTCAATATACATCCATGCTCTTCATGAAACAAAACATCGAGCATGGAATTCCATGACTATATGAGACCTCCACAAAAGGTTTCAAGACTTCTCTAAGGATTGCTTTCCTAACAGTTTGATGAGGTTTGGAAACAACCTATGAGGAACACATTCTTTTTGGTCTAAAAGTAGATGTCAACTCTCGGACATGGTTGAGCAATTGGGTACACCAACATTGTTCTTTATTCTAAGTGTGATAGACACAAAATGCGCAGAGCTCCACAATGTCATGCCTGATGTTTCCCCTGTTGATGCATGTGCCACATAACAATGGAGGACCCTACACATTATTTTTAACCCCCATCGTGTCTCTGCATACTTGCATCACATATTGACTATCTTTTGTGAAGAAGTGTTACAGAAACACCTTGGGGCTAGAGACTACCGGTATGTGTAACAATCTTCCCTTTCTTCTTGTTTTATTTGCTTCTATATGACATATTTTATCCTCTTTCTTTCTTATAGGTATGATTGACAACATAGAGGAGTTTGCACATGTCCATAGTTTCTTATGGCTTGAGGATGCTCCCAATGTCGACACAATTTTACTTGGGGATACCACATCGATTACCGAGTGGATTGACTAAAGGGAACTACATGATGATCGGTTACTGACATAAAGTTCTTCTTTGTAGGAACAAAAAGGTTATGCTCACCATTAATTTATGGGTAGAGACAGGCCTTGTAAATGGTGCATAGGTCAGTATCATCGACATTGTATATGAGACTTCCTCTCGCACCCCATGATCTATCATTATTTGTTGTCACAAATTTAATCGCATAGTGGCCCATGTTGGGATCCCAACAACCCGTTCCATATTCTTATCCCGCCTATTTCAAGAGTTAATCGCAGACATTTACTAATTAAAATGACTTGGGCTTTAACTATCCACGTGTCTCAAGGCCTTACTTTGCATAAGGCCACTATCGACATTGGTTGCCGAGAGGCAGGGGATTACTTTCACAACAATCTCTAGAGTTACCTCCTGATGATCTTCAAATTTCACCTCCTTTTTCCTTCGAACAATACTCTAGAATGTCGTTCTCCTCTACTTCTTTATTGAGTCTTTGTTTTGGGAATCATGTGATGACTCTCCCATCACAAATCTTTGGATCCAAAAGGTCTTTTGTTGACCAATTATGATATTTCTTGATTTTGTGTGGTCATCAAATTAGTTCCAAACTTATCATTTAGCAACATTCATCCACATTAAAACCCACATATTACAGGGTAAACAATGGAATTTGAACGCATGACCTAAACCACCTAACGTGGTGATCGAGACAAGAATGAACCAACACCGACTATTATATTATGTTATATAGAGAATACCCTCTTCAATTAACTCTAAAAATCTTGTACATGAGAGTTCTATATAATTTTATTTGGGTAGTAGGTCATTTTGCGTTTCCCGCTAATAATCTTGCCCCATTTAATTTGGGTGTGAAGATTTTCTTTCGCTCAATACTCTCGAGATTTTATTTCTATCACCGTGAAAGAATTAACAAAAAGAAAATTGGTTTATCTGATGGGATAGAGTGGTTCCATGCAAGGGACAAGGCATAGTTTTTAAAGGGCGGTTCCAAGTAAAAGGGCAAGACCTAATTTTTTCGCAAATATGCATAAATTTTTTTAGAAGAAGTTAGTATGCCTGTGGTTCCAAGTTTTCCCAGTTTTTAAAGTAAAGAATGTGCCACACAGATGTGGAGAGAAAATTATTGTCCAACCACTGATATGTTGACATGTGGCCATGAAATCCACTCTTTGGCTTCCCTAAACTTGTAACTATTCGTTTGATTTACGCTGTGGGAACGGATAAATGCTTCAGGAACAAGCACAGGCTGTAACTGTGCAAGAAAAGAAGAGAACGATTCTTTTCTTCTCTGCTTTTCAAATTTATCTTTTTCCTTGAACTTTTTTTTCGCTCTCTGCACGAAAATTCCGTAAATCTATAGTTTCTTCTCCTTTTTAAGTCTGCTTTATATTATTTATTCCCGAGTAGTTTCATCATGGTAAGTCACAGAAATGCATACATGTTACATAAACAAAGAGATTCTAGAGATCCATTAACTCTTTTACAGCCTGAACCTGAGTTGTCTTGATAGTGAAGGCGTGTGTATGTTATTGTAGAAAAGAAAAGATGTGAAAGAAAATTTCAAAATTCGAGAAGACAAGGATTGCTTGGAAGGAAATTCAATAACCGAGGAGAAAAGAATCAAGAAATTTCAAACTGAGGAGAAAAGAATCAAGAAATTAAGAAATAAGAAATTTCAAATAGTTCAAAGTTTAAAAAATAAAATGATTGTTTGAAAAGAAATTCAAAAATTTAAGAGAGAAGAATCAAGAAATTTCATAAGTAGGGAAGAAAAGAACCTTTGTCTTTTCTGATTTGAAAGTTTTCTTTCAAAACCTTTTCTTCTCTCTTTTAAAATTTTCTTTCAAACAATTGTTTTTTACCATAAACACGTACATGTTTCACAAACCCAAGGAGCTTTAAATATATCGATTGGCTCTTTGTAGAGCTTGAATGACATTGATAGTGAAGGCATGTTTATTTTTCTTTTAATAGAGGAAGCACAGCTCTGATTTGAAAAGGGACTCGGTGTTACCAAATACAGTGTTTTCTCTGTATTTTTGATCCATTTGTACACACCTACAAGGTTATGGATCCTCTTCGTGTACCCCTACTGAATGAGGCGGAGTTGCAGGAGCTTATAAACAACGAAATTGCCAAAGTAGAGGAGATCAGAAGGGATCTTACTCGAAAATATCATGAACAAATTGCCGAGTTGGAACTTGCCTTGAGGGAAAAGCTTTATCAAATACATCTGCACACTTGTTCATCACAGACACAGCATGAGGTTTGTATTCTCTTAACTTTCTGTGCTATGATACTTGTCCACTACTTCCCTCTTTTTTAAAACAATCTGGACTTGGGCCACATGGTTAACCTAGAAAATGCGCAGGCTCTGCACTTCCAGTCCATTCTGTTATACTAAAATAATTAACCCATTGACGAGCACATAAACTGTAATGAAATTAAATTTAAGACAGATGAAAATAGAAGAAAGATGAATTTTGAGGTCCATACATATTTTTAAATAACCCACCCCATGAAGAAGAAAGATGGCATTTTAATGTCAAATTTGTATTAGAATTTTATTTTTTTAATGTATGATTTATATTGAAAACCAAGTTTAGCATTGCCCTTAAAACCTTGCCACCAGCATATGAACTCGTTTGAAAATTGATTTCGTAATGCCCGTTGGGCATCGACTTCCGTTTCTGCCACCTTGCCCCCATTGCTTTTCGTTGAACGTTTATTTGAGCTCCCTTTTTATCGTCGGGTGACTTTGACCTTATCGCGGAGTTATCTTGGTATAGTTTCTTCCCTTCTTTCGCTTTGTCTCGCCATCTCGTTCTGTCGTAAGTGCGCTTTTGTTTCCGAGGGTCATTTCTAACTTTCGTCTAGTGAGCTTATCATGTTTTTGATCGGTGTAATGCGTAATGACTTTTGTTGTTAAAATTTCTAATAGATATTAAAACCTTTTCAAGGGCGTTTAGAACGATAACGAGGCTGAATTTTATTGCATTGTTTTGACAATTTCAACCAGATAAAATTATTAATTTATGGAGCCAGTTGCAGAAAGCAGATCTCTAACTAAGAAAGAAGCACGTGATAAATGTATATGTCAGGTCTGTGTAGAAATAACATCACATTTTTTAAAAAAAAAAATGAAAATCACATATAGGCGGGAGCTGTAAGCACAAATTAATATACATTTTTCTGTAAGTGGATAAGAATGCATTAAAGGTGTAATATATTGGAACATATTCACGTGTCTGGTTACAAGTAAATGGTGTTGGGTCTCCTCCCAACCACCCAACCTGCCAACTATTATGTCTGTCCTTGCGTGAGGAGTCGGTGGAGTCGTTTTTCTTCACCATGATCTTTTTTGTTGATTTCCTTCTTGAATGCGTTGAGGTGGAGTGTTGGGCACGTTTTTCTTGGACTGCGTGTGGCGTGTGAGAGGCGTTCTTCCTGGTTGCGTGGGCAGAGAGGCCAGCAAAATCTCTGTCATGGCGTTTTTGTTCTTCTTCCTGGCTCCCCCTGCGCGCGTGGGCTCTCAAAATCGTGCTTTGCAAGATGATCGGTGGAGCGTAGAACCGAACTTTTCCTAGGAAAGTGCCGTGAGGAAGTATTTGGCTATTTCAGCAAAGCAGCAGCTACGGTGGTAGAGAAGTAAACTTATCTCGAGAAAATCGGTGGCCTCCAGAGAGAGTTAAGTGCGGCAGCTGCCAGGCGATCCCAAGGAGCCGTTGGTGTTGATCCCGATGTTCTCGTGATCAGCACGCGACCAGAAGAGCGAGATGTTTTATTAGTTGTTTTCATGGAAAATCTTGCGAGTGGTGAATTTAACATGGAAGAAGCTATCAAATCTTGAGGCAAGTTTTGCAGAGATAAAGTTTTAGTTGAAGTTGTCTTGCCTTTTCATTTTGGAAAGTCACTTCCCTCCACTTTCAGTGGAGTCAGTGAGCATGTTCGTTATCAAGATAGTGGGAAGCCATTTGTGAGCGCCTCCAACAAGCAGGTTGTCCAACTTTGTTGTTATCTGTTCAGCATCGACTACATCCTCAAATTCGGGATTCTCCTTCAAGGTGACAGATCACACCCACGGCACAAGAGATCTATGCAATGTTGGAGAAAATGTCTTGGGAGATGAAGGTAGCAGGATATTTTTCGAGATCCGGCATGCACCGAGTTTGTATCTCCAAAATCGATTTGTGATAAAGTGAGGTGTTACAATGCAGACACTGATGAAATTTATTTACAAAGATTCTCTATTGAGATCTTACTTGTTGTACGATGTAACTCATGGAAGAGAACCTCATAGAGGCCGATCTGTTTCATATCAGAATATTCATGAAACACAATTTGCTTTGCCATTATATGAGCTTCTTCAACGAGTCACCAGGTTAGTGGGGCATAAAGTTTCTGTTGGAATTATCACACCTTACAAGCTACAACTGAAACGTTTGCACCGAGAGTTTGATGCTGTCCTCAAATCTGATGAAGGAAAAGGTTTATTTATCATTACGGTAGATGCCTTTCAGAGCCAGGAGCGTGATGTAATCATTATGTCTTGTGTCTGAGCTTCAAATCATGGGGTTGGCTTTGTAGCTGTTTTTCACCACGTGAATGTGGCGCTAGCATGAGCTCGCAGAGCACTTTGGGTTAAGGGCAAGCAGCGGCATTGAAACAATCATATGCATATGGAGATGGCGTTTTAAACCAGGCATGTTAAACCTGCCCTTGCAATCTTCTGCTACCCTTTTATTATGTCATGAATTGAATGTCATTCTATTTTTTTATCTGTTATGGCATTTAGAATGGGCTTCTGCTTTTTCCTTGTGAATCGACCCAGATTGAAGGAAAGGAAGGACTGTTGGGAGTTGTTTGTTTTTCATACCCTGATAGCAACTGTGATAGCCTGTATACATTCCTTTCTACCTCGTTTTTCTTTTTTGAAATAAAAGAGTAAGCGTATGTGATAGCAAAATAATGGTTGAAGTTTTATACTGTGGGTGTTAGATCTTTAACCTGGGTGCTTTCCTGCTTAATTCTTAAAATTCGGGTGACATTTAGAGACAATAGTGAACAATGGCCATTGAGTTCGATTTCTAAACCAGCAGTAGCAGATATAAACTTGAGCCATGAATAACATTAGTGGATATTTGTAGATTTGTCGACTCATGGCCAGTTTTAGGCTAAATGTTTGTTTTTGTCTTGGTAAAATCTTTTCTTGGGCTGAATCTGTGTGTAGACCTCGCATAGTGAGCATGATGTTTTCTTAGAGGCCTACGTGAGTGGAATATTGACTGCTCAATACAGATCCTGTGACGTGAGTCACTGTATCATAAGATAAAAGAGTTCAATCGAACTCTGTAGTAGCAGATGTTTTCTTTGGAGTGACTATGAGGATAGGTCGAGTAGACAGTCGTGAAATAGATGGGTATGCCCAAGCTATTCATATGTTGTTTTAGAGACGGAAGAGAAGGCTTAGTTCGTAGGAAGAGTATTTTGCTTTGTATTCCTCCTTCGCTGACTGTAAACCTTGTGATTGGTGACTCGAGTTGGGTCACGGTAGAGGATCTTGTGTCGATTCACTTATATTTTCAACAGACTATCCCTTGCTTGTTTAAATTCAAGTATCGAATGAAATGGGGTTCTATTAAATCCATTATGTAGCTTAGAAACCTTGATAATTCAGGTAGGGACTTTACGAGTAAGTGTTAATGAGGCATGTATGAAAATAGAATGGTTACCTTTCTTGAATTGGGTTAGACTTGTATGAAAATGGAAAAGGTAGGAATCGACTCGATTACATATTTTAGTGAGCTAAGTCCTTAACTCTTCTGATGATCATACGAGTGGTGGATTACGGGTTTATTACTGATTATGTGATGTAAGATAATAACAACCTTTGGTGAAAAGACTTCTTCTTGATCCTTGCTTGTGTAATCCAACTATAGTTGTTGAATGTAATTTAGTTGGATAGAATCTAATTTATTTAACTTCTTGAAGAAAAATAATTAGGTTCGGTGAGAATTACTTGGTATTTTGAATCTTCAGATTCAGTTTTTGTGTTGTGAGTATTATATGTATGTTGGTTTATTCAGTCGAGTGAAGTTAACTTTAATCTTTGACTGATTTGTGTTCATATATGGTTGGGGCCTATATTCTTCCTAAAACATGGATGTGTGTTAATGCAGTCTTGTTACAAGCAATTTTGAATATGTTAAGTCATTTGACTGATCTTTATCTTTTGGTTAATAATAATAGAATGATGTTTGGGTGTTAGATTTCAATCACGTAATCCATAGGATTACATGACTGAAATCTCAATACTCTCAACCTTGTTGTCTTCACCAATAAGGTCTCACCTTGATTTGTCTTTGGAATATCTCTCTCACTTGAATATTGGGATTCCTCCTTGTTGGCTGGTATAAATCTCTTCATCTTGTGAAACATATTGATTAGTGGTTTGTGATTTGATCCATTCTTGAGTTTAGAATTTTACTTTCATGATATTATAAAATGTTAGCTTCTGTTGCAATGGGTAGTCTTAACATGCTCGGTTCTAGCTAAGACTCTAGTTAATATTTGTGCGAGATGGATTATGTGAGTAGACTAGAGGAAAAGAGTGTTAAAGGTTCATCATACAATTTATGAAGTTCCTTGTAAAAATGTCCAATGTGTTGTAAATTGTGTAACATTGCTTGTAAAGAGAGTTTATATGACCTCTTGCCTGGAATTGTTCGGAGAATTACGTGAAGTAGTAGTTTTGTTTTTTTTGTAATTTGGCTGGTAACTCTTCTTAGTGAGAAATAATATTCAATCTCTTCACTGGCATAAGCATTGTAAAACTTTGATCTTGAGAATTAAGTGTTAATTTAAATCTTTCTAAGACTTTGTATTGATGGGTTATATGTAAGTTTTAATGGGGTGGCTTTTCCTTACAGAAGTTACCTAAAAGTTTTATTCAAATAAATCTGTTGTAGAGGAGATCCACTCGAGAACAAACAATTCCCTAAGTGATCAAGGGCGAGGCTATCCTTGCAATGTGATTTTATATAACGTGTTATCCCTAACTGAACTAGTAAACACTACTCTTTTGGTGAATGCTAAAGACAAGCTTAAAGGAAAACAATGGTTAGTTCTAATAAGATTTAACAAGTAAGAGAAGAAAATTTTGAAACCACTCAATTTATCTCTCAGCCTATTTAAAAGTAAGTAGCTTCCTCTTGATAAGCTCTTTCGGTGAAGCCTAAATAAGAGCGCTAATAACTACGTATAAAACCTCAAGCTTCAATTAAACCTTAGTAAGAACTAATGACGTCTTAAGGGTGAACTCATTTGACCTTCTTCCTTTAACTTTATCTAGGGTACCTTGTAATTTTCTCTTAAGTTTGTTGAACGTGAACCGATGTTGTCATAAGGGCATGAACGAGTTCTAGTAACGTAAGTGTGAATAGATGGCCCTGTGGAATTAAATTACCATCTTTATCAAATAAATATATAAAACAAATAATTGTTATAAAGGAGAAGACTTTAAGTGAACTACTCTCTATGTGTATAAGAACATAACTCGAGTTAGTAAGATGATTTGTGTGAATCATCTATCGAATCATTCGAAAACTTAAAGTCATGAGTTAAAGGGTGTCTTATCAAAATAAATAACCTCCAATCATTACTTAATGTGGCTTGCCCTAGCATGTAAGAGTGTCATGTGGTTGGTCTTATATCATGCTTCTATGTTGTTCATCAAAAAAAAAAAAATTGTCCTTGATAGGTGTGAACGTTTCGTGTTGTCTTTGTGGTCATACTTGTATCTAGTTATTCTCTTATTCTTTGTAACCTTCGTGACAACATGTCAACCCGCGTCATGTTATGTGTCACATGTCAAAAAAAAAAGTTATCCTCGGCTTAGATTTCACATCGTGTGTTGTTCGTGTGTGGATTTTTTTTGGAGTCGTTACAATTTCTTTAAGTTATTTTTGTTTGTGTGACTTATATATATATAAGCTTATATATATCATATTTACAAAGAAGAAATTTCAAGGTCTCTTGATTCAATGTTGCACTGAAAGACTCGGATGGTGTTCACTTTGTGAGGTTGATTGCTTCACACGAGATAAAGATCTCAAGAAACACATTCGGGGAAGAAGCATAAGTCGAAGTTAAAAATGTTAAATCAAGACTCGGATTTCCTGAACATCCCGAGGATGGTGTTCGCTTCCTTGAGGTTGAGTGCTCCAAAACTGAAAAGAACCTCAATAGAGTTTCACATTTCAAGGAAGAAGCATCAATCGAAGTTTAAAATGTTAAAGCAAGACTGTGGATCTCAAACGGCACTGTGATGGTGTTTGCTCTATGAAGTTGAGTGCCACCGATGAGGAAATCTCATTAAATTTCACATTTTAGGGAAGAAGCATAAATCAAAGTTAAAAATGCTAAAACAAGACCTAGGATTTCCTCGAACATCTAGGATGGTGTTCACTCTGTGAGGTGGGTGCCCCGTCACTGAAGAAAATCTCCATTTTAGCTTCACATTTCGTGGAAGAAGCATAAGTTTCGAAGTTAAAATATTAAATCAAGAATCGATTTCCCTAACAACCACGATGGTGTTCTGCTCTGTGATGTTAAATATTGATGAAAATCTCAAAGAGTTTCACATTTCGGGGAAGAAGCATCAATCGAAGTTAAAGTTAAACCAAGACTTTTCAAGATTTCCCAAACATCCGGGATGGTGCTCCTCTCGTAAATTTGAATTATTTGCACTAGTGAAAAAGATCTAGAGAATCACATTCTTGGGAAGAAGCATCATCCAAAGTTAAAAAGTTAAAACAATAATCAATGAAGGAATTAGTAATTAAGGGATGTGAAATATGCAATAGTGTATTCAGCTATCGGGCTGATTTTGAATCTCATCTTTGCCGGAAGAGAACATGAAATGCGCACCCAATGAAATATGTAAAAATTGAAACTTTATTAGGAGTCAGAGGAATAAGAATGTTCCACCCATTACTACTCCCATACGCATTAAATTTTTTTGGAATCCAAAGACGATGGTGATTTAGGAGTAAACAGTAATGAGGATGATATGAAGGAAGTGCAGATTAAAAATAGAAAAGAACATGGTAACTCGATGTGAATGATAAAAACATACGAAGAAGAAGTCAAGAATGACAAGGTAAGGGCGATAGAGGACACTTCTTCATTTGACATGCATTTAGCACTAAAATGGTTCCATATTAGTAGTCGAAATTTATATTTACAATTGATTTAATATAAATTTTTGTTTTGGTTACATTAAAATCATGGTGAAACAAATATTTATACACAAATTTAAGTAATTATATAGTTTCAATATTTAATAATTGCATGTTCTTAGTCATAATATGATTGGTTACTTTACACTCTTACCCACCATCTAAAAATAAAATAATTAGTAAATAGTATAATTAACTATCCCTTCATGTACAAAGTACTAATCAACTATATTGGTATAAAAGGAAAAGAAAAAATAACATTTGATGTTAAAATCACACTTATCTATGAAGTATAGAATGGAGTTTGTAATTTAAATAAGAAATTTTCATATTTGAAAATCAATGCAAAATTTAAGGGATGATTCATCTAAAAAATTTGTATTATATTTGTTTCTTGATATTACTTGGCGCCAAGGAATTTGTACTCTTTCTCATTTACCATGAAGCATTGAGGTATGTAAACACATAGAAGAAACTAAATAGTTAGCATGCAAAATGGGTTTCATTTTTGCAAGAATATACTTTTGTAATAAAGCATAAATTGATCGATAAGCGATCATAATGTCATTATTGATGCCTTGATTAGGCATGTGATCGCTAATGATAACAATGGAAAATGAAGGCGTAGGGTTTGAGGTAGTTAAGGAATTGTATATTGAAGGTGATTCAAATTTCATTATGTTGTGAGATAATGTAAGCACCTTTTTTATGGGTATGTAACAAAACTTGTGATTATTTGATGGAGGATGTCTTTTATTCATTAAAAGCAATTGTGCATCCCTGGAGGCTCAATGAGAGATAATATTATAAGAGAGTTTCACAAAACTTTTTAGCTGAGAAGGACTTTGGGATAAGTAAAAACTCCTCTTATGGTAGAGAATTATTATTGACTGAATTTAAAGCGGCATATAAGTAAATGGATCATATCGAGATTTGAGTGTGCCAATGGCTAAGGGCCATGCACATAATGGCTTTTATAAGCCATTACTTGTCTCTATAAGGCCATGGATTGATTTAAATGGATTTTATGTTAGGAATTCCTAACACATAATGAAAATGATTCTATAGTTATGTCATGGATGATAAATTATTAGAAAATGGCACATTTCATTTTGTAGGACAACTAATGATGTTAATAAAGTTGCAGATATATTTTCATCTCAAGTGGTTAATCTACATGGAGTTTTAAAATTCATCACTTAAGATCATAATAAAGTCTTTAAATTATGATTCACTTTTTATCTCCAAGACTTTGTGAAATAAAATGGGGACACATAAGTTCTTTTTCATCATTCTAGATTAGAACATATCACCCCTAGATCATCCAAGTTATATAAAAAGAAGTAGTAAATTATTTCACCATGGGCCTTGTGTCTTCTAAAGATGCATAGTTGGAGAAACACCTAAAACAATGGGATTTGGTTTTACCACATCAGCTGAGTTTACTTATAATAGCTTTACATTTAAACCCACTCGACAAGGAGGTTTCCTTTCCAGATTGTCTATGGTAGGAACCTCGAGGAGTGCTTAGATATGATTATCCAAATACAAAAAGATAAAACTAGTGATGACATGCAAAAGCATTTTGCAGAGCACGAGCATTCCTCAAGTTCAGAATCCAAGGAGGGAGAAGTTAAAAGATAGTGTAATGAATATAAAGCGGTTATTAAAGTAGAGAGTTTCTTCCCTAAGGATATATGGTGATGAACTTCATCTTAGAAGGAGATCTCAAAGGGGACGTATAATAAATGAAAGTATAAGAATATTGAGCCATGTAGGATTGTGAAGAAATGAGTGATAATGCATACAGCATTGGGTGGAGCTATTGTCTTTATAGATTAACTTTTCTATTTCGCCAACTTTTAATGTTTCCATTGTGTACAAGTTTCTAGGTCGTGATGAAAATGTTGAGGAGGAAAAGAAGTAAACCCTAGCAACAAATGTAAATGAAATTTTGAAAAAGATAGGGTAATGTGTGTCTTGGACAAAAGAAAGTCATTCTTTTGAACATGTGAGCTACAACATATATTTGGTATAGTGGGAAGGTTTTTGTTTGGAGAAGAAAATATTTCTAATTCTCTGAGTGGGAGTTAAAAGATTGTAGTTGGATGAATTCTATCAATTAGTGTTCTCGGGGCAAAATTTTTTTCAACCATGGTTTATGATGATTAGGAGCATAACTTTGGGAGACCATAAACTTTGATTTGACTATTAGATCATCTTAAAATTTTCTTGTGTATTAGATCTTGATTAGTAATATGTTATAGAAAAAATTTATTAAAGGTTGGGTTAATATTTTGGCATATTTTCAGGGCCAAATTCCTTCATCTAGTGGTCTAAAATTGACTTTGAACCTTTTTATTTGTTTAGAACTTAGTTTTAATATATTTTGTTCTTCTTTATAGAATAAGTCAATATTTGAATGAAAATGCCTTCATTTATGAAGTCAATTTTATATGAAAAATCAAACAACCTCGAAAAATGTTTTGCTAGTAGATAGTGGATTTTTTTTTTTTAATGTTTAGGTTTTTTTAGAGCTATGGGAAATAAAAGGAAGATTGTAATATTTTCATTAGTTTTATGATTTAGGTAATGAGAAAAACTATTTTGAATCTTCTGGTAGAGGTTTTTTTGAAAACATTCACCAATTTGTGTGTGTGTATTCTGTAGTGCCCACTTCCTTCGACACCATTTTGCTCTTATTGTTTTGATCTTTGAGATATCACTCCACTTATGGATTATTATAGCTTTGATTTAGCATGCTAGTAGATATCATAGACATTGGACTGTTATTGATTTGATCTTTATATGATGCATATGGTTTACTGGTGGACATTTGATGACGATATTTGTATACTTTTGACAGGGATATTTATCTTAATTCTGACATGTGATATATTTAATCATATTGAGTAGAACTTGATAATTTGACTAATGTGATGATCGTTTTGATATAAATGAAATGTGGAATAAGAATGTGCTAGAAAGTGTAAGTGATATTGTACTTGCCTAGATGATAGTAAAGCATGTGTCGTTTATTTTAGATTATATTGTATATTTGGCATGAATGTTTTAATGCGGCCAACAGGCCGAAGGAGGTATTTTCTGTTTTTCGCGGGTATATTATATTCACAACAAAATTGGGAGTGGAGACCAACCACATCGAATTCGAGAAGAATCCAGCTAAGGTCACCATGGCAACAAGTAATTATGTGTGTGTTAGAATTATCTAGTAAAGGGAAAATTGTGACCTAGGGATCATGTGTTGTTTTGTTTTAATTTTTTTCCCTTTTATTATGTTAGTATGTGTTTTCTCTAGTAAGTGAAATTTTACTTGTGTTATTATTCACATTCTTTGGATTGGAGTTACCCCTTTGTTAGCCATGGGTTGTAGTGGGTTAATTAAGTTAATTTGAAATTGTCCTAAACTAATTAAAAGATGTGACCTAAGAGAGTTCATTTATTAGGATTTGATTTACTTGGGATTTTGTGTGGATTGATGTGTGTTTGAGTTTGAGTGTAGCACACTCTACCCCCCATGGGAAACTCGAATTTGGCCTTGAGGCCAAATTTTAAAGCTTATGGGACAAGTCAAACTTGTCCCACACCTCTTAAAACCCCATGCCAACCCTACCTATGGGTTGGAAGGCCAAATTTAGGGTCTTTTAGGTGTTTTGGGGGATAAAAGGGTAAAAATATTAATTGCACTTTCTTTCAAATTTAATTTTTGCCCTTTGGGGAAGTGAGCTTAGTTGGAGTGTGTAAGGTGCTTGCCTCTCTTTCAACCACCTATTAATGGTGCATTGGAATATGAAGTTGACCAAATGATGTGGAGTGGAGGGAAAAGGAGGTGGCATCCTACTTGGAGCCACATCATCCCTCCCTCTCTTTTCTCTATTTATTTGATCCTCTTGTTTGTTTTGGGGGTTGGAAGTTTCATTTTTAGTCTTTTGTATTTTGGAGAGGAGAGGTTTTTGAAGGAGTTGTGGAATTTTGGAGCTTGTTGATACTTGTGGGAATTTTGTTGGAGCTTGTGGATGCTTGCTTGATCTTTGGAGGGATTGAGACTTCATACTTGGAGCAAGCTCTACCATGGAAAGGTAGGAGCTTCACCTTTGTTTGCATTATGTCTCTTTTTGTTATATGAATGTATATATATGTTGTGTTGAATATTGTTGTTTGAGATGCTTGTTGGGAATGGGTAGAATGCCTAAGTTGGGAGTGGGAGGAGACTATGGGGAGTTTAATTGAGGGAGGCATAAGAGATCATGTTCTTGAGGAGGGAGTTTGGGTTGGGTGCCCACCTTGTAAGAGAAATGCTTGCATTTTCTTCTTGTTTTACTTTGAGGAGCCATAAGAGTTGAGGAGGCATAAGAGTGAATGGAGGGATAAGGGGTACTTGGGGAGGCATAAGAGTTGTTAGGGGTATTGTGTTTTGCATTGGAGGCTTTTAGGTGGCACCCATTCCCATTGGGAGGCATAAGTGGCCTCCACATAGGTCTTACTCTTATGGCTTTCTTGATAAGCCTTGTGACTTGTTGTTGTGCTTGTTTCCCTCTTGTTGTGTTGTTGATTTTGTTTTGAAGGGATTATGGAATGAATGTGAAATTTTTATGTTAAGTTATGTGGAAGCTAGTAGTTGCCATGAGTTGGATTTTTCTCCCATTGTGATGTGGTTGGGGCTTAGGGGGCCAATGGAGAGGATGGCTTCTCTTCTCCATTGGGTATCTTGGTTGGGAGGAGAGCGTTGCCTCTCCCCTTATTTTGTTGTGAATCAAGCAACTATGGAGGAGCCACCTTGTTGATAGTTGGAGCATTGGAACCTTGTTGATGACAATGTGAAGCCACCATGTATCTTACCCACCTTGAGTGGAGGAAAAATGTAATATCACTTTGTATTGTAGTTTCCATTATTGTAAATTTGTTTCCACATGAAGTAGAAAGTATTGTAACAAGATGTTGAAGGAAAGTTGTTTTGAAATTCACTAGTAAGGTTGTAATGTGGATGGAATCAAAAGTTGAAAGGAAGACAATCTATTTATTCTCCTTCTTACTTGGCTTGGAACCTCTTATGAATGAGTTGATCTTGTTGAAATGCTAGTAGTTCTTGCTTTAAAACTTAATGGAAAGATTGTTGAAAACCCTCTTGGGGAATGTTGGGAAATTTAATTTAAAAGAATATATACTTTAAATTCCATTTTGTTGTTTACAAGGAGATGTATTGAAAAGTGAGAATATTAGTGTATATTCTCTTCTTGTAGTGTGGATGGATAGAATTAAGTTTTATTTAATTTCCATTGTGCCAATAAAGTAAATTATGTCCTAGATCTACTATGTTTATCTTCATATAAGAATCCATTGTAAAACTTTTAGCAATCGTAAAAAGGAAATGAAATCAACCCTTCTTGAATTCCCGTACAAGGCTTATTAAATTGTGTAGAAGGAGATCTTAATGCAAAAATACTAAGCTTAATGAGTTAAATACCCATATTTCCTCAATGTTTAATAAGGAAACTAATATTTTCAATACAATTCATATCTAGGTAATATTACAACTAATGTGTTTACTATTTTTAAGTTCTAATTATAACAATATACCTTTAATATTTATTTGTTTCAACAAAGTATGTTATCAAAACTACAACCAAGAAATAATATTGAGTTATACATGCAATCAAATCTACGTAGGTATAAGCAACCAATGCACTTTTCATTTCAAATAATGGCAAACAAATTATGTTTCATAGTATCCTGATTTAAACAGATCCACCTCTATGAGATTCTCTCCCACGGGTTACACCGAATAATGAGTATGATCTCAATAGAAAATCGTGGTAATAAATTGCTTCAGGTCTTCTGGTAACCCACTCTCACTGTTCCTTAATCGATTTTGATATTTATATGCGCCTTGAAGGTGAATCCCATGTTGTGGATGCATTCGACACTGATCAGATAGCAACATAGTTGGACAGACTGCTGGTCTTAACGCCCTCTCTGTCCCTTGATCGATTTTGATCGAAATATCTTGTAGGCGAGTCCCGAATTCGAGGATACATTCGATTCTGAACATAATAACAACGTAGTTGTTACCCGCTGGTCTTAAGCGCTTCAGAAGGGGGATGCTGCCATGCTATGCTGGTCGATGTTGAGGACCCTACTTAAGAAAAGCATTTGAAAGTATAGAGAACTTAAACCAAAAAAAAACCGTACGAGATGCAAAATGGCACGCAGATTCACCTGCGCTTCATGTATATTCTGATATGAAACATATTCACCTCTATGCATTTTCCTCCACTCGCGTCTGTAACTCCGCCTAACCACCCCCTCCAACCTTCCTTTCAGCAGCACGCAGGCTATGGTTCCCTGCCACACACACCTCGCAGCACCCGATGAATGTGGAGGTAACATACATATTCTTCACACGTCTTCCCTTCTCGCCTGTAGCTTCACTACGACCTCCTTTCCCTGTTCACGCGGCCAGGCCGATCAAAACGGGTCATCACGCCTCTTCCCTGGTCTGTGGCTTCATCTACAACCATCACGTCAATTTACACGGCCAGGATAGAATCACAGTAGGCCGATTGTGAAAATCTTATGATTTGCAAAGATCTAAAGTGAATTAAATGAATATAGGCGGCGGTAGGAGTGGTAATTATCACGCAAGATTTATTTTTCCCGAAATCCAACGGTTCTTTGGATTCATCAAATCTACCCAATGTTGGGTACAGCTGATAGACGTGCCACGTAGGTGGCTGCCGGGGATAGAATGTCCCGGGAGCATTGGTTGGACTGCCGGTTCAAACGCCGAGCTATGTTGATGTTGCGTTGTGTGGGTTTGTTTAAACGACCTAAACTTTTATTCTGTCCCCACGTAGTGGCTACGACCACGTATGATCCTTTTTCTCCCCACGTAGGGGTCAGGTGGATTTATGTGGTATGCTTACCATGTATATTAGCGGTGCATGTTTAAATTGGCCACGTTGATCGGATAAACCATGTTGTGTGCCACGTGAATGTGGCTGCGTTTTAGATGTAGCATGAGTACCTCATCCGTTACCTCGCCTAGCTAAACAGTCAATTCACCTATGAATTTGCTCCATGTAATGCAATGTAACTCGGTAATTAGCTTGTATCTTGGCCGCTTACCTTTTTACGTGGCCTCGGCCACGTGTTTCCTCCCTTTTCAGCCACATATATGTGGCTAGTGTGTGGGTCCACTAATAAATAGTTGTGATTTGATTTTGCGGTCAGGTCGGTTAGTTTAATTAACCTAAATAATATAAATTGGTTCATTCCATTGTGGCATATAAATCTGGCCGAGTAAGGTGGGTTGTTACTTGGAAAATTCAATCTACATTGTATTAGAATAAGCCCGAATCCCGCAGAGTGCTAGGCTTGCCAAGTTGTATGTTATCTAGCCAAGTTGGAACTAACCTTGATCCTAACATGGAGAATTCTACCAAGGTGAATGGGAGATTAACCCAAGCAATGTAAAGATGTGGCTTGGAACATAGTTTTCGCAACGTGACCTACTCAGTAGCTCGACGAGCTAAAATCAATACTCATGCACTCTGCAACATATTTCCTCTTGTCGATTCTCATTAGGAAAATCAAACCGAATCAAAATGGTGGTGGCGAGCCACGTGGTGGCTTGAGGACCCACGACGTCGGTAATAATAAAATAGTCCTTGCGATGGCGGGATCCCTTTCAAAAAAAAATTCGCATTTTCGGGTTGAATGTTTGTAGGCGCATCGTCGTGAGCGTCGTCTTTTAGCGGCGTTACTACTGTGTGTGTGTGTGTGTGTGTGTGTGTGTGTGTGTGTGTGTGTGTGTGTGTGTGTGTGTGTGTGTGTGTGTGTGTGTGTGTGTGTGTGTGTGTGTGTGTGTGTGTGTGTGTGTGTTTTGGAGGCATTTCGACCTCTTGCAGCTAGATCCATATCAATAAGTCTGGAATAACTTGTTTTGTCGATATTTTGAGTTTAAGATGGAAATGAAGTTTGTAAATATTTCGTGGATGTTTATTCAATGATAAAATATAAAAAAATCCTGAATCAAATCATAGTTACATCCATCTAGTTGAGATTTAATGTTTTTAATTTTAGCTAGAAAATTAACCACTTTTTCGTCTCCCTTCATGGGAGTTGTCATTAGTTCAAGAATCAATTTTATAATTTTTGAAAGGCGCGTACCTTCGTGCATTGATTCTAATAGTTTCCAAGCTTCACTCAAACTTTCCTAGTTTCCAATGTGTAGCAAAATTCATCTTGCATGCTTCACAAAGATAGTTGACATTGCTACTTGTACTTTCATTGAAATGTAGAAACATTATGCATTTGTCGCTTGTCTTCTTCTTAGTCCTTGTTAAATGTCTTGTTCACGGCAGGTCCAAAGATTTCGTGTTATGAATTTTGCTTTCAATGATATTTTCTAGATGTTGTAGTTAGTACCATTCAACATCTGTGACTTATCAATACTGAAATGATTATAACCCATTTTGAATGAAACTTTCAACCTTAAATTCAAAATGAAAAATTTAGATCTTTACAAAAAGTATATTTAATTCTTATTCTACAATTTCGATAAAATTAAGTTTGTAAAGAAAATAGAAAACAAACTTTTAATAATCTTAAGACGATAAAATAATTTATTTAAATTTTATCAATTAAATCCTAATAATGAAAAATTGAAAATTTTCAATTTCTGAAGTTTATCCACCAAAAATTTACTTGATAAAAAAGCTTCATAAGGGGTTTTGGACCCTTGACCCCTTTAAACCAAATTTCCTATAAAAACAAATATACCAAATGACTTATGCACCTTACATCATTTATTTAAAGTTAAAACAAATAAAAATTAAAAAATGGCCGTATGTTAATACCAAGCGGCAACATAGCCTTCCACTGAGCCCACTGCTGAGTTGGGCATATTACATAGCCTATCAAGTCAAAGACCTCACTATTCTTGTGTCCGAACAGCCAACCATGCTACGCCGCGTGGTGGACATCTCAATTAGCCGACGCAAAAAGGAGAGATGTGCCCACAAGTTTTGAAACCCTTATTCTATCTCGAAGACGACATGTGTGGGAATAATCCCCTTACCTATCACACCCAACGTATGTGGCAATGGCGAAGAAGAGAATGTGGGTTAAGCTAATCCACGTGATATGTGGAGATGGGATTTAATCCCAAATAGTATGCAAAACTATCTATGATCGAGACTAGGGTTATATATAATATTTAAATACAAATCTACGAAATGGTTTATTGACCAAGTCAAGAGAAGAATATTAAAAAAATGTTTTTAACATAAATTATTTTCTCAACAATAGCCAAGACATGGTAAAAATTATTCTTTAAAATTTTTCAAGGAGTGGTCCGGTCGAGTGCTTTGAGTTTCCACAGACCAATGAAAAAAATTGAGAGTCCTCGAAATTGTCTCCAAATTGGAAACCATCCCTATTAACCTCATGTTTTATTTTTCCTACACAAGGTAGAACATAGTAAAAAAATTAATTCATGCCAATGTCAAAAATTTATAAAGACTTTACCTACATACTTGCACTTGTATACTTTCATCGGGTAAGCAATTGTGTTAGCTTTCATTAGACAATAGAAAGAGCTTTCGTTATTTTTACTGGCCCCTCTATTAGTCATGCAAGAAGAGCAAAAGCAAGGGAACGACAACGCAGACAACATACATGTATGTGTGGTTTGTATGGGAGAATGCAAGGGAAACAGAGGACAGAACTTTGGATCCGTTTTCACATTAAATGTTAAAGTCTTTAAAGAAAACCAGTGCTCTTCTGAACATTGATGACATTTGAGTTTTTTGGATGAACATTGTGAAATTTTGTATTGTGAGAAGGTTCATACACAGTAGAAGACTGGTATCCATGTGTTTTTTGATGTCAGTGCACAAAAATGTAAGGGATCTATTGACTTGGATAACTATGTTTATTTGTGAAGTCGGGCTTAAGGATTTGGAAACATTCATTGATTATAATCAGTGAATGTCTTTGAATAGTGAAATTGTTGTTGCCCTTATAGCCAGACCAAGAGTTGTATGAAAAGCTTTACCTTGAAACATGTTCCTTGACACGTAAGTCACTACAAAAAAGAGTAGAGCAATAACATTTCCATCTATAATTAGTTTGTGCCTTTGTGGAGATTTGGAATTACATGTGGTAGCTCAATGAAAATTGGGTTACAACCATCTCTTCTCCGAAGGAGACCACGTTGTCTTTTAGATGAAGAGGACGTTTCAGCCAAGCCATTTGATGTTATTGAGCTTGAGTATGCTGGTTGAAACCTACACTATAAATTTCGTTGTTTTCTTAATTTCACCATCTTTGGGAGTTTATAGCATCGTTTTTTTAACAATAGTAGTTTGAATCCTTGAAATAAATGTCTTACGGTGGAGAGGTTTAAAGATATCCCTAGTGGTTGACATCCACTTATTCCTGCATAGTAACGGTGGTCATGGATTCCATTGGCACGAAAGGGAACTAATGTAAGTGGGGATGGCGAAGAGTATAACATGGTCATTATGTTGTGAAGTGTTTCATAGCGAAAGCAAAAGCAATTGACATCCAGCTGCAAATTTTGACAACTGACAATAGAAGAGTAAGTGGTGTACATCTTCCACTCTTGTATATTACAAATGTGGAAGTGTGCATTATGCATTTGAAAAAATTTCTTACATAAAATAGGGAATTTTAAAAAAAAATAATTCAAAGATTGAAGAAAATTGCATAAGTCTGCACACTTTCGAAGTAGCACTAATATAAAAATTTGTAGAGAGAAAACACCCATAATGGGGCAGTATCTACTATGCTAGTCCAAATGACGAGGAGAAGTAAACATGAAAATGTTATGAAAGTTTGAAACAAGCAAAAGGTGTACATTTTTAAGGCTTATAAAGTATGTATAAGAGAACTAGTATAATTTGTCGCTCTCATATATTGCAATTTTGGAACTGTGCATTATGCATTTGAAAATTTTTATTTTATTTTGCCAAAAAGAGGGGATTATTTTAAGGAATACGAAGATTGAAGGAAATTGCATAAGTCTGCACAATTTTGAACAAGTTAACATGAAAATGTCCATCTAATATTTTATGTGAACTATAAAGGACACACTCAGTAAACAATAAACGACCCTGCTATTGCTTTATGACTAGCTATGTTATTTTTCTTACTTTTAGTTTACATGGAAGAGAAATTCGAGCAAAATGTTGAAATCTCACAAACGATTTCGGAGAAGTCAGGATTTGTCTCACACTCCTGGTCTATGGCGTTGTCAGGATGTATAATCCAAATTGGTGTGCAGATACTTCTATACATTACTTCCATCAATGTGGTGTGTCAAATAGAGGATAAGCCATGAAGAAGTCAGACACATTGCTCAAATCATTAACCTGAAATTTCACCATTCATTTGGTTTTCTAAACTTGAACCTCAACTTGTGCCAGCACGTCGACTTGAAGTTTTTAGTGGCTGAGGAAGAAAATTTCATTAGGGAACACAATCAAAATTAACTGTCTGCAGAACCTTCTGATATAGCTGAGTTTATTGCAGTGACAATCTACCATCCTTGTGTACAGATAAACTACTGATTTACACACCCTTCAGATGCTCATACAAATCATTACAAATGGGTTATGCAAGCAAAAAGTAGTTCCCAAGAGAATTTATCCTACAGGATAATGATTAGGCCTCGAAAAAACAATTCCCACTGCACACTTTGATGTCAATAAATAGACTGCAATATGAACTTAAACATTCATGCATTAGGTAAAAGTTAAAAAACAAACAAGCAACAAACATTGCTAAACATCCTTAATCTTTGCCAATAACTAATATAAAAAGCTAATCAACCAGTTTAATGGATTTTCATTTTATCACATTCTAGCTCAAAATTTACAGTTTTTCAATAATGAAATTTATTGAAAGAAATAGGTATTTGACACAAACACTTGCTTAAAAGTCTGTACAACTCAAAGAGTTGGGCACAAGTATGCCTCAAATCATCTTCGAGAAAATAACAACCCTCACCCAATACTATATTACCCTAGATCTATTCCAACGGAGGAAAGATGCTCCCTCATTGAAGCAATATATTTCAATATATTTTTTATCTTTTGGTATATAAATATCATATATCAACTGAAAGGTGATTATGAACATAAAACCAGAAAGCTAGGTAATAATGGAAACTTCATACCTCACCCCACAAACTTGGAAACACCCTCATAGTGTGGTATGATTTTTAGGAGAGAGGCAGAGTGCAGATAATCTGCTAGAATATTTGATTTCTACTAAGCTATGCCCATGATGATGGGGTCTTAACAAATATTTTACAGGTGGTCAGCCCTGACCCATGGCTTTGTAGACCCTCTGTTGATCTAACCTTCACCTAGGATGTGCTGCCCATATGCAAATTTTCCATGCAGATCACTGTCTCTTGGGTGACGAGGTAGTCTCAGAATTCTGCAACATTTCCCACATTAGTTGCACATCCTGATATCCGCAGGATTGGATATCATTGTATAGCTTCAAAAGCCCATGCCCTGTTCATCCAATATATAGTTCCCATTAATAATCGCATTCCAAAGAAGAACAAAAATAAAGAAGAGTCGGTTCCAAAAGAATTGAATGTCTCCAGTAGAATGATATTTGTTGTTAAAAAACAAACAAGCAACAAACATAAGGAAACTTTCACTACTTTCCCATCCTCAATGGCCAACTCCTTTCCTTCTCTTCTCCATTTCCCCACACCTAGCTGCACATCTTATACAAAGTCTCTTCACGCCCATCCTTAAACTGAAATCTTTAGCCTTGACCTTATCCCTAAGCCCAACAAACTTGCTCTTCAGCCCTATATTCTTATTATACAGCTGATCATTACTATACTCGCCATCCAACTCACCCCTGATACTATCATAAAAAAAGGCAGAAAGGATTTTTTTTGACAAATCATTACCCTTTGCGCAGAACCAAGCAGCTCCAACAATTCTTGCTCCTTCAGCAGCCTGAAGAAAATAGAAATTATCTTTTAAATTGCAGCGCATTAATCAAACTGTACAAATCACCCATTAATGAGTGTCATACTTACAGCAAGCCCAACACCTTGAAGATCGAAAACTGCTACAGTGGAGTCCTTTTTGGGTTTGGCCACATTTAAGGTTGCGCCCATCCCTGATTCGATACACGGGATATAATTATCGATAAAAATTACAACCAATATTGAGAAATAGGAATAGATTTTTCATGTTAACATCCTGTGGAGACACCGCAGCTGAGAATGCAGGTTTTGCTGAGAGGAGCTTCCGGGTTTATCTTGGCAACACAGCCAACGTGTGCAACAGTGTATTCACTGAATGTGGATGTACCCAGGAAGTGATATATGGGTTTTCCCCCAATGGAAAATCTGGTCTTGCCATCGCTAATCATAACCCCTCTATCGGTGCTAATCCTCAGCAAATCATGAATAACATGAAGAGAAGCCATTAAAAAAAAATGAAAGTCATTACAAACAATCAAATGACGGTGAACAAATTTGTGGATCAACAAAAAAATGTTGCAAACAACCTTTGTGCAGAAGTTTCAGTCTCAGATGCGCACTTGCTGCTCCTAGATTGATGTATTTCCCTCCATCTTGATGAAAATGGGAGAGAAATTTCACATTAGAAACCAAAAAATAGATTCTGCCTAGAGCCACACAAAATGGACCAAATGCACATCATAAACAGTAAATTCATTAAATCCATTAAATGCATGGAAGGACATCCCCTTTTCCAGCAACAGTTGCAAATAAAAGGGTTCACCAATAAAATGTTGCCAACATAAAAAATTAGAGCATGAAACTTTAGTTCAACCATTTTTAAATACACATGGCACAATGTAATTGGAAATAATGCAAATGACTAATAGATGTGGTGAAAACAATATCCTAGCCTTCGGCAGATAATAATAAATAATTCTTAGCGAGTGAATGTAGTCTATGTCCTTCGCCAACGATTGATTATTGTTTCTCATATTTTTATATGAACCTTGTATTTTATAAAGGTTCAAAATCGGCAAAGTGATCTCACGGATCTATGGTTGTTTGGTGTAGATAAACATTAGAAAATTTATAAGAATAAACAATAGTTAGTAAACGATTTCTTTAAATTATGTGAAGCAATCAACGGGTGTTTTTAGGTGTCATTTCTTTAAATTATTTTAAGTAAATAAAGGTTGCGTTCACTTAGACCGCATCAATAAATTAAGGTTGTGACAATGTTGTTGAGACAAGTTATTTATGGTAATCTCGAATGTAAAAAAGTCATCAATTTTATAGATGGATCGAAATTTTCAAATCCCACCATTTTCGTTGGATGTATCTATTTTTCCTTTTTCTAAAAATTCAAGGGTGTTTAAAGTGCGTAGACAAAATGAAAATGGAGATTTTCTTTTGATGGTGGGATAAAATATATTATATTGAGACCTAATTCGCAAACCCTCACATTCTTCACATCATGCAATGATGGCATTCCAAGAGGCTATTCCGTTGGAAAATTATATGAATGGTATATAGACCCTCATCAAGGTTTCCAATCTCTACATAACCTGATATCATAGCAAACAATAAGACCATATTACGATGAGACATTTCGTCAAACACTTGTCATGGAACCTCACTTTTCCCACAATTAGCATACGTGTCTATGAGGGCGCTTGCTATAAAAATATCAAATTGAAACCCACTTCACATTACTTGTTGGTGGATTTTCATGTGATTTCCTTCATCCATTTGATACACCTTATTAACAACGTAAAATAAATCTCGATCATTTTTCCATGCTTTATTTATTTATTACTTCTTCCCCATGTTCCATGCTAATAGGTTTTACAGTAAAGCATTTCACCAAGTGAAATAACGAAACAACTTGTCATGGAAATAATTATGGCTATGTATAGAAGAGATGGGATTTCTCTTGAAACATACATTTTTTTGATGTATGCAATAAACAAATCTCCAACCCGTTCAGTTTATATTTCTCGGTGGAATCCTAGCCTACGACAAAATAGGAGCTTTGAAATATGGTATGTGAAGGTGTGGGCACTCAACATGTATATAAATTATTGTTTTTTTATATAATTATTGTTAATATATATTAGTGTATTTTACATATAAATGTATTTCAAATGTCATTCATACTTAAACTATGAAAGTCATGTGTGATAGTAAATTCAAATATTTGTAAATATTTAATACCTGAAACCATTTTAAAAATTATAAGCATATCTAAATTAACCCACAATAGTTGGCGATATTTTCACCAAACTGCCCATTGTGGAAGTGTGGAAGGTTTTTTGAAATATCTTGATTTTCACACTAATGTTTTATATATTAAAACACGTTGGGCATTAGTTGTGTTTGTTTTCCTCGGTGTTCATAACATGGCGAGCTCTCATAAGACCTTGTTATTATATAAAAGAGCCTAAAATAAAAGCTTATAGCTCTAAATTGTATCAAGCTTGTTGACAGAAAAGAAGCGCTCGCGATTCGTTTCCGCAAACACTCATACGACCAACTGCAAAGGGTGGGTGTAAAATGTGACAAGAAGTTAACATTGCGGTATATTTTCCGTACATTTTAGTTTGTCTTTTTAAGGGTGAATTGCATTCACGTAAATAATGCAAGTGAAATTGATGTGATGAATTATAGCACAAATAACAAACATTGTTTGGTAGGGAACAATATGAGCCATGGAATAGATGTGGGACATGCATGTATTTAATTCCCATATTTTTTCTCCAAATTTGTATTCACGACTTCATCTTACATAACAAATTAAACGACATCAAATCTAAAACTTTAACACAATAAGAAACAAAAAAATATTAAAAACCCATTTTCCCCATATTTTTAATACTATTTTTTTGTTGTGTGTGTGTGTTCAGACCAATTTTTAGTGCCTTAAAATCAACGATTTTTTATTTTATTTCAGTGACTAAGTGAACCCTCCATATGACTTAACATGGATGCAATACAACGTTATTCTTAAGCTCACTACTTGTTTGATATGGTCCGCTCGTGTTAGTCAATACTTAATTCATTATGTCCCAACTTTGATCCATAGATCAAATGGAATTTTGATGAGGGGAAGCCCTAATCAGTATTTTATTAGCTATAAATAAGCCCTACATCAAAGCATACAGGATAGATGAATTTTTCCAGATGTTGTTGTTGTGAACGCTTTGGTAAACATGTTTGCACATAGTCGAACCTTACATTTGGAAAAAATAAAATAAAATAATAATATGAAAAGTCCATTTTCCTGATATGTCCCTCAAAATAAACCTCGATTTAGACTTCCCTTCGGTGTTCACATCGCACATTTCAGGTGTGATTGCTAGTATTTAGGTGGGCCCATTCTAAAACTTTGGAACACACCAAATGATTTGAAGGGTTTAAATAATATTTGTGAGATAAAGATGGGTGAAAAATTAAATTGAATGTGACTCATTTTATGGGCCTCAAGAGACCTATTTAAGTGGGTTTACGTGTGTGTCTTCTCGTGAAGCACCCCTCCACTTAATAAATTGATTTTAATAATCAATTAAAACATAACCTAAAGTTTATATTAAATAAATAAAAATATTATATATTTTTATTTATTTAATTATAAACTAAAGTTTATAACATTTATAAGAACACTTAAGAGGGATTAAACCCTAAATATTGTTGTTACTAATAAATTTTTGTTCACGGTTTTCTTCATCTTACTCTAATTCTTTTCTCTTTTTTTTCGTTACACTCCCTCTCTTTCTACAAGTGATCCCACCATATCATTGCATAGCCCTTTAACTTTGTGCATATAAATTTGACCTTCTCCTCTTTTGTCATAAGCTTTTATTCAAAGAACTCTTTCATGCTATTTAACTAGTCTATCAACTCCTCTCATTTAAAACTCCCACCATAGTCGGAAGCATCCGCCTTAATCTGTCATTCCTTCCTTCAAGTGCTTTATATTTTTAATGGTTTATTGTTGGTCTTATCCTTCTTCATTATGTGTTTCTTCTTCTTGATATAACTCTTCTTTTGTATCATCTCCACTATGCCTTCTCCTTGGATGTATAATAACCCGATAAATACTCTACTTAACTTTGCAATTGTTGTAGAGTTCAATGCACCTATGCATAACCCCTTGACCTATTGCCATCATATCCTAAACCTACACTTTGATACCAAATGATGAGGTCGAACAAACAACAACAATAATTGTAATAGGAAAAACAAATTTTCCTAATAAATCATCCTTATTCTCTTATTTGATCATCTTATTCAAATTGTAGTAGACTACTAATTGATTTAATCTAATTTGAATTAAATATAATTTTAGAGTAACTACTGTAAAAAAATGATATTTATGTGATAAAATACAAAAATGTCCAAGTAATAAGCATTCAACAATGTAAAAACCATGAGAAAATGAAAGAAGGATGGTGACTTAGCCAATTCCTTGCAACCTGGGAGTGATCTGGACTGTGTATTTGCTGGAACGGACTAGGAACAATGTCCCCAAGGCTTGAATAGGGTTCAAAACCCTAGGGATGTATAGGATAGAAGTGCCCACAGGAGGACAAGAGTGCCCGAGGCGCTAGTGATTGATCTGGGTGCATGTCATTTTGTTAGATGCTTAAAGTATGGTCTTTTCTAGGTCGGAAGGTCTTCACTCCAATATTCACTTTGTTTCTCTGACTTCACTATTAGGGTTATGATCACATCCGTAACTTGCCAAACAGATGACTACTACTACACATGTTCATAAACCACATAAAATATAATAAAAATATGCGGAATGTGGATTCGGACTAACCCCGATGATCACCTGACGAGTGAACTTATGAATGAGTGATGAACTACATCTAAGACTCCATGTAGTTCTTTATGTGTGTGTGTGTGTGTGTGTTCCATGCCTTAAGTTTCCCTTATGCAACTTACACAATGATATTAGGCTATAACTAGATTATCAAATATGTAGAATGTGTGTGATGGAATAGAATAAAATCCCCCTATGATGTGTATACGATCAATGAAGCCCTTGTTCCTTGTATGAATGTGCTAGATGTATGATTTATAGTGATATTGTGCCTTTGTGCAAAGCTTGTGTGGTGATATATAATGTTTATAGTGCTTGGCCCTTGATTTGGAAGAAGAAACTAAGTATATATATGATTCCCTTGTTTGAATTTCATAATTGACAAATGAAATGCCAAACCAAAGTGTTAAAAGGTGACCAAGAAGTGAAAGAGACCCAAAAGAGTAAGAAGAATCAAGAGACAAAAGTGCTTAGGTGCTTACATTTTAACTAGGCGCTAGTGTCTGAGGCCATCGAAAGATAAATCAGTCAAGTGTTGTCAGAGTTGTAAGGTGTGTAAAGCCAGTAAAGTGTAAGAGATAAAAAAACCAAAAGGCCAAAAGGAGTTATCAACCATTAGTTTTCTTTCTTAGGAATCATGTATACATTAATATGCTTTAGGACCTAGAAATGTACCCAAGTGCATAGATTTTGTGTCTACATTTGCCCCCACTTTATGTTGTTGAGTGAATACTCGATAACATAAAATAGATAGAAGATGCGTACCTTATAAACCGAAGAGAAGTGTAGTCGATAGTGTGTCGAGTGGACAAGTAGCCATGTGAAGTGTGAAGTGATCGTAATGTGAAGCATGAAAACTAGGAAAGGGAGGTAGACCCTATGGGTGAATTGTATGTGTAATAGCATGTTGTTGGAGCTTGTGCTTGTAGATGTGAGACACTTCATGTTACTTGTTAAGGATGGACCTATAAAAAAGAGAAAGAGAGTAGCCAAAGTCCATTATGTGAAAAATCAGAGCAACGTATGTATAATTATGTAAAATTAGTAGAAAAGGAAAGACTACACCTAATGTTTGAGAGAGTATAAGATAGAAATTTATCATGTTTCCTTTGGAGATGTTGTCAATGGTGGATGGGAGTGATAAATTCGCAACCAAGAAAGCGTCGAGCCATGGATTTAAGTGTCTTGCTGCTAAGGATGAGGTTTTTAGGCGATCTCATGAAAAGAGTGAGGTTTTTGACGATATCATGCGAGAGGATGAGTTTTTTGGGCTATCTCATTCCAAGAGAAGAGTGTTGGGAACAGATTTCTATTTTTCTCTCCTTCCATGATGATTCTCCAATGATAAGTTCCACTATATATTGACACGTCCCAATTTGTAACCAAATTATAGTCGATTGAATGAATTCTATAACTCAAGGCAAGTTCTTGATATCTTGTAGAACAATATTGTAAAATCGCTCGAAAATGTGTTGAACTCGAGAAACTATCTCGATTTTCTCCCCAGACAAAAGCACCTAGGTGGGACACAAACACCCACCATTCCTATCTAATACTAGGTGCTAGTGTATGCTTTATGTTTGTGATCTAAGTCTTATTTTAGAACACTTTATGACTATATGTCATTGCACAATTATATATCTATCTGAAGCTCTCTGCTGTTGGAAGGGTGATTTTTTCACCCAATAGTTTCCCCCTCATTTGAGGTGTATGTGACAAATGCGGGAGGGTGCACCAAAATGAGAGGACCTGAAGCTGATGTGTTTGTTGTAGATTGGATACCCATAGGGGGTAGGGGATGTGCATGGTAGAAACCAAGGCACATGCAAACAATATATGCTAGAAATAAGTGTTAGTATAAAATAGGTAGCATGCACTAGTGTATAATGTGTCAAGTAACTATGAAGATAAGAGGGACCACGACGACAAGCGGGTTACATACATGTGACATCGCTCACAATTTTTCAAGACAATCATGACCGAAACGACCATAGGAAAAAAATGATCAAGAATGACACAGGGCATAGCCCGTAAAAATAACAAACAATAGTAAACAAGAAGTAACAAATAACCATGGTTGTATAGTGTCCTACAAGGAAAATGATACACATGAAGCACCCATTAGCATGTTAGAAAGATAAGTAGTATGTCAAAACATGTATATATCAATGAAGAGTAAAGTGATAGTAACGAAGTAGTAAATATTGTAACAATATGACCTATGATGTGTAGAGTATGAGAGTAGTAAAAGGTAGATGCCCTTAGGAGCCTCGGTGGGATTTGGTAATGAGAAGCATTGAACATCATGCATCTTTGTAAGAATATGTAGTAAGCCACGCATTTATCTCAAGATACCATGTGAACGTGCATGTGTGTATAGAAAAATATAATGACATATTAAGTATCCAACTAGCATAGGAAACAAAGTGCAACATGTAAATAGTATAAGCTAACAAGAGTAAATGTAACCAAGATGTGTAGATGTTATGTGAATGTGATGGTGTGTTACAATATATGTAGGATGTCCAGATGAAAGGGGTCATGTTGCCCCCAAAGGTGTGTATGAGATGAGGTTCATTTAGGAATGCTTCCTCAATAGTCAAGTATGAACCATAGAACAAGAGTGCATCATCGGGAAATGACAATATAGGGTTTGCACTAGAGATGTGACAATGGTAAAAAGGTAGCCACAAAGCACGAGCATGAGGTAGTGTAGACGATAAAGACAACGAATAATGATGGGGAGAAATTGTGATGCCCTCAAGTGTACGAGTGATGGAAAGCTATCCGACGATAGTGAAGAGCATGGGCCCCTTATCTGGTATCCAAGGAGGAGAAGACATGTGACCATGGTCTAGGAATGGTGGTGTAGGATATTAAATATGTGTATGTGAGGGATACCGATGTGGTAAAGGAGGTGGATAAAACCTATAGGAACGAGTTACGAGTAGGGGAGTTAAGTCGATTGTGTGGACTAATGGATCGGTGAGGACGATAGGGTTAAGATGTAGGTTGTGTGTGAATGGGAGATATAGATACAAAGATAGATTTAGAATTGAGAGGTGTAGAAGGCCTAGATGCCATGTGCCTGGGAATGAAAGAGAGGTGAGAGTGAGCCTAGGTAATGGTGTGCATGGTGGAATACCTTGAATGGTGACAAATTGCTTGTTATGAATGAACTTAAGGCATAAGTGGAACATGGAAGGGATAGCTTGGGCAACTCGAAGCCAAGGGAGACCTAAGACCATGTCACAACACTTGATTTCAAATGTAACGAGGAATGGTGTAGGTATGGTAAGGGACCCAATAGTAATGGGAAGGATGACATGTCTGTAAGAATTGGGGACTAGAAATGTGATTTGAGAGATTGGAAATTTGATAGCAAGATAAGAGTGTCGAAGGAACATGCATTGGAAAGGGCCAAAGGATGGAATGTGGTGTTATTACATTCGACCTATGGAGGTTTTTAAACTATGTATGCATTAACAAATGCTTTCAAGGTGTTTGTCAACAATGTTTTTGTTAAGTTCGAGGTTATATCGGGTTTGGATTCACCGTTTGGATTCAAGTGTAACCATGTTCGAAGATCTAATGTGGTTGCCCTCATATTTTATCTTTGGGAACTATCCCATATTCACTAAGAGAAGAACAAAAGAAGTGTTTCAATATAATAATATACATAAATGGATCAAAGGCTCCTCTTATTATATCATTTAGCTGAAGTGGAAAAGTGATTAAATATTGGAGAAGAGTTGAAATCCCTCGTTCTAGGATACCCATAGGCACACAAGAAAGGGATTTCGGGATGACACCATGTGGTACAATCCTTGATGCCCAAAAATAAAAGATATTTGAGGAAAGACAGAGAGTAAGCCTAGGAAGTGAATAGTGTGGGATTATTTCATGTGGCATATTTGTAGATTGGTAGTGAAAAGAAAGATCTTACCATGTGGCCCTTTAGAAAAGCCAAATAGTTCTTGCGCACATAGCCCAATCAAAAATTCCAAAGAAATTATAATTGTAAAATTCATATCATTTTCACAATTTTAATGGAGCAAGTTCAAATATAGAGCTCTTGTTTTTTTATCATAACTTTTGATAGAAAACTTTGATTTGAAAATGGTTAGTGGCATTGGAAATCTTACTTAAAGATATTTGGATGAATGGCTATGGATTTAAGGAAAACTTTGTAGTGGTTGATTAAAAGTTTGTGATTGAATTTTAGGAGTTTGTTGATCTATTTAGATTTTTAATCCAAACTCTCATTTAAAGGAGTGCACAACAATATAAAACTAATAATGATTCATCAAGAGACATTTTTGTGAGAACCAAATCCAATGGGACAAATGGTAGACTCCTGCCTCTTTGAATTTACTTGATTCCCTAAGATTGCACATGTTCTATTCCTTGAAGATTCATTTGTGTTTTCTCAAGGCATCCTTTTGTTGCATGATTGATCATTATGCTCAAGACATATTTTTGTTCTTCCTTATTAATTTGGCATAGTTGATTCTTGGAATGATCTTAGTGTTGATCGGGTTTTCTTCGTCCTGTCCAAGTTAGCAAGCTAGATAACAAAGAAAATTGAGCAACCTCAAATATGTGGGGTTTAAGGTACTGTAGAGCTGATGGATGTAAATTGATGGGAGCAAAGTGAATTTCCTTGTTACGAATGGATAGACCTGAAAATTCCGATGTATAGAGGAGCTACTAATCTAACCAAAGTGAATGCAAAGTAAACCAAACTAAGAGAACCACAAAAGCATGAGGATGGTATTATGGTGATTCAAGTGGCATTACAAGGGCACTTTGTGATGATATTATGATAAGCAAGAGGCTATAATGTCAAAGGTTTTCTATCACTCTTAACTTAACTTGCCCGAAAGAGGGGGAGGGCCTATATTTATAGCCTGGAGATGGGGTTAGTTTAGGGGTTATCAAGTAACTGGGTTTGAAAAATTAACCCTGATTAAGTGAGTGGGGGCATGATTTGAGTGATTAGGTGTAATAATGGATTTGATGTGGATGAGTGGGGTTCATGATTTGAATGGTTTTGGAGTATTTAATTATTAGGTGGGGTGATATGACTTAATTTGGAATATTTGGATATTACCACATAACAAGGTTTAGATTTTTTAAAGGGGATCAATTAACCAATTAAGATTGATTAATTGAATATGTAGTTCTGGTGGGAAATGAGATTCGAATGGGTAAGCCTAGTAAAGGAGAGAAAATGCGGGGTGAAGGGGAGGAACGATACTAAAAAATGGTGTTTACATTTTTCCCTTTTTGTTGAGTGGTTTGCGTTGGGCAAAACACAAGACAAAAATGATGAAGTATCAAAAATATGATTGATTAAGTGTTCCCCCTCAAACTTGGGATTGACAACATAAAGGAAGTCAATCACAAGATTAAAAGAGATAGATGTTAAAGGTTGTGTAGGTGATGAAAAGATGGGTAAACGCATAACCAAGGAAAGATGCCCCAGGAAAAAGGATCGCAATAATAATGAAAAATATGGTGGTGACTCCAATATCACATCGGTAGAGGAAAATTGTGGTCTCAGAGACAAGATACAATGTTTTGAGACAGGTGAGTGGGTGAAGAACACCGCAGGTATGGATGTAGGCTAGGATGACCAACGGGTCATAGGAAAGCACCAAAGTATATGCAATGAAATGCAAAAATTATGTTAAATCCTTCATACACGAGGAATCGAGAAAAATTATGCATCCACAAGGATGAGGATGAAAACAAAGGTGTCCCAACACATGACATGAAGAGCGGCCGAAAAGGTGAGTTGGAATATGAATGGTGAGGTAATATGCCCCAGGCGTGGGGTGAATAGTTTTGAAGAGAGATTTTCCAAGGAATATGTTTTGTTGACAAGAAAAGACTAGAAGAAGAAAGTAGAACAAACTTTGATTCATGGAAATGGGGGAAGATTATGATCAATGTTTTCCAAGCAAAAAAGTAGAGTAGGAACTTGCGAGGGAAAAGGTGATAGGTGATGGTTGTTATGGTATCCTTGAATAAAAAAATACCATGAGAAGAAATTATTAGAAATGGATATGATGATGACCCCTCGAGAGGGCTAACGAGGATAGAAGAGGCAACAAAGCTCTTGAAAGAGGAGAGGTCAATGTTGCAGAGAGGAGGACGAGAATGGGGTGTAATGAAATGGATCGACGGTGGTGCAAAAATGGAGAAATATCATAATCGACTGTGAATGCTAGGTGTGAGGATGTGTTGAAGGACGTAATGAGTAAGAGTGGCAAAAAAGGAATGAACATGAGTAGTGGTTGATTATGAGAAGAGTAAGAAAGGTCAAAGGTGAAGGAGACAAGGGTATGGAATAGAGTGGATGGAGATGGAGGAGGAGAAAAAAGGAATGAAAGATGGAGAAGAGAATAAGAGAGAGGTATGATAGGGGAAGAAGGAAATGATGAAGGAAAAACAATAAGAAGAAAATAAAATGACAGAACAGAGGGTGAAATTATGAAATAGGAAGAGAGATATTCAAAATGAAGGGAGTGAAGAAGGGTGAAGGAGATGAAGGGAGAGAAATGATGGAAAACGAAAGAGATTATAGAGATGAGAAAATAAATAAAAGGAAGAGGTGAAGAAGAAAAAAATAGGTGGAAGATAATAATAGAGAAGGATGATAAGAGAAGGAAATGGAGAAAGAAGAACAAGAAGACAAGATGAGAGTAGGGGCAAAGTCGGAAAAAGGGAGAGAAGGATTGAAAAAAAAGGGGATGAGGAAAATGGATAACTTAAAGAAGACAAAAGAGGTAGAATAGAGAAAAGAAAGAAACGATGAGGGACCAAGAAGATGCGGATAAGCGAAGAAAAAAGAAGAGAAACTGCTGATCTGATTAAAAAGGTAGGAGTTATAGAGAAAGGAAGGGAGAGTAGTAGGAACACGGGGGTCACCTAGTAAAACTATGGTATAACACATGCGTTCGGAGGGTATTAAAGAATACCCTTGATTTTAATTTTTACCTCTACTTACTCAATTGATAATACCCCCTCCCATTATATTATTAAAATGAAAATACCCCCTATTTTTTCCATGTACCTCACTTACCCATTTTTCCATTGCAATTTTATTTACCCCTTTTTATTTCTACCCTTATATGTCAAATAGAATATATATCATATTTCTCACTCAAATATTATTTTCTTAATACAACTTCTCTATAAATAGTGGGTTTGAATACATTCAAAACCTATTACTAATTACTTTAATGTTATTCTTTAATAATTTATCGTTCTTCAAATAATTAAGATGGTGAAACAATATTATTTAAGATGAAAAGCATACTCAATCTTAGTTACTGACAAAATCAGAAGTTCCCTTTGCATCTCAATATTTCCTAGTTAAGAATATTCTAATTGATATTTCCTTATTCAATAAGAGATTATAATTTAATTTTGTGACCACACTCCTCTTGCACTTTTCAAGTCTTTCAAATAGACAACAGTAGATAAATTGGGAAGATTATCAAATATAATTGTTTAGGTACATTATCATATAAAGACTATGATAAGTCTATTTTTATATTAACACTTATCATTTATTTAGTCATGGACTCTATTAATATATGTCCATATAAATACCTAATTAAAAAAATGCATTTACATATAAAATAAAATAATTTCAATGGATGTAAATTCATTTACACAAAGCATTGAATTTAATTTAATGCATGAAATTAGAATGAATGAGGATAATGTCGAGTCATTGATTCAAAGTCATTGTTGAAGTCATAATAAAAGAAAACCTCAAATGAGATATATTACATGCAACACAACCAACTAATTTGAAATATGACTTAGTAAAAGTAAAGGAGCAATTAAAATATATCAAGTTCCGCCAAGAATTTATCCATTGCTATAGACAAAATGAACTAGTTCATATCATAACAAGTTGACGTGACATGCCCAAAAAAGGAATCTTGAGATTCCAAAAAAATAAGCTTAATGCTCTTTTTATTAGTTTAGAATATTTAAAAATTACTCTAAATTTACATTAATATTATACAAGTATGCATGTGTTGTGGGTGAACATCTTGAAAATGTACAGAGTTATCTATATCCATTTCAAAATTCAACCATCATTTACAAGTCTTGGAGTCTCATCTCCCTAAGTTTCCACAACACTAATACTAAGAATAAAAAAAAAAAATCTCAGTCACCATTTGTAAAACCATCAACACTTTGATACGATGAAAATAACACCTCTTTAACCTTGATTAAACCTACCTTGCACCATTTTCTATGGTCTTGTGTATGGACTAATACTAGCACCCTTTGCTTGTGTCTAATCTATCATTTGGGCCTGAGATTACTTGTACTAAATTTTATTTGCAAGATGAAGATGTGTTATTTTTAACTTTTATAGTAGTACAAAAATTACATTCTAAGTTGAATCCCAACACATTTGTCTCAAGTTAATTGATAGACTATTTATATTTGGTTAGTGTAATTTCCTAATGATAAATTGAAATTCATCAAACAAGTGAATGGGGGTTCAAATCCTTCAATCATTTAAGCAAGACTGGTTTACCATCTAAAAGTGTAACATATATACAAAAGTGTCTTTTATATAAATAACAAAATGTGATTCCATAGTCTCCAAATAATTATGGATATGCACAGAAGGAGCTTGTCAAAAAAGATCAACAAAATTTTAATCAAATGCAATTGTAGATGTAAATCCCAACGCATCATTATTTGCTAGCATCATAAAAGATTTTAAAAACTTAGAGCATTGATATAAAATCAAAATGTACATTAAAAAAATTGAGTGCAATTTTTTTCCAAATGTTATGGTTCTGGCCGAAAACCCTCATAGGCGCATATGCAAACTAGGTAGATTAAACAAGGCACATCTCGTTGACAAAATGAGTTATACACGTGACATCATAGAATGAAATGATTGCAGGATATAAAATTCATGGTTGTTGCAATAATGCCATTAAACTCTCAACGAGCACCATTTTCATTATTATCCAAACCTTTCACTGCACATGTGTCAAAAAATATAAAATTAATATTATAGTGTTACAAATGAATCAATATAAATGAAAATGTATAAAGATTTTTAAATAATCTATAAGACATAGAAATTAAAAGAATGAGAGTTAGAAGATAAAGACATCAAAAACAGATGACTTATGTATGTTACAACTTGTCACAAGTGGGAACATTAGAAAAACCAATGAAGCCTCAAGATATTTAATACAAAGTTATCCTTGAAAACAAAATATAAGTTAAAACTACAAAGCAAGTAATTTAAACAAAAACATAATGTGAGCTATGAGAAATATTAATAAATAAATATGCAAAGTTGGTTTTACAGCTACTAATACTAGAGTGTTAAAACTTAGAGGCCATGTCACAAGGTTCTCTGAATTTCATAAAAAAGTGCTATGAAAACATTCCCTGAATACTAAATTTTGCAGTAATTGGATGGTTGCAGTGAGTGCAAAAGTCAGAGGTCTGCTTTACTAACAATGGTAAAGTAATTTTGTACTCTCATAATTAAATAAATAGAAAGTTATGGAGAACTATGCTAAACAGAGCTCTCGCTAATAGTTGTCCCAAATCAGTACCATTATGGGTTGAATCAGCTATTATATGAATCATATAGCTTCAAAAGTATCCTATCTGCTATTTTTTTCTCCATGTATTGAACAACAAAATAAATGTATTGAGAAGCCTGGAAAGAGAAAATAGACACCTTTATTAAGGAAGAGGATTTGACCAACCTGCACAACTTGGTAAAATATACAAACCTATGATCAGTTGTATCTCCACTATCTCTCTGATGGTGCATCACAGTACTTTGTTATCTCCTAATATTGTCCTTCAAGACAAGGTTGAGACTATTGTTTCTTGGCCTTTTATCGCAGTTCTGAGTTGTGAAGGTGCTACCTTGTTCCCTTCATGCTTTTCTCTATATAATCTTTGAAGTTGTACGCTTGTTAAGGATTGTATGTATTAAAGGTTCTTTGGTCTGTAGACTGTTCCCTGAGGGCAGTACAATGCCAACACCCTAGCCTTATTGTTGAGAAAGAAGGAATAGAATCTCTCAAACCCCTAATTTCAAGTTTCCAATCTCTGATAAAATTAGATGCATGTTAGTCTTGCTCCTTATACGATCCTTGGTTGCTTCTCTGGAGATGTTTCTTGTTCTGCCTTTTATATGAAATTTGTTTATGACAACCGTAATTGACCTATTTATATTGTGGAACTCTGAGGCAAGCACTGTAACACTCCATTGTAGGGATGTGTTGACTTAAAATTACCATAACTACTCTAGCCTGGGAACTGCATGACAAATGATTGGTATCTTTGATGCATTTCTTTGTGTGGATATCTTTAAGAAAATGAACAAACTCAGATACTATTGATGCACTATTTGTTATTGATCATAAGTGAAAGTCACCATATAAAGTTCTTAGAGATGGACTTATCAAGCAAAGCTTATATAAGCATGCAGTACTTGTTTCGAGCATTATGTCTTGTAATTATTTCTCAGCGCTATATGTACTACATATCTGAACTTTCAATTCTAGAATTACTGATATTGATTTGCAACACAAATCTCCACCTGGCATTTTTATAGAAAAAGTTGTCATTATTGGAAATTATCTGACACATTTGTAGATTATTGCACCTTCATTCACAAAGATGGGATGTCTTACTTTCTATTGTTTTAAATTTTACCTAACTGATGTAGTTGAAATATCTATCTACAAGCATGGGATGTCTTATGTATATCCCTAAACAATTGCATCATTTAAAATATCTATCTACAAAACTAGATAGATATCCGGAGAATATTTTTTGCAAAAGAGCAAGACCTAGATATCCAGTAGTATTTTGCAAAAGAACACAATGATTCTCGAAAAGATGCTAATGATGACTCTTCTAATGGTTTCTGATATGTGGTGCCTACATATTGTATCACTGAGAAAACTTCAAGTTTCACCTAGGCATGAAAATCTAAGTGGTGTTTATATGCAATAAATGAGGTTATCATTTAAATCCTGAAAAAGCACTATTGGCAAACACATACAAGGATTGTTACAACCTTCGCTATACCTGCATATATACATGGCGGAGAGAAAACTAGTGCACGCACAAACATATATATTTATAAGCATGTCTTAAGTAATATCATGCAAGCTACAGGTATTTTCAAGAGGCCAAGTATATCATGCAAGCTACAGAAGTCAGAGTTCTGATTTACTAGCAATGCTAAAGAATGGTTCTCTACTCTTATAATTAAATAAACAAAATGTTACAGATAACTATGCTAAACAGAACTCTTGTTAATAGTTGTCCTAAAATCAGTACCATTATGGGTTAAATCAGAAACATATGAATTGTATAGCTTTAAAAGTATCGTATCTGCTATTTTTTTCTCCATGTATTGAACAACAAAAAAAAATTGAGTGGGAAAAATAGACCCATGTCAAACAAACCCACCAACCGGGTTAAGCACTTTTCAAAACCCAAAGTAGAACATGGAGAGTGACACATACTAAACAGCCTTTCAGACCTCTCATTTTCCTTGCATGATAATACAAGCACTTAATTTTACTTTTAGATAAAATCACATATCAAATAACTATATTACGAGTTTCAGATATTTATGTAGGTTCAAGGAGAGGGAGGATGTTTTCACTAACTCTGTAAAATCTAAAATTGCATAATGTTTAGATGGTATCAAATATATTGTTCACTTCTCCAAAGGACATAACTGTATAATAAGAAAACATTTAGAGTTTTGATGTCTAGTTTATAATCCACTGTTCTAAATTGAATAAATAGAGAAAAAAACAATGTAAAGTTACATTACAAACAAAATAGAGTTCACTTGAGAGCGAATATGAACAGAAATAAAAGAAATCATCATAGTTGTCTCAACAAGAATCTTCAACTAGAACTTCAGATGGTAGATAAGATTTCAAAATTAAGATTATGATTAGAAAGAGCAAATGAGCTTAGATGCAAATTGTCTTTGGAATTGAAGGAAGAAAAACATGCAACTTGAATTTTCAGTAAAATGGTTCACACTATTTTAGGTGTAAAAAAACATTTGGTATCAATATAGATATATTTTTCAGAACGCTAGGAAACTATGTTAAAAATAGAAGTTTACTAAAAATTTCATATTACCGATTCAAAATCAGGCAACTGGCTTCATTGAGAATTTAGAGATTATCCACAAGTACAGAAGATTGTGGAACTGAATCATCATTGAATAATCGGAGTTGTACTAATAAGCATACATATAATATATGACTTTTAAGTGGTATGAAAAGTTCAAAAGTGTTATTGTCTTGTGTAAGAGCCCTAAACAAGAACTGTTGTTAGTTGATGAATGTAAGAGATGGTAATCCCTTGGTCCATGATTGAAATGTGTATTGATGAGTAGATTTAACATGGGTTTAGAAGGTTTAGATAACTGATTCATTGAATTTTTATCCATATAATTTGAACCCTTCCAATGTATCATGTTCCTCATGAAACACCATGATTTGTACTTCGAGAAACACCTTTTCTTATAGTACGTTCAACTATGGGTATAGAATCAATGTCAAACAAAACCCCACACTCTGACCCAATGCCAAAGATAATTGAAACACCCTTTCTTGATGCTCTCTCATCTCGTCTAAAATACACCCCATTTCTCACTTTGGTCAGCCTATCCTTGGATAATGTTGGATTTCCATTCAATTGACTAACCAAACATGATTTATACATATCCTTATCATCGAGATCAACAACCTGGTTTAATGGTTGCCCTTTCATTATCCTCAATGGAATCTAATATTCCATCCAACTCATGCCTTCACTCACTTCCCATTGTTTGAAATTCACTTCCATCAACTACCATCAATGATGAAGGTTGGAATATAGGATAGAATGCTCACGGAAGAGAGTCACGAAGTACTTCATCCATAACTTGAAATTTTGGATAATTTTGATCCTCTCGTCCATGGTTTAAGCCACCAAGAAGATTGAGTGTTATTAATGGGTTTCATGCCAAAACTGGATAAAATACCTTATACATCATTCAATCCTTTTTTAGAGATTTTATAATTTTATCATCAGTAGATATTGTATCATATTGTGACAACACAGTAGGGTTATACTTCATGTTTTGATGCAATTTACTCCATATGTTTTCTTGCTTCTTATGAGATTTATTAAAATGAAGTCCTTGGGGACTTGCTTCTTCTTCAACAACCCTATTAAGAGTTCCAACAGTGTGAAGTAAATCAGTGAAATCGTAGGACCTTTCTACTCCAACCATGCCACCAACTTTGCTAAAGAAGTTTTCACATACATCTGAACCAGTTAGGTGCAATACACATGGCAAGTGTGGGTAGTAATCCCAAAACAATTTCATCAATAAAACTACAAAATGGCAAGAAATTTACACATCAAGATATGCCTCTTTGCTGATAAAATTAATGCTAACATCTATTTGGGACTGGTTTCATACCCAACACAACCATAATATAAAGAAATGATGAACTCTTGATGCATTCTGCACTCTTTCCCAAAGAGTCAGAGTATTAGACAAAAAAATGTCAATGTAATCAGCAACAATTGATAAATAAATCTTTGTACCTAATGTCCTCTCTGTCCTGCCACTTATTGTACTTCTCATCTCTTTCAAACAATTTTGAACATGCCTTGAAGCAATGCATTGTGTTGAAGCCCAATTTTGTCGATCTATCCTCTCTATATCTTCAAATTTCAACTTGTGATCATCCACTTTAAAATTATTATAAACCATTCGAACATGATTAAAACTAATCAACTCTTTTCCAACTATCAAATCCCACCGACCACTAAATAAAGGATTCACTAACTTTTTTCCATTATGGATGTAATCTTGATCATGAAGTCCTGTTACTTTTTATCAATATATGAACCTGTTAGCCTCCATCCTTCCCATGGAATTTGATATCTAGATCCCATTGTTAAAGAATAATCCCTTAACATAAGATGTATCCTTCTACTATCTCCATCTGAGGAATGACCAATAATAGGTCCTAAATACATTTCTACATGTTTCTTCCACATGACTTCTATTGTTTTCCATTGTTGATGAACAAAATCTGCATTGAACCTATTGCATGTTGGATGAAGAACCACAACCAAACGAGGAAGCATATCATGTAAAGGGTTTGCAATAATAACATGTGCATAGTGTCCAATCACATTGTTCTTAAAAACATCTGTAATATTTTCATATCCTACTACTCCTTCGCCAATCGTCACTAAGAAATGTGATTCACATTGGTGTTCTTCTTTATTTCCACAAAAACCACCAACGTATCACTTTTTTGCAACCCACCTGATATATTTTTTCACAATTGTTTCATCTTTAGCAATGCATACGGAATTGGGACTTTTATCCCATGCTTGGACTTATAACTAACATAAATATTTCCTATTGCCTTAAAAGCGTATTCATGTTCCCCGGAATATATGTTAATAATTTTCAAACTTGCCTTATAGTTGTAGATATTGAAGGACCATCTAGATTCAAGCTAAGAAAGCTATGCAATCTAGGACCTCCCCATAGCTTAATCATCTTGTAAATAGATTTGGCGGATTTACTATACCTTTTTCCTTCCTTAGAATGCACAATATTGTGAAAGATATCCTATACAAATTCCCAAACCGCATCCTTACCCTGGAATTTTCCTTTTTATGTGCCTCACACACATCTTTGCAAAATTGATATACATCTTTCCTTTTATAGATTCAAATAATGTTTCCTTTAGGGATCTAATTCTAATACATAATGAAGAAAACAATGTCCTCTCCCACCAAAGAGCACATATTGTTATTCTTAGGCTTGTATTAGCATCTCATGAAACTCTTTTGAGTTCACTTTGAGTCAAAAAGTCTAATCTTCTCCCTCTTCCTATATCTCTCCCATGTATTTTAGTGGAGCTTATCATTTCACAATATAAAAACATCCGAAATTCATCACAATTGGAAACCAAATTACAAAATGTACATGTCGATGAATCAAAGGGAATCCCGACTCGAGACCCTTTTGCAACGAATATTCCTATAAGTTCCATTGATACTACATTCAATGCCATTATAACATATTGATCTCTTGGTATGCTTCTCAATGACCCAAAATTTCTCATCCCTTTGATCATCCATTAATATCTTAGTGTCTAATCGCTTCCCATTTCTATAAATATATGGTTCCCAAAACCCCCAACGTAGAAGTAATATGTGAGATACGTGAGTTGTAAGAAGGAAATATATAATTAAAAATACTATTGAGTAATAGTACATTAGAGAAAGTGATAATCCAATAATAATTACAAGTTATGCAACATACCCGCATACCCGCATAACATAGTTTGCATATCCACTCTAGTCACGCACTTAGATCTCTATGATTCTTCTTCCTTCACACAAATCTCTGGATTCCCTAGTTCGCAAGAGCGCTTCAACTTCGTAATAGCAAGGTAAAATAATAACTTTCCCTACCTCATATTTATAGATTTTCCTCCTTTCCAACAATAAATGTTATGCTACCTACCAACGTACTTAGCATTAAATGTGGATTTTCCCCTAAACCCGACCTTAAGTGCCCTTACTCACGCACCCAATCCTACGTGAAAACCTTTTACAATCTTCTCTCGGCATGCAAAAATCCAAACTGACCAAAGACTCTTATGCGCCTACGTCTGCAGCTCAGCCGAGGCACTTCTTTACCCTTTACCTAATTTTTTCCCTTGCCTACCACATATTTTTCTTTCTCTCTTCCTTCCTTGTACATGGTCTTTTTTAAAGCTATCTTGACACCAAACATTTCTTGTCCACCCTTTTCCTACGTGCTTTCTCAACCTTACGCGCTTTATATCCCGGGATCCGGGAATTTAACACAATTTTCACAAACTAGATCAAACTTCACACTACTCCACCCCACACTAAAACAATGTGAAATCCTTTGCGCAAGTACAAAATTTTGAAAAAATGTGGTCAACAGCGTAAAGGCACAAAAAAATAAAAATACGAGAACAAACAACGAGAAAGGCAAACACAAGAAAGGAAAAGCATAAATTGAAATCCTAAGCTAACTTACAATACTACCTTATTTACAAACACCAAGAAGACTTATTTATAGTAGGGCTTCAGCCTACTCCCATTGAAATGGCTAGGAAACCTCATCCCATATAGTGCTTATAATTAACACATGCCCGAGTCAAATATGTACGAGATGATATATGGGCCCAACCAATGGACTTTTAACTTTCCAGGATGGTGCAAAAACTTGGAATCATACAACAAAACCATCTACCCAACCTCAAAAAAATTTCTTGATATGATGATCATGATATGCATTTTTTCTAGCCTTTTAGTCTTTTGACTCCATGTAGTAAGTGATCACCTTTCGTCTAACTTCATCAACTTATCAATTCTCTCCTCAAGTGCTTGTTCATCAAGCAATCCTCCCGTGTGCACTATACGTAGTGATGCTAACATGAATTCAACTAGCAAGATATCCTTCACGCCAAACACAAATTGAAACGGTTTGGCCTTGTTCAATCTCTTCTAGGTTGTCTTGTATGCCTATAAAATGGCTGATACTTTGTCATCCCATTCCTATTGTCCAACATCACAAATCTTGGTCAAGGTGTGACTCAATATCTTATTGAATTCCTCAACATTCTCTTGGGGATGATAAGGGGTAGTCTTATGATGGGCCACCATAAACTCTGCCAACAGAACCCCGACCGTTTCATTCGAAAAAATGATACCCCTATCACTAGGCGGACTCAACAAACATCTATACTGTGATTATGTTCTCCCATAAGAATCTGCAGCATTGTCACTATGGTGCAATCCCTTATAATTCTTGCTTCTTCCCATCTTTTCAAGTAATCGGTGCAAGTAATGAGAACCAATCCTTTGCGTGGCGGGTGAAATTGGCCCTACAAAGTCAATTTCCCATTTTTCAAATAGTTCATCATCACTGCTATTTGTCATAAGGGAATTGCATCCCTCTCTCCAAGCTTGCAAGGCACTGAAATGGTCACATGATTTACAAAATTCAATACAATCTTGGTAGATACTTTCCCACAAAAGCCCTGCTATTAGGATCTTCCGTATGGTAACATTTCTTGCATAGTGTCCTCCTGCAATCCCACCATGTGTTTCCTCCATAATTTCAAGGCATTCATGTTCCAACATGCATCGGCGCATAACCTCATCACATCCAAGATTGTACGAATCTCCACTAATCATCATGTATGGCGTGGTGCGTATAGCTAACTTCTTCCTTTCCAAATCCTTCATACCTTCCGGTGCCACACCTATTTTGAGAAACACCGCAGTATCTTCCAAGTCGAAGGGTGCACGCGCAACCTAAACAATTACACGTCTAGGATGATATCCTCAATGCTTTGCATGTCCTCCCCGAATCAATCCTTCATAGGTGGTCGGATCCTAAATTTCTCTTTCCTAGTTTTACAACCACTATGAACTCAAATTCTTGAAATAGTAGGACCCACCAACATATGCGACCTTGTAGAATAGGCTTGTTCACCAAGTATTTTAACTCCATGTGATCAATATAGAATATGAAAGGTTTTTCCAACGGATATTGTCTAAACTTACACAAAGTATAACACAAAGTATAGATCATTGATAGTGCTTCATGCTCAGTAGTTGTGTAATTATACTCTGCTAGTGTCAACTTCCTACTTACCAAACACAAGGGGTGATCAACAATACCTTCACCGGGTTTTGCTAGCACTACTCCAATAGATTTCCCGAGGCATCAACATGAGCATGGAAAGGCTTATCCCAAGAGGGAAAACGTAGTATGGGCGCATAAAAGCCTAACCTTCAAAGTATCAAATGCCTTCACCTCTCCCTAATGAAATACACTCTTGTGCTTAAGCAACTCTTCCAATGACACAAAAATCTTGGAATATCCTTTGATGAACTTCTTGTAGTACCCCATATGCCCAAGGAATCCACGCACTGCACTTTGACTAGTAGGTACTCCTAATCCCATAATAACGAAACTTTGGCGAGATCCACCAAGAAGCCTTCCTTATAGATAATATGCCCCAAAATGGTTCCAAACGGAGTGACAAAGACACATTTCTTGATGTTGAGAGATATCCTCAACTGCTAACATCTCTCAAACATCAACCTCAAATTGTCACAATGGTATTTTACCATCCCATACACAATCCAGTCATTCATGTAAACTTGAAGAAATTTGTGGATGAAGTCCTGGAATGCTTGTACCACGATGCACGAGAACATAGCAGGCGCATTCTTCACTCCAAAAGGCATGAATGTATAGGCAAAACTTCCCCACTCACTGGAAAAAGTTGTCTTTTTCTGGTCTTCCTTTGCAATCCTTACTTGATGGTACCCTGAAAACCCATCTGTGAAGGAATAGACCTCGCGCCCGGCTACTCCTTCCAGAATTTCTTTAGTGAAGGGGGTTGGAAAGGGATCAATGAAACATACTACATTTAAATCCATGTAATCCACACAGATCCTTATCCTCTCATCCTTCTTGATACTTATGACCATTAGAATCACCCATTTTGATTCCTCAATGGCCTCAATAATACCTGATGTTATCATCTTATATATCCTCCTTGAACTTTACGTGTAAGTTAGGATTAATCCGATAAGGCCTCTTCGAATCGGGCGTGCACCTTCCTTCAACTTGATCCTCATCTCCCCTAGGGAATGGTGAACACCTTTGAGCTCATGGTACTCGCATGAGAACAAATATTAGAACTCATGCAATGATCAATGATATTTGAAACCTCTTTCTCCACTAATAATCTCTATGATAGCTTCCTTAGGTTCCGCCTTTGAACCAATGTTAACCTTATTTTTTTCAAGGGCTCATGTTAGTCGCGTGCTTGCTCATTAGCGTTATCTATGACTTCATGCATACCTTGAATGGTTGACATCCAGACTTTCCATTTCTTCACCATCTATTACATAGACCATTTTTCTTTTTCCTTCTCCATACATGCATGCTCAAGTTGTACTTCCTCTATTTCGTCTTCATCAAAGCGAATCTCCAAACCATGTTCTCCTAACAACTCTAGTATCCTATCTTCCACCATAGCACTATCTCCCATGGTAAGGCACTTGATAACCCGCATTTCCTTGTCCACTTATGGCTTTGTACTCCGATACTCAAAAGCTTGAACGAGATCAACCATTAACTCTTTCCAATTTCATGTCCGACGGCATGTATCTCGTGTGGATATACCATGCATGTGCACAACCTTGCAATGTGGAATACAACTTATGCACCCATAACGAAGGTGGTAATGCTTCTACGCCCCTTATCCAGACCTTCTCACAAGCTTGGATATGAAACGAGGCAGTTCCTTTCCATGGTAATCTTGAATAATCATGGGTGCGTTGCTTCTGGAGAACCTTACAGAGAATGTGATCCTTACCTCACGCCATTCTAGAAGACTCTCATGGTGTGTAGCTAACCAATGTGTTGCAGTCCTGAGCAATTTGTAGTTGAGCATCCCTCTCCTTTCATCCTCATTTCTCCATTGAGCCTCCATTTCTTTCAAGAAAATCTCAGGATAGGCTCCTCCATTATAACTTGGCAACTTCTTCCCTCCTAGGCACTTGAATGAGCGTGCCTTTATTACCTTGGTTATAGATCCTCTCAACTATCGCCCAATTAACTCATATGTCCCATGTGACCAATTGTCACATGCTACGCTAGTTGTATCACTCATAGACTAAGCATATTCAAATTGGATAACTCCTTCTGTAGGGTGAATTATTTTACGGTCTTTGATGGAGCGCATAAAGATTCTATCAAGGACTTCTTCTCCTGGGGGATCAATATAGAGCACCAATTTCCCATCACCAAGGGATGATGATCATTCTTCATTGTTCTAAAAACTAATATACCCCTTGCTAAACCGCAGGTCAACATTATTCTTGTAACACCATGGGCGCCCAAGCAATGCTAAAAATTGTCTACCTCGGAATTCCAAGACTTCAAAGTCTCTAGTGAATTATTCTCCTCGAATCGTGATAGCCAAATCCTTCAGGACTACAATGGGCATGGCCTTTGTCTTGTTTTCCATATACAACACATTCAAAGTTTTCTACGTAATGTGGGCCTTCCCATTTGATGCCAAACATCCAAGGTGAGAACATTGACCTCCGCACCTATGTCAATGAGAATATAACTCGAAGCCACCCATCAACAATCGCATTCAATGTGATCTCCTTATCATAGTCAAGGCTATTATGAGGAAGGTTTGAATGGAACATATGTCTCTTGCACTCCCTCTCAGTAAGCATGGTACCTTTTCCCATAGCCATTATCCAAGCAATGCAACGAGAATAATGTTTTCTGCGCATTAAAATCCTACATACTTCCCTTAATTCATCCAAATACTTCTCGCAGAGTCTCAACATTCTTCCTTTGCTCCAACTTCCTTGACTACTCCTTTCTCTTGCACTCGGATCCCACCTTGCAAACTCGAATCACATCCATAGTCTCTTTATACACCTTTTTCATGAGCAGGATCCGGGCCTTTCCACGTACGGCCTCTTATCTAATACAAGTTCTAACCCCGACTCACATGCTAATCTTTGCATCCATTGTGAATCAACCTTCTTTATGCTCACCATCCCAATGCCTTTACCTTTCCGGTGCTATTGCTCTCATGTGTTTAAACAATTTAGGGCACCCTCATACTTTTGCTTCTTCCCACACCACAAGCACTTTGCAATAGATTAGGACACTTGCGCTTGTAATGATCTCAGTAGATCCACAATTGTAATAGGTTCCTCGCAGAACTCACTTATTCCTTCGTTGTGGTTACTATGACCACAAAATCCTCTCGCAAAACATCTTCCACGTGCCCCTCCATCCGAGCACCCTTCATAAAGTGGCAATCATCATCCTTGAACTACCTAAGGCTGGTCTAGCACATACCCGCATCAATAAAGCATCATGAACTCCGGTCAATTAGCCTATAATCCTTAGTATCATGGGTCATAGAGGTGCACAACTTGCAATAGCAAGACACATTCTTCTAGATTATGTGATGCAATAGAGGGTATCTACTCGCATAATGATCCCCGTGGAAAATTTCACAATCTACTTTCATAGTGCGTATTGATTTCCGGAGAAACTATCCTTGGCATGACCCTCCACTTCACAATCTATGCACTAAAGACCACTATATGTCTCATGCACCGAGTTTTCAGACTTCTCTAACTGCTTGGCCATTGTAGCAATTTGGGCCTCCAGGAAAGGGCTCACACCGGTATCAACACTCCCAATGGCCTCAACACGCAGGGCAGCCTCCAAATCCTCGCGCAGTCGGTGAATGCCTTGAGTGGAAATACCCTTCTAAATGGTGTGATCAACCCCCATAAAACCATTGAGCATGCTAAGAAGGGTGGATGTCATATGATAGTTTTGACAACATATTTTTAAACCATGTGTCATAATCTTGCTCACTCTCTGTCATTCCTTGTTAGATATCCTTCAGAGTTTTTTGCTCAAACTCAGGGATATGGAACTCTGCTAGGAAGGCATTCTTCAACGTAGTGTAGTATACCACCATCCGATGTTGCTCATACTTCCAAGATTACACCGTGTGCGTTCCTTGCAACATCATTAACAACCGACTTACCTTTCTCTTTGGGGTAGTGATCCCTTTGCGCACCACAACAACTCACATTTATGCACATGCTCTGCAGCATATTCAATGTCTCTGTAGTCTGGTAAGTGCAAGGACATCTCAAAGAATACTTGCGGAGGTGGTTGAGGCCCTTGTCCTCCTGATCCAGAACCTTGGTTTCCTCTGGTGTTCCCTCCTCCTCAAAGATCCACTAGATCCACCCGGTTTTGTGCCTCCAGATCGACTAGTTCCTCCCGTAGCCAAAGAACAAGCTTCTCAAAGTGGCCATGCCTAGAGTCTTTAATGTCCCACTAAACTATGCACCAATGGTTTGAGATATTTCTCTATTGCCGATGTGTATCCCATGCCACTCCCTAACATAATGCCCAAACTTTGCACGCTTTCACTTTGCCCAAAACTCCCTCCAAACATAGGAATTGAATGTGCAGCCATAGATGTACCCAATGAGAAATTATACCTCCTCGGTGCGGATCAGCTACTCCCACCGATACCAATTGGGTTAATAATACCTCTCCCTTGATCCGGAAAACCAAGTGCCAGGGGTTGGTCACAAGGTGGGTTCGATGCGCATCGTCGCTTCTCATCTCTCCATGTGACGAACTCTCATCAAAGGTCAAGGGGCTTCTCTCCCACTCTTGCCAAGATGGGGTAGCACAAACTTTTCAGTTCCACGTCCTCTACGTGAACCTCAACTCCTTCCCCGCAACATCTTCCTCCATCGATCCATCACACTTGCAACCTCACGTTGTCTAGCCATCTCCCTTTGATGAGCTTCACTATACCTTAGTTGTCTCTCCTCCCTTTCCTTTTCAGCCACAATTTCCACCATCTTCCTCCACCCTAGCTTCCTCTCTCAATGCTTAGAGAAGATTAGTCATTCATGGAAATGCCTCTAAACTTAGGGTAATGACCAAGATCTTCATAGACAGGGGGATAACACGCAGAAATGATCCTCTGGGATCCTCGAAACTTGAACTCAGCAAGTTCCGGGAAAGAATACAAAGAAATGGCATATTCTATAGTATAACTAGTCAACACTCCTTTCCACTAGTGATCAACAACACGCATCCAATTCATATCGCATCTTGCATCCTGCTGTAATAATCTTGGGTCCATATGCGCAATCTATAGTACATCACTTAATCTGGATGCATATGCTGAAAACCATTCATATAATTCTACTTGGAAAACAACAAAGAATGTCTCATATAACTCATGGTACAGGGGTCTCTTCCACCATCAACGTGTATCGAACTCGGGTCTAGTGTTGAATATTTGAGCAAACTCATCCTTCGTGATCTTGAACTGTACTTCAACACTTTCTAAGGTCAAATTCTTTGTCATCATGCATCACAGGAACCAAGATGCATGCCATTTCTCACCACAACTTTGAAAAGAGGTCCCCATAATGGAACCAATATGTAGTCATTTTTCATACCCTTAGACTAATAATCTAATCTCGGTGCATTGGCCTATCACCTAGTGGGCACTTTGGCACTCACTTGAGGTATGAGCGAGCACCGACCCCCTCCTTTATGTGAGTTGTGTGAGAATACATCATTTATGATAGAGAGTTAGATGCAAAATGGAAAAGAACCATGCATTCATTCTTAGGATAAGTTATCATGTCAATGCATTTATTCATATAATAGAAGAAATATCAAAATATAAAAGATCTGGTACGTAATATAAAGAGAGTGCATTAGGGTTTATACCCATGGACAACATATACTCAAAACGGAGTCATAGATTCATATTGATCAAGTTTAATAACCACATTACATAACTCAAGGCCATAACAGATCATCAGATCATTACAGAATAGACCCATGCATCAGAATCACTCGATGTGCCTCTCATATTACATGAAGATAACCATAGACCCATCCCCTTTGATAACTATGACTCCTACAGTCCTCCTAACAGAACCTTAACTCATAGTGCCCATTACCATTTCTCAAAGCTTTGCCTCTCCCATTGCTATCCATTTCTTCTACCCGAGCACCTCTATATATAGCTCTAGCAATCAATGTCATGCCTTCCTAAAGTAATAGATCGATTTCCAAGTGTCAAGGTGGTCCTCCAAGGGAGCATGCCTCTTTTGTTCTAAGCTCTCCACTCTTTGTAATGATGTCTTTCTGGATCCTTCCATTGCATGGAATATTCCTTTCTTGCCACCACATTACAAGGTTGGCACCTTATCCACTCCGCATGCGCAATGGGTCACACTTTTCCCGTGTGCTACCAAGAATGTTGAATGTGGCTAAGTCATAAAACCCCTTCCTTAGCCTTGCTCACGTGCCTAAGGTTCTGCTAAACCCTTCTAAAACCCCGTCTCCGCACGCCTTCACCTTGCGTGTCCTTCTTCATAAAGGTCTCATGCAACCACGTGCCTTTTTGTACTTAGCCACTATTTTGAGGCCCAATAGGCTTAGATCAATAATTACAAGATTTCTAAAGAGCACAACAATTTAAACAATCTTAAATTTTAGAATCAAATGCACACCAACGCACCCATCAAGTATGACACAAAGTGCAAAAACCTATGGAATGGGAGCTCAAGCTCCCACACAAAGAATCCACGTTTCATGGTAAAACATATTCATCTATTAAGTATGAGCTCACCACGATCATTGAGATTGGGGATAATATGAATCTTGATAAGCAAACACTCCTTGTCTTCCTTATCAAGGAAATTTCTAACATTGTTTTTAGATCTTATCACACTAAGTGACCTTGTCGGCACCACCTTTCAAAAAATACAAAATATATAAAAATGAGAAAACATTTCAAAAAATCAATGGTAAATGAACACACATCGCAATCGGTATTATATACATGTGCCTTCCTTGTTATTCTTTTGTAAATCTTCATAGTATTTTTATCCCTTTGATGATATTTTGGTTAGCCTATTCATATGCATTTTGCATGACAATTATATCTATGGTATCCGTTTGGCCTTGGTATTTTATCACCTTGGTAAATTAAATAATGACAGAGACCTCTTAGAGATCCTATCACAATCAACATCTAAAAAACTTGTTGCGAAGAAATTTTGGATATATTTGTTGACACTAGCCAATGTCGTCATCATAATCACTTCCACCTCCTTCCATCAAGCCATTAGTGGTTCTTAACCCCTTGTCAAACAAGAGATCTGAAATAAGTTTTCAGAAAGAAAAATAATCAATCAAATCAAAAAGCACAAAGCTAAAAGAAAAAGTAAATTGATATATAACTCTCTCTTGGGGTATTTCCAATAATCTCTACCAGGGCTATGGATACCTAATTGGTAGTAGAGAAATGTTGCGATTAGAATCAAATGCATCTTCGTTGGGGATATTGACGCCTTACTGACAGTGGAGCAATGTATGGCTCTCCTTTTACAATCCATTCATAAAAATCAACTTTGAAAAATAAATCATTCCTACACATTGGCTAGGGTGTCTTCACTTGTTGTCTATCAAATCTTCCCTCCAAGAGGTAATAAATTTCCACGTGCACACACTAGATCTCTATGAGAAAACATGATTATTATGTTACCAAGTGTCTTTTTTTGGACCTTGTTTAGACTCTTACTCTAGTCGTATCTTGTCTCATGATTCGTGCCTTTGGCTAATTGCTTATTCATAGCATGAGGCTTCTAAGATACATTCAAAACATTCACGTTGTTCTTCTACTTCATTCAGAACATCCATGTGTATAAGATTTACTTTTTCCATGTTTGCAGGCACCTTTTTCCCCTTCACAAAAACAATCTTCCACTTCTTTCTATCATGTGCTTCTTGGCTAGCTTACATTGGGGGCATCCTTGCTCCTTCCTAGCATGTCATTGGGTTATATTCATCATCATGTTGAACCTATCCATATTGGCCTATCAAATAAATTATATCAAATCAAAAACATTCAAATATGTTAGTTAGAAAAGTCAAAACATCTAAATAAACAAATTGGTGAGACAAATTAAAAATCCCAAAAAAATTGATAAAACAAATTCAAAACCCCAAATTTAATTTGGAATTTCATAGTTCACTTAAATTGCATATTTATGTTGTAATTGCATATTTCACTTCAATACCTTTCCAATGCAAAAACAACGGAGTCGTTTCAAGGTTGGGAGCAAAAGTTATGGCCTCCGGAAGATATGTAGTGCATTCAATGTTGCACAGTGCCCAAGCGCCCATCACGCCCATCAAAAATTCAAAAATGAGCTAAACACTACCAACACAGCACCCAGTGTGCTCTTTTCATCATGCACATAAGTGTTCAAGAATCTTTGCATCATGCATAGTTGCCTAGGTGCCATTACGTTTCTCCTTTTCTCCCGCGTAAGTGCCTTTTCTCCCACGTGAGATCCTTATCACATATATTGATATTGATTGGTCCTAATTTCATAGAATATTAATTCAAAAATACAAATTTATCTTACCATTGTGTATTTCACTTCAATACCTTTCCAACGCAAAAACATAGAGTCATTTCGAGGTTGGGAGAGAACGTTATGGCCTCCGAAATATAGGTAGTGCATTCAGTGTTGCATAGGTGCCTAGGCACCCATGCTAAACACTACCAATACATGTGCCCAGGCGCCCATGCTACATGCAAAAATAAAAAACTTAAAAAGTAGGCTAGCACAGCACCTAAGTGCCGATGCTTTGCCTCACAAACCTAAAAAGACCAAAATTTGGTAAACACAGGCATCCAAGCGCCCATGCTTTGTCTCACAAAATGCAAAAATCAATCAACAGGTCAACACAGTGCCCAAGCGCCCATGCTTGGCGACAAAATTCAATAGCTCATCAATAGGGTCAGCAAAGGAACATAGGCACCCATTTTGGGTCACAAAATACAAAAACAAAACCTCAAACTAGGTCAACACAAGCGCCTACGTGCCCATGTTGCCCAATAAAACCCAAAAATTCATAAAAAGCCCAACACAGAACTCCCATGAGTGCATAGGTGCACCCAACATTATGCAAGCCATAAATGTTTCTCCCCGACCTCAAAAAAACTCTGTTTGTTTTGCATTGGAAAGGTATCGAAGTGAATTACATAATGGTAACATTAATTTTGGATTTAGATTTACCAAAAATATGGTTTTTCATTTTTAAAATGGATTGCATACAGTTGAATCCTATATCACCTGCATTATCCTCAACATCGAAATTGGTCCTACAAAACCATCTTTCGACATTATTGCTTGTTCTTGTCTCAAATGACATTCGAGATCATCATGATCTACCTCCATTAACAAAGTTGGGTCTACTTATTATGTCGGTACTCCCATGAAACAGTGAGTTTCTAGGTACTATGTCATAATGCACAAATGCTTTCCATGGGACTACTTATGTCCTCCATTTTTCCCTCGCATGTGTTATTTCTCAAGGCATCATTTTTAACCCTTATCGTTACAAAAAGAACATTTAGGAACTGCAGTTTGATAACAAAAACATTGGTGCAACTATCTTGAACATTGTTTGTTTGAGTGTGTGATTCTACCAGTTTTTATGTTAGGTTAGCTGGTTTACTTTCTCATATATTGCATTGCATTATGTATGTTGCATTGAGTTAGATATCATTTTAATTTCTCGTATTGCATTTCATTATGTATGTTCCATGGAGTTGTGTAGAAATGGACAAATGTTAAGTAATTTAAATTTTCATGTTATCTTACATTTTTGTTCATTTCAATAAAGGTCGATGATGTAGACCTAGGGGTAAAATGATATAAACAAGTTGTTTATGGAAACGTTGGATGCAAAGATTACACTTTTCCCGTATTTCTCTGTTAATCATTTCTTCTCCATTATCATTTATTACCATTACTAATTTTTCTCCTAATAAATCACTCGGGAAATAAACAACCACGTTTATCCCTATCCTTATTCCTTCTCAATACCCAAGGCTTTCATACTGCTTCTAACCTATTTTCTTCTATCCATTTCAATCATATTTTCGATCGTTGATTGACTTCTTCTATCACCCACTCAACACTCGAGGGGGCATCCTTCATCCTACTAATTTTTCTTCAAACAATTACTTGTTTATGCTTTTCTACTATATTTGAAGAGAAGTTACTTACTTCACCTCAAACAGGGCAAATGTAGACACCTAGATACTACTTTTGCAATATTATTGCCAAACACACACAAATCACTCTCATTCTTGCCAAATCCATTATAATTAGTGGTTTCACTAATTAAATAATGTTCCTTACCAATTTAGCTAATTAAAACCACATTATTGATTAGGTAATCCCGTCTGCATTCAAGATTCCATTTTACAAATTTATAAGCCAAAACCCTCTTCAAAATAGACAATTAGCATTTATAAGCTAATTAAGCCTATTTTACCCTTGATTTGGTCAATATTCCCTAGTATTGACTCAAACCCCTCTTCCAACCACTCAAAATCACCCCATTCACCTCCACAACATCTCGGAAGCTTCAAAGCTTATCCTAGCCTCTAGTTGACCCTAAGTGGTTGATTAAGACTCCTCACCTATTAATCACTTGGTAATTCACTAATTGTGATTAGCAAGGCCTAATCATGATTAGAAATTCTAATCTAATTTGGGGCTTTTAGTCCCACATGCACCAAAATACAAGTTTCTCCCAAAAGGAAAACTATAAAAATGGTGCACCTCATTCCTTTATATTTTACACACCATGCTTTGATTTGCATCTCATATAATACATATGATTTCTAAGCCAAGTCCAATCCTTTCTTAAAACCTTCAAAAAGGTTAGTAGATGAATAATCTAAAGTGACTCAACAAGTCATTTGGATATGTCATTTCACCATTGTTTGAGTAGAAACCATAACCATTTGATTTCCCCTTAGGTCTATTTCGGCCCATGTTAGGTAATTGATCATATTAGTAGGCATGTTTAGTTAGTTTTTGTAATTTTTTCATACTAATTGGGAATTATTTTAAGCTTCTATCTTAATGTTGCATTACTAGACTTAGAACCCTAGCTAATCGGATGAAAATGGTGTTAGCCTTCCTTTTTTAGCTTTGTAGTTTGCTTTGTAAAGTTTGGGGTGCATTCACTTGTTGTTGAACTTAATGAACTTGGGAAGATCCCAATGAGGAGGGTAAGGTTTGATAGAACCGACGAATGGATTGGTTCGTTATAGATTTGTTGGTAGGATAATGCAGCTTTGGGTGCCATGGTAGCGGCTTCTAGACTAGACAATCTATTAATAAGAGCGTCAATAGAATCATTTGACATGATGTTAGGTTGGGATTGGATTGGTTGTCTTGCATGGAATGTATGTTGATAAGGCAACTGATATGTTTTAGGATATGTGGGGGTTTAAGGAACCCTTTGATAATTTGGTTGACTAACTTGTGGATGTGCGTGTTTGGGTAATTGTGTGATAAGGATTAATATATGTCATGGGTTGAGATTGGGTAAGTTGTTGCATAGGTTGATGTTGAGAAATAGGGACGTGATGTGATTGTTGGGATTGAGAAAGTTGTTGTGGTAAATGATGAGTGGGGATATGAGTGTTAAGAGGTTGAGATGGTTGGAGCATATGATGGGTAGGAATGTAAGTGCTAAGAGGTGGAGATGGTTGGATAGGCATACTAGTGGATGGAACAGAGTTGACATAAACTGACATGGGTGGAATAGGATTCACCAATTGAGTAGATTGATAGGATTGAGATATTGTTGGAGATTTGCAAAGTAAGAAGTCATAAATGGGGTTATAAGGAGGTCCAAGAGTTTCTAAAGGAGTGGGAGATGGGTTTTGGTTGGTCTAGAAAGGTTGGACCGATGCGAGATACAAGGAATGCTTTAAGGATAAGAATGATTTTGGATGACATGGTCCTCATGAAGCGAGACCATGGAGACAAGGGGTTGGGTAACCAAAGGTGTGGTCTCAAGTGTGGAATCTTGTTGGGAGAGAACATTAGAGGAAGGGATGTCATTGGATGGAGTGGATTGTTGTGTTGTTTTGATCTTGAGAAAGAGTGACAATAGGCATGAAATAGATGAACATTTTTTTATGTAATTTATTAACAAACAAATCAAGCAAAAAGTTTCTTATCATCATGATTAATTAGAAGATGTGAAAATAAAATAAAAGTGGATAATGAAGGCACCTAAGGAACGACATTCTAAGGCTGGTTTCCGGTAGTTTTGGCTAGGGAGAGTCTTAGGTGGCTTCCTATTGGGTGATGAAATCCCAAACAATGAACCAGGTAAGGAGATGTTTTGATTGTGTTGATTTTTTTTGTGAGTCTAGGTTGTGCATAATAACGTGAGATGCAAAAGGTTAAACCCCTATTTAAACTATGTGCATGAGGAGGCATAAAGGGTTCTTTTTAGATCAAATCCCAAATGGGATGTTCGATGCAGACAATCACCTAGGAAAGGGAAATCACAATGCAGAAGGGAGCAAACAGGTAAAACGAGGAATACCTGGAGAGCACTTTTCCTTTTTATCCGGTTGCACTATTTTTGGAGGCGCTAACGATTGAATATGAATGTCCAGTACCCTAAAATCACACCATGCATGATGAGAAGTATTGAGGAAGGGATCAGTGAAAGGGATTTACGGCATGTTAATGTTTCAATAATTGTCTTTGACAGTGTAATTTGGTGGTTGTAAATTCGTGAGAGTTCTCTTGCAAAAGAAAATAAAATGATTAGTTAATGTGGTCAAGGAAAACAATGTAAATGCACTAAATACTTTGTTTACAAAAAGTGCCTTTGTAGAAAATAAAAGTAAGAATAAAAATAAAAATAATTAATCTAATGAGTTAATAAAAATTGTAGTGCAACGTTCGTATTCAATTAGAATATATGAAAACTAATTGATTAGATTATAAACTAAACTATGAAATAAACGATGAAATAGACTATGAAATAAAATTATGAGAACATATGACACAAATTATTAAAGATGAGGTGATACGAAATTATTAAATGAACTACGTTATGATAGGATAACCTATAAACCACAAAAATATTAATGTGTGTGTTTTGTTTATTTGTTTACGTGAACTATAAATAAGAATAACTATAAACAAAATAAATTATAAAATGATTGAATGTGGACTTTAAGAGGACAAGACAAAAATGGATGGGAAGAGTAGACTTGAAGGACATAAACAAGGACTTATATGTTGAAAACGTGGACTTTGAAAGAGCACAAAGAAAAATTTAAAGGAAAATCTTAAGGTAGCTATAGTAGATGTGATGGTGACCGGAGTAGAGGAATTTTAAGGAAGATGACAAGCCAATAAATAAGAAAGTTTAACCTATATAGGAGAATGATGACCTAAGTGTTGACATTAAGGAGGCAAAAGCCAAAAGAAGAAATACTAATGAAACGGGATAATTGAAGGGATTGGTGGGTGACCGAAGTGTTAGTCTATATGATAAATCTAGTCCATAAATATGAGTATGAATGTAAAATGTGTCACGTAGAAGACTAAATAATCTATAGGTAAATGTAGACCTGCCTAATACGTAAAAAGCCATATGACCATAAAAATGTGTAAGTAAGAATGCAATTTGATAATGTGAAGGGTCACAAAGTGCGATTGGGATGGAGCTTGTGGATATCAACAATGGAATTCGGTAGAGTAGATTGGAGAGAGAAGAACTGTGTGGGTATAACACAAAACACCAACCTAATCAGTCATTTGTGCATATGACAAGATGCCTAATGATGACAATGACACAATGGATCTAAGGAGAAAACAAATATACTGTCAAGAAAATCGGTGTGCAGACTTGATAGGTGTCTAATTGCCGTTGGTTTTGGATGGATGCGACCTTAAATTGATTTCACAAATTAGATGCAAAAGTAGTGGAGAAAAAGGATTTTAGCCCCAATAGTTAAACATTGTTGTCACCACCTACATCACCATTTACTTTGGAAATAGAGATCGATTCTCATAGGAATACAGTAGAGGATCTTGTGTACAAGTCGTCTTCCAATGTTTGTACACAATGTGAAATAGAAGGTTGCTTTGATGGATGATCGGGAATGTCTAGATTACATGACAAAGTGCACTACGCGAATAGAGGTGGAAAATTTAGTATACCCTACCTTGTTGTCAAATGGAAATCTTATGACAAATAAGGGTATTGGGGATGGAAGCACTATGTTGTGTGTCTAGAACATGAGCTAGCTTGTATAGCATTGTGGGCATGCAAATTAGGATCGGTTGAGTAGATTTGGTTCTGGCTAGAGAGAAAAAGTTGAGATGAGCTCGAGTTTGCGGGATGTAATGAACAAGGATGAGCTTGGGCTCGAAGGGAGCTTGAGATACAATCTGAGCATGAGAGAGGTTGTTTTCCCAAATAAACTACTAGGTTAGATTTAGGACAAATTACAGTGCTATAAAAGGAATGCTAGGGATGTGGTGAGTTGGAGAGTTGGGTGTGTCTGCAAGGATGAGGAGAAAGCTCACCTGAGTGGCTAGAGGGATGGACATGAGTAGGTAGGTGGGAAGTGAAGGGGAGTAGGTTGGGAGGTGAGTGAAGTCGAGTTGAGTGGGAGGATTTGGGAATGGAATAGTTGGGGAGTTGCGTAGGGAGTTGGTCGGGATGTGAGGTGGGAATTGGGTAGAGAGCAGGTCGGGATGTGAGGTCCGGATTGTTGGGACGGTGAGTTGAGAATAGATCGCGGGTGAGAGAGAGGTGGGAGCTCAGGTGTGAGGATGGGTTGTTGTGACGGCGAGTTAAGAATTATGTAGAGAGCGGGTCAGGATGTGAGCTGGTCGAGTGGGAGATGGGGAGTCGGGATAGAAGAGGCATCGCGTGGGTCGACGGGAAGGGAGATGGGGGTGTTGAGTGGTGAGTGGAATAACTCGGCCGAGTTGGCCAAGCTAAGGGAATTAGGGGATAGGTAGGTGTTTTAGTTTGGATAATAATAATAATAATAATGTTTTTTTATTTTATCTATTTACTTATATATTATATTTATTTATTTATTATTATTATTATTATTTTAATAATAATAAAATTAAAATTTATACTAACTATAAACAATCGATTAACAAAATTTTTGAAAACAACAAAACAACTTACCTCAAGGCGGATAAAGACTACCGAAAGTAACATACTAAATTGACGAGACAACACTAAACCCTACAAATAAGTAAGCCTAAAAATGAAATATTCACAAGATATCTAAATGGACAACAACTATGAATAAGAAAGGCCATTATACGTATGACATCTACACAAGATAAGTAAAAAAATGACCAGATATGGGATCGGTCCCATTGGGCATGCCAAAATGTTGATTGGGTTTTCTTCATCCTTATCAAGGTTAGTGAGCTAGATAACAAAGAATATAAAGCAACCTCAAATATGCAGGGTTTAAGGTGGAAGACCAAAGCTGATGGATGTAAATGGACGGGCACAAAGTAAATGTCTTCGTTGCGAAATGGATAGACCTGAAAACGCCGATTAATAGAGGAGCTACTGATTTGACCAAAGTGAATGCAAATCAAACCAAGCTAAGAGAACCACAAAGGCATGATGATGGTATTATGATGATTCAAGTGGCATTACAAGGGCAATTTTGTAGTGCCCACTTCCCTTCGACACCCTTTTGATTATTGTTTTTTTACTATCATCTGCACTTATGGATATATTATAGTTTGTGATATAGCATGTTAGTAGATATCGAGATACTGAACTATTATTGATTTGATTTTTATATGATGCATATAGACTACTGGAGACATTTGATGTTGATATTGATATACTTTTGACATGGTTATTTATCCGTAATTATGACATGGGATATATTTAGTCATATTGAGTAGATCTTGATAATTGGATTAATGTGATGATCGTTTTGACATAAATGAAATGTGGAATAGAATTGTGCTAGAAAATTGTAAGTAATATTGTATCTTGCATAGATGATATTAATTCGTATATAGTTGATTTCAGATTTATGTTGCATATTTGACATGAATGTTTTAATGCGCCACGAGGCCAAGAAGGTATCCTTTGTTTTGCAGGTATATTATATTTACAACAACAACGGGGGAGTGGAGACCAACCACATCGGAATTCAAGAAGAATTCAACTAAGGTCACCATGGCAACATGTAATTGTGTGTGTGTTAGAATTATTGGTTAGGAGAAAATTGTGACCTAGGGGTCATGTGTTGTTTTGTTTTAACATTTCCCTTTTATTATGTTAGTTTGTATTTTTCTTTTAGTAATGAAATTTTTACTTGTTCTATTATTTAGATTTTGGATTTGTGTTTACCCCTTTATTATTCATGGGTTGTAGTGTCTTAATTAAGCTAATTTGAATTTGTCTTAAACTAATTAAAGATGTGACCAAAAAGGAGTTCATTTATTAGAATTGATTTAGTCTTGGATTTTGTGTTGAGTGATGTGTGTTTGAGTTTTGAGTGTAGCACACTCTACCCTTCATGGGAAACTCGAATTTGGCCTTAGAGGCCAAATTTGGAAGCTTGTGGGACAAGTCAAACTTGTCCCACACCTCTTAAATGCCCATGCCAACCCTACCTATGGGTTGGGGGTCAAATTTAGGCTCTTTTAGGTGTTTTGGGGGATAAAAAGGTAAAATGTTAATTGCACTTTCTTTCAAATATTTAATTTTGTCCTTTGGGGGAGTGGGCTTAGATGGAGTGTGTAAGGTGCTTGTCATTCCTCCAACCACTTATTAATTGTGCATTGGAATATGAGGTTGACCAAGTGATGTGGATTGGAGAGGAAATGAGGTGGCATCCTACTTGGAGCCACATCACCCCTCCCTTTTCTTTCTCTATTTATTGAATTCTTCTTGTTTGTTTTGGGGTTGGATGATCATTTTTAGTCTTTGGAATTTTTTGGAGAGTGAGAGGATTTTGAGAGAGTTGTGGATTTTGGAGCTTTGTGGATGCTTGCTTGATCTTTGGAGAAGCTTGGAACTTCATACTTGGAACAAGCTCTACCATGGAGAGGTAGGAGCTTCACCTTAGTTAAATTATGTTATTTGTTTTATTGTATGTGTGTATATGTTGTGTTGCATATTGTTGTCTCTTTGAAATGCTTGTTGGGTGTGGGTAGAATGCCTAAGTTGGGAGTGGGAGGAGACTATGGGGATTTTTCTTGTAGGGAGGCATAAGAGATCACTTTCTTGTGGAGGGAGTTTGGGTTGGGTGCCCCATCTAGTATGAGAAATGCTTGCATTTCTTCTTGTTCTTATTATGAGGGAGCCATAAGAGTTTTTTAGGGAGGCATAAGAGTGTATGGAGGTATAAGGGGTACTTGAGGGAGGCATAAGAGTTGATAGGGGAAATTGTGTTTTGCATTGGAGGATTTTAGGTGGGCACCCATTCCCATTGGGAGGCATAAGTGGCCTCCCCATAGGTCTTACTCTTTTGGCTTTTTGATAAGCCTTGTGTTCTTGTTGCTTTGATTGTTTTCTTCTTGTTGAGTTGTTATTGTGTTTGTATGAAAATGGAATGAATGTGAAGTTGTTTGTTAAGTATTGTGGAAGCTAGTAGTTTCCATGAGTTGAGACCTTCTCCCATTGTAATGTGGTTGGGGCTCAGGGGCCAATGGGGAGGATGGCTTCTCCTCTCCATTGGGTATCTTGGTTGGGTGGAGAGCATTGCCTCTCCCCCTATCTTGTTGTGAATCAAGAAAACTTTTGGAGGAGCTACCTTGTTGGTGTTTGGAGCATTGGAGTCTTGTTGATGACCATGTGAAGTTTCCTTAGTATTTTACCCACTTAGAGTGGAAGAAATTGTAATAATGTATTCATTCTTGTATTTACATTTTGTATGGATTTCCACTTCAAGTGGAGGAAATTGTAATGAATTTGTAAAAGAAATTTGTAATCCTATTGTTGTTATTGTTATTGTATTGCATGTGGAAAGAAACAAATGAGAAAAGAAAGAAGAAAGAATGTTATTGTAAAGTTAGTTTGCAAATAGAAAGTAAGTATTTTCTTCTTGTTGAAATCTTGAATGTGTTGTGAGAAAAATAGTGTTTGTATTGAAGGATTAATCTATTTTACAATGGAAAAGAAAGTATATTTTCATTGAGTATTTATTGTATTGTAAATGTGAGAAAGAAGAAAATGTAGAGATTGTTAGAAGTTGAATTTGTATACAAAATATCATTGTATGGAAAATAAAGTTAGTATGGTTATTTTAAATGAATGAACATTGTAGTAAAATGAAAGAGGAAAATAAGTTAGATTATGTTTCATTTGGAAAGTTGATTTTATATAAGGAAATGACAAGTAATGAAATAGATTTATTTTCCTTCTTGCTCTTGTAATGGAAGAAAGAATCTAGTTAAACAAATAAAAATTAATCTTATAAGTAGATGAATTTTATTAGAGATGGAGATACTTTAAAATGACTAGACTTAACTAAGAAATGAGTACATAAGAAGCAAACCTCAATTCTGGAACTTTTAAATGAACAAAGACAACTTAAAATGTATTTTTACACCCTTTAGCAACTTTAGTTTTTGTAAAATTCTCAAAGCATTTTAAGGTTCTATTTTTCTAAAAGCAGACCGCCGCCTCTATGCGAGATGGCGGTCCCATAACCACCGCTCAAGCAGTGGCGGCGGTCTCAAAACCACCACCTAGTAAGGTGGCGGTCCTGTGTTTGTCACCCAGGTAAGGTGGTGGTTTCGCCACCACCACTCTGGAAGGTGGCGGTCCACTGTTTGTCACCCATCATGGCGGCGGTCCCAGACCGCCGGTCTTTGCTCTACAGTGGCGGTTCTGTCACTTATGACAGAATTCACGGACCCATGCTCATGCATGAAATTTAACCTATTTCACTAAATTCTAAGTTGTAAAATTTAACCTATTACTACCAACAAGTAAAATAAAGAGAAATGCTTAGGAATGAGTAAACAAAACACTTAAATGGTGAATCTAAAAGCATTCTTTCATTTATATCAAAGGGGTAGGGTTTGCCCCAAATTTAAACCCAATACACTAAAATCTTGGAATAAAAACTAGATTGGAGGAGGAAAACTCCTCCCAATCTTTGAAGAAATAGATTACATAAATAAAACTAAAACTAAACTAAACCTAGACTAAATCTTCTTGTAGAATTCCTCCATGGCTCCTTCCCTTTGCTCCCATGGCTTCCTCCTCCTCAACCTACAAATCTAACAAAAGAAAATGAACCAAATGAGAAGATTAGAATGAGAAAAGGTTTTAATAGACTTTCATAAGGATTTTTAGGGCTTTGTTGAGAACCCTAGGATCTAGTGGCTAAGATGGATTTAATCCAAGGGTGGAGAATTGACCCTACCTTTTAAAGAAGAAATGTATTTTTAAATGTTTAATGTTTAAAATCCTTAAGGGTATGTGTAGATGGGTGAGTGGGGCCATTTAATTTCCTAGGGGTGTGATGTCCCTTTTAAAACCCTTAGTGTGTGTAGAAATTTATTAAAGGATCCTTTAAGCTATTAAAGTAATGAATTTAATAATTTTAGCATAGGGTTAACCTTGTTAGGTTCGAACTAAATTGAAGGGAAGAAAAACATTTAATCAAGTTAATTAATCATTGTTCCTTCCTATAGAACTATCAATTAATGTACCCTTGCTGCATCCTTGTATCGTAACCTTCTCTTTTAACCTAAACAAAAAAAAAATTAGTCGCACTTTCGGGTTAAGTGTTAGGTTGAAGCGTGTTCTTAGAACGTCATTTTTGGGTGTTACACTTGGTATCAGAGCTATGGGTTCAAATCTTGGACCCTTGGGCACACCTAGAAAACATGAACATTTAACCTAGTGCAAGTTGATTCTTTTAAATCTAGAAACCACAATGTCTGATAATTGTATTAAATAGAAAACTTAGAAAATTGAGGCAAGACCTAGAACAATGAACTAACTCTCACCTTGATCTGTGCAGGAGGCGTGGATTAGGCGAGGGTATTTTCACATAGACCTAGATATACCACCACCAGAGCAGGTTATCGCGGCCATTCTACCTCGATTCTACAGACGCTTCAGGATGTCAATGCCACTATACGCGAGAGCCCTTGGGAGGATGATTTGCTAGACATGGTATAGAGCCATTAGTAAAGGCTCAAGCATCCCCTCACACGGCAAGGGGAGTATAGGCCGAGAACTTCCATGCAAGTTGGCTAGGGTAGAGTCACCACAGAGAGGGCATGGAGACAAGATCTCAAGACATGGGGATAGGATCTTAGGACATAGGGACATGTCTCGCAGCCCTAGATAGAGGGAGGAGCATGTAGAGAGACCTAGGGGTCATCAGACATCAGCATCGAGACCATATCAGGGAGATCCTGAAGCTACGACCATCTCACTATTCGGGTGATACAGAGGTTTTCAGGCAGAGGCCTAGTTGGTGAGCTTGAGAGATGCTTCAAGCTCTGTCCTTGTACTAGCAACATGAAAGCTCGTGTTGCGATCCATCTTCTGAGGGATGGAGCAGGAGTCTGGTGGAGGACCGAGGAGCAGAAGCTCCATGTTGATTCAGAGACAGTCACTTGGGAGCTATTTGAGGAGTGTTTCAGAGTAGGTATTTACCCAAGAGATTTATACAAGAGCAGATTGCCAAGTTTCACGACCTTTGTTAGGCATTGATGACTATAGCTGAGTATGAGAGTCAATTTTTCTGGATCTACTCTAGTATGTCGACTATATGCAGGATGAGCAAGTATGGATTCACAGGTTCATCTAGGGCCTGAACTTGGATTTGGGTGGTGCGGTGCGCATTTATTTCCCACATACATTAGCAGAGGCCGTGGAGAAGGCCTATATTACAAAGGAGACACGATGAAAGACACAGTAGGCTAGAGATAGAGTTCGGAGCCATATCTAGCAGATGTAGGATGGTAGGTCAAGGGGTCGATTCCCCCCACGGGGTGGACAAAGTTCAGATAGGCTTTTTCAGCCACCACAACAACAAAGAGCAATGAAGAGACCCACCCACCTTACAAACCCCTCGGAGATTTGATGCACAGAGAGGCGGAGTATGGGGCCTCCTCTAGGGATCCCTCCAGGACACATGGTGCATCAAGAGCTCGGTCATAGGAGCTCGTCGGAAGATACTCAAAATTCCATAGCTAGATCGTCAGGATCCACAACTCAGACATCTAGAGTACCGGATGGAGCTGCATCCCACTGAGGGGACTAGGCAGACATTGTTATGGTTGTGGTGTTGTTGGACATCATTGGAGAGATTGCCCACATAACCCTAACAAGGGTAAGACACAGAGATCAGAGCCTACGGTTGGAGATATGGCACGAAGTCATCGGATCTACGCATTGGTTGAGAACCACCAGGCTAAGCACCAGAGTACCATGATTGAGACAACAGGTAGTATTGGTGGTATTTCCGCCTCTATATTATTTAATTTCGGTTCTTCTGATTCATTTATTACACCATCCTTAGTAAAGCGTTACAGGCTGGTGGAAGTTAGGCAGGGTCGTTGTTGGGATGTTGAGATGGCTTCTGGAGCCAAGATTTCTATAGAATCCTTAGTTAAGGAGTGTGTAGTGGATTTGGGACCCTTCACCACTACTTCGGATCTTTGAATCCTTCCATTAGGATCTTATGGTGTCATTTGGGCATGGATTGGTTGTCTACTCACAGAGCTAGAGTGGATTGTTACCATAAGACTATTGCTTGCATAGATGATCTTGGAGTAGAGTCAGTGATATCAGGAGTTAGGAGACCATTTCCATTCGCACCATCTCCGCTATGCAGCTTAAGCGGTGTGCGCAATGGGGTTGTTAGTTATATGTTGTTACGGTTAGTGACAGATCGGAGGATGAGACTAGCGGACCATCCCTTGATGACCATCCCATCTTGAGAGAGTTTGTTGATGTGTTTCCAGGGAGCTACTAGGGTTACCTCCCCCACGTGAGATAGATTTCCATATAGATCTGATTCCGGCACAGAGCCTATCTCACGAGCACCTTATCGAATGACTACTCCTGAGCTATGTGAGCTCAAGTTGTAGCTTGAGGGCCTTCTGGAGAAGGGCCTAATCCGTCCTAGTGTATCCCCTTGGGGTGCACCAGTGATCTTTGTGAAGAAGAAGGATGGATCTCTACGGTTGTGTATTGATTACCATTAGCTGAACAAAGTAATGATCAAGAATCGTTACCCCCTTCCACGCATAGATGATTTATTTGATCAGATGAAGGGGGCTACAATTTTCTCCAAGATATATCTTAAGTCAGGGTACCATCAGCTCAGGATTACGGAGGTAGATATTCATAAGACCGTGTTCCGTATGAGATATGGCCACTACGAGTTCACAGTGGTACCTTTTAGTTTGACGAATGCCCCCACAGTGTTTATGAGTTTGATGAATGGGGTATTCAGACTTTTCTAGATTTCTTCATGCTCATCTTCCTTGATGAAATTATGATTTACTCATGTATGTGTGAGGAGCACGAGGAGCACCTTTACTAGGTTCTTTCGTGTCTTCGCAAGCACCCTTTATGGGAACTTGGAGAAGTGTGCGTTCTTTCAGACAGAGGTGCAGTATTTGGGCCACATCATTTCTAGGGAAGGTATCACAGTTGATCCTTCCAAGATTCGAGCCATCATGGATTGGCCAGCACCCACTAGTGTGACCGAGGTGCGCAGCTTCATGGGTTTAGCAGGATATTACAGGATATTTATTCAAGACTTTTCTTGGATTACGCACCCCATCACTTCCCTTCGGTGGAAAGGGAATTTTTAAGATGTTTTCAGTACACTAAAGGAATGCCTCATGATAGCACCTATTCTTGCAGTACCAGACCCTCAGGGTGAGTTCTATGTTTGCACAGATGCTTCTTTGGCAGGACTTGGAGGTGTGTTGATGCAGGAGGGCAGAGTTGTTGCTTTTGAGTCTCGCAAACTCAAGGATTATGAGCTCAATTATCTGACTCATGATCTTGAGCTTGCAACAGTTGTACATGCCTTAGTGCGGTGGAGACATTTTCTTCTTGGCTGGATATTTACACTCAGGACTGATCACTTGAGTCTTCGCCACCTCTTCACGCAGCCCAATCTCAACGCTCGTCGGCATTGGATGGAGTTACTTTGTGAGTATGACATGGAGATAGAGCATGTGAAGGGGAAGGAGAATGTAGTTGCATATGCCTTGAGTAGACAAAGACATGTGGCTATGGCCACCTCAGTGGGCACAGATTTGTGGAGCAGGATTTTGCAGCAGCTTCCTCAGGATAGTTTCTACCTTACAGCCAGAGTAGAGATTGAGTCACAGAGACCCCTTAAGGGGAGATTTGATGGATTTTCATTAGAGGTAAATGGCCTTCTCAGACACAGAGGTTAGATATATGTTCCTAGAGATGGAGGCTTGAGATAGGACATTTTTTCAGAGGCTCATCGTGTGCCTTATTCAGCCCATCCTGGGGTGAAGAAGATGCACGCCACCTTGAGACAGTTGTATTTTTGGAGAGGACTTCGAGAGAGATGTGGCCTCATTTGTGTCATGCTTCTTAGAGTGCTAGAGGGTGAAGGTTGAGCATCAACATCCAGCTGGCCTTCTCTATCCTCACCATACCGGAGTGGAAGTGGGACACCATTTCCATGGACTTCATCGTTGGGTTACCTACGTTGAGATACCACCACGACACCATCATGGTCACAGTGGATAAATTGATGAAAGTAGCTCATTTTTCTTCGGTGAAGACCACCTATACAGCCAGTGCAGTGGCACGAGTATATCTTGATGAGATTGTTAGATTACATGGGATTTCGTGGAAGATCATTTACGACCATGATCCTTTGTACACTTCTCATTTCTGACCACCATGCAGTATGCTCTCGAGACAAGGATCAATTTCAACACAACATATCACCCTGAGATAGATGGATAGACTGAGTGGGTGAATCAGATCTTAGAGGACATGCTTAGGATGTACGTTATGGATCACCAATCGAGATGGGAGGAGTATTTGTATTTGGTGGAGTTTTCCTACAATAATAGTTTTTAGAGTTTGATAGGCATGGCTCCTTTTCAGGAATTATATGGCAGAGAGTGCAGGACACCTCTTAGTTGGGACATGATTGAGGATAGGGTTTCCCTTGGCCAACATTATTACGAGATATGGAGCAGCAGGTTACCTTGATCAAACAGAGATTACAGGAGGCGCAGGGACGGAAAAAAAGAAGTATGTGGACCAGCATAGGACAAATCATAGTTTTGAGGTGGGCACGAAGGTGTTTCTTCGTGTTAGACCGCATAAGAGCCCTATCCATTACGAAAAGGTTCTAAGCTTTCTCCTAGGTTTGTGGGTCCCTTTGAGATCTTGGAGCACCTCGGTCCCTTGGCCTATCATCTAGCATTGCCACCTAGCTTGTCTTGCATCCATGATGTATTTCATGTTTATGTGCTTAGGAGATATATTTTGATCCTTCTCACGTACTAGATTGGACCGCATTGCAGGTGTAGGATCAGGGGCAGGTGATGGTGGAGCCCATATGCATTATAGAGCACAGGACCCTGGGCCTTCATGGCAGAGAGATTGATCAGGTTCGGGTCCAGTGGGATAGATATGACGAGACTGCAGCTACTTGGGAGGATGCTACTTTGCTACGAGTGTAGTTTCCACACCTATTCCAGTGACTTCTAGGAGGAAGTTGAGTCTAAGGGGAGGGGGATGTAGTGCCCACTTCCCTTCGACACCTTTTTTATTATTGTTTTTGTTACTATCATCTACACTTATGGATATATTATAGTTTTTGATATAGCATGTTAGTAGATATCAGAGATATTGAACTGTTATTGATTTGATTCTTATATGATGCATATGGACTACTGGAGACATTTGATGTTGATATTGATATACTTTTGACATGGTTATTTATCTGTAATTCTAACATGTGATATATTTAGTCATATTGAGTAGATCTTGATAATTGGATTAATGTGATGATCGTTTTGACATAAATGAAATGTGGAATAGAAATGTGCTAGAAAATTGTAAGTAATATCATATCTTGCATAGATGATATTAATTCATATATAGTTGATTTCAGATTTATGTTGCATATTTGACATGAATGTTTTAATGCGGCCATGAGGCCGAAGGAGGTATCCTTTGTTTTGTAGGTATATTATATTCACAACAACATCGGGGAGTGGAGACCAACCACATCGAATTCAAGAAGAATTCAACTAGGGTCACCATGGCAACATGTAATTGTGTGTGTGTTAGAATTATTGGTTAGGAGAAAATTGTGACCTAGGGGTCATGTGTTGTTTTGTTTTAATTTTTCCCTTTCTATTATGTTAGTTTGTATTTTTCTTTTAGTAATGAAATTTTTACTTGTTCCATTATTTAGATTTTGGATTTGTGTTTACCCCTTTATTATTCATGGGTTGTAGTGTCTTAATTAAGCTAATTTGAATTTTCTTAAACTAATTAAAGATGTGACCAAAAAGGAGTTCATTTATTAATTGATTTAGTCTTGGATTTTGTGTTGAGTGATGTGTGTTTGAGTTTTGAGTGTAGCACACTCTACCCTTCATGGGAAACTCGAATTTGGCCTTTGAGGCTAAATTTGGAAGCTTGTGGTTCAAGTCAAATTTTCCCACACTTCTTAAATACCCATGCCAACCCTACCTATGGGTTGGGGGTCAAATTTAGGCTCTTTTAGGTGTTTTGGGGGATAAAAAGGTAAAATGTTAATTGCACTTTCTTTCAAATATTTAATTTTGTCCTTTGGGGGAGTGGGCTTAGATGGAGTGTGTAAGGTGTTTGTCATTCCTCCAACCACTTATTATTTGTGCATTGGAATATGAGGTTGACCAAGTGATGTGGATTGGAGAGAAAATGAGGTGGCATCCTACTTGGAGCCACATCACCCCTCCCTCTTCTTTCTCTATTTATTGAATTCTTGTTGCTTGTTTTGGGGTTGGATGATCATTTTTAGTCTCTAGAATTTTCGGAGAGTGAGAGGATTTGAGAGCTTTGATTTTGGAGCTTTGCTTGCTTGATCTTTGGAGAGTCTTGGAACTTCATACTTGGAACAAGCTCTACCATGGAGAGGTAGGAGCTTCACCTTAGTTAAATTATGTTATTTGTTTTATTGTATGTGTGTATATGTTGTGTTTCATATTGTTGTCTCTTTGAAATGCTTGTTGGGTGTGGGTAGAATGCCTAAGTTGGGAGTGGGAGGAAACTATGGGGAGTTTTCTTGTAGGGAGGCATAAGAGATCACTTTCTTGTGGAGGGAGTTTGGGTTGGGTGCCCCATCTAGTATGAAGAATGCTTGCATTTCTTCTTGTTCTTATTATGAGGGAGCCATAAGAGTTTTTGAGGGAGGCATAAGAGTGTATGGAGGTATAAGGGGTACTTGAGGGAGGCATAAGAGTTGATAGGGGAAATTGTGTTTTGCATTAGAGGCTTTTAGGTGGGCACCCATTCCCATTGGGAGGCATAAGTGGCCTCCCCATAGGTCTTACTCTTTTTGGCTTTCTTGATAAGCCTTGTGTTCTTGTTGCTTTGATTGTTTTCTTCTTGTTGAGTTGTTATTGTGTTTGTATGAAAATGGAATGAATGTGAAGTTGTTTGTTAAGTATTGTGGAAGCTAGTAGTTGCCATGAGTTGAGACCTTCTCCCATTGTAATGTGGTTGGGGCTTGGGGGCCAATGGGGAGGATGGCTTCTCCTCTCCATTGGGTATCTTGGTTGGGTGGAGAGTGTTGCCTCTCCCCCTATCTTGTTGTGAATCAAGAAACTTTTGAGGAGCTACCTTGTTGGTGTTTGGAGCATTGGAGTCTTGTTGATGACCATGTGAAATTTCCTTAGTATTTTACCCACTTAGAGTGGAAGAAATTGTAATAATGTATTCATTCTTGTATGTACATTTTTATGGATTTGCACTTTCAAGTGGAGGAAATTGTAATGACTTTGTAAAATAAAGTTGTAATCCTATTGTTGTTATTGTTATTGTATTGCATGTGGAAAGAAAAAATGAGAAAAGAAAGAAGAAAGAATGTTATTGTAAAGTTAGTTTACAAATAGAAAAGAAAGTATTATCTTCTTGTTGAAATATTGAATGTGTTGTGAGAAAAATAGTGTTTGTATTGAAGGATTAATTTATTTTACAATGGAAAAGAAATTATATTTTCATTGAGTATTTATTATATTGTAAATGTGAGAAAGAAGAAAATGTAGAGATTGTTAGAAGTTGAATTTGTATACAAAATATCATTGTATGGAAAATAAAGTTAGTATGGTTATTTTAAATGAATGAAAATTGTAGTAAAATGAAAGAGGAAAATAAGTTAGATTATGTTTCATTTGGAAATTTGATTTTATATAAGGAAATGACAAGTAATGAAATAGATTTATTTTCCTTCTTGCTCTTGTAATGGAAGAAAGAATCTAGTTAAACAAATAGAAATTATTCTTATAAGTAGATGAATTTTATTAGAGATGGAGATACTTTAAAATGACTAGACTTAACTAAGAAATGAGTACATGAGCAACAAACCTCAATTCTAGAACTTTGAAATGAACAAAGACAACTTAAAATGTATTTTTACACCCTTTAGCAACTTTAGTTTTTGTAAAATTCTTGGCATTAAGGTTCTATTTTTCTGAAATGCAGACTGCCACCATGTGCAGAATGCGGTCCGTAACCACCACTGCAAATGGCGGTCCCAAAACCACCGCTCAGGTAAGGCAGCGGTCCTGTGGTGGCGTCCCAAGGTATGTTTGTCACCCGGATTAGGCGGTGAGGTCCACTGTTTGTCACCACCCTGGCAGGTGGCGGTCCAAGGACTGCCGGTCTGCTCTTGGTGGCGGTTCTGTCACTTATGATAGAATTCCGCGGACCCGCACCTGTGCGTGAAATTTAACCTATTTCACTAAATTCTAAGTTGTAAAATTTAACCTATTACTACCAGTAAGTAAAATAAAGAGAAATGCTTAGGAATGAGACAACAAAACACTTAAATGGTGAATCTAAAAGCATTCTTTCATTTATATCAAAGGGGTAGGGTTTGCCCCCAAATTTAAACCCAATACACTAAAATCTTGGAATAAAAACTAGATTGGAGGAGGAAAAATCCTCCCAATCCTTGAAGGAAATAGATTACATAAATAAAACTAAAACTAAACTAAACCTAGACTAAATCTTCTTATAGAATTCCTCCATGGCTCCTTCCCTTTGCTCCCATGGCTTCCTCCTCCTCAACCTGCAAATCTAACAAAAGAAAATGAACCAAATGAGAAGATTAGAATGAGAAAAGATTTTAATAGACTTTCATAAGGTTTTTTTATGGCTTTGTTAAGAACCCTAGGATCTAGTGGCTAAGATGGATTTAATCCAAGGGTGGAGAAATGATCCTACCTTTTAAAGAAGAAATATATATTTTAAATGTTTAATGTTTAAAATCCTTAAGGGTATGTGTAGATGGGTGAGTGGGGCCATTTAATTGCCTAGGGGTGTGATGTCCCTTTTAAAACCCTTAGTGTGTGTAGAAATTTATTAAAGGATCCTTTAAGCTATTAAAGTAATGAATTTAATAATTTTAGCATAGGGTTAACCTTGTTAGGTTTGAACTAAATTGAAAGGACGAAAACATTTAATCAAGTTAATTAATCCTTGTTTCCTTCCTATAGAACTATCAATTAATGTACCCTTGTTACATCCTTGTATCATAACCTTCTCTTTTAACCTAAACAAAAAAAAATTAGTCGCACTTTCGGGTTAAGTGTTAGGTTGAAGTGTGTTCTTTGAATGTCGTTTTTGCGGGTGTTACAAATGTGATGATATTATGATGAGCGAGGGCTACAATTTCAGAGGCTTTGTATCACTCTTAACTTAACTTGTCTAAAAGAGGGGGAAGGCTTGTATTTATAGCTGGAGATGGGGTTAGTTTAGGGGTTGTCGTAACTTTGGGTTTGACAAAGTAACCTTGATCAAGTGAGTGCGGGGACATGATTTCAGTGATTAGGTGTAATAATGGATTTGATGTGGATGAGTGGGGTTCATGATTTGAATGGTTTTGGAGCATTTAATTATTAGGTGGGGTGATATGACTTAATTTGGAATATTTGGATATTAGCACATAACGAGGTTTAGATTTTTTAAAGGGGATCAATTAACCAATTAAAATTGATTAATTGAATATGTAGTTTTGTGGGAAATGAGATTCGAAATGGTAATCCTAGTAAAGGAGAGAAAATATGGGGTGAAGGGGAGCAACGATACCAAAAATGGCGTTTATAATTAGAGCACTCTTTATCCTCTTCTCTCATTGGTTAGATATTTGATTCTTTCTTGCATTTCCATCTGGCTCCCTCTCGAGTCAATGATATTCTGTCATGGAATATCTTTGGGTACCTTTGCATTCCATTACTTTGGAATTCTCTATTTATAGGGAAAAGTGTTGTAAATTGATGAAGAAATCCTTCACCCATCTTCTTCTTGGCTCTTACACAAATTTTGTTCCCTAAAATAGTATTTTCTTTTCTACAAATTTAGATGAATTATTAGTACTAGTCATTTCTAATTCAAAATGTAACTACTTTGTAGAATACTTGAACAATTAGTTTTGTTGAAGTTCGGTGTGCTCAATACATTTTTCAATAATTTGTTTTGTTTATCGCATACATAGCCATTTGTGATAGATGAATTGTAAAATCCTCACATTATGTATTTCTTTTTGTTTATCCTATAACGTGTTTCTATATTAGTGTCTTGATGTTTTGTGACATTTTACTACATGATGCATAATAGAATTTTCTTATAAGATCAACTTCTTATATGTCTAAATTATTATAAAGTGTGTAATAATTGTGTAAATTGTTGTCCTCTTACTAGTTTGATTTTTACAATTCTAGGAATTCCCTTCCCCATTAGATTCTAGGTGCTAATTAGAGTTAAGTTGGCCATACCTTTACAATATATCTAATAATGTTTTCACTACCATATGTAGTCACAAAATCACACACTTTCTATTTACATCATGCTTCTAATATGTTATTATATGCATGATTCCTAAGTAAGAAAAATAGACAATAACACTTATTTTACTTTTACATTGTTTTATCCTTTTCACACTCTTATTATTTAATCTTCTTAAATGACTACTTTACTTTTAGACATTGGAAAACATGTGACCCAAATCTTTATTTACCATTATATCCTCCAAGTATCCTCGACAAGTATTGGCCATTAAGGACATGATCTCCCAAGTGCTTTTGTCCCATTTAGAAGCTTATGTCTTTTTCCCTCATTTTCACAAATTTGAATTGCCACATTAATTGTTATCTTTTCTAAAACCTTTCTTATCACTTTGGGCCTTTTTGGTTGTTAATGATGAAATTCAAATAAGGGAATCATATGTACATGACTTATTCACTATTATTAGGGGATGAACAACTTTGGACTAATACTTATTATCTACTACTTGGATAAAGAGAGACATTCAAGGACTACATTTGGACTGCATTATTCACTACATAAGAGGGGTTATTTTTGAATTCCATCTCACACATTCATCTTGGGGAAAATTAGTTGTATCCCACTATCTTGGTGCAACTAGAACAAGGGAAACCTAGCTTCAAGGGATACGACTCTCTCTCTCTCTCTCTCTCTCTCTCTCTCTCTCTCTCTCTCTCTCTCTCTCTCTCTCTCTCTCTCTCTCTCACACACACACACACACACACACACACACACTACTACATAGAGTTTGAAGTTTAGTGCAACAATCGAGTGAATGCTAAGGTCATTCTAACTCAAACATATGCATTTCTAGGGATAAGACTCTCTCTCTCTCTCTCTCTCTCTCTCTCTCTCTCTCTCTCTCTCTCTCTCTCTCTCTCTCTCTCTCTCTCTCTCTCACACACACACACACACACACACACACACACACACACACACACACACACACACAACTACATAGAGTTTGAAGTATAGTGCAACAATCGAGTGAATGCTAAGGTCATTCTAACTCAAACATATGCATTATCTATTCCATCTAATGTTTTTTTAGCCTTGTGCGAGTAGTTAGGGTTTGTTTTACAAGTTCAAGTGTGACACAAGAACCATACAATGAAGTGGATGTAATAGAGAGAGAAAGGAAAAATATAATATCGGACCCTAAAAATTATCAAAAGTAGAGTATTTTCCAAGCCACACTTGCTGCCCAATTCGGACACTTGACACCCGGGTGGTCCTTTCCTCATCTAGATAGTCTTGTCTCGAATAGGTCCTAGGTCCCAGTTTCTCATACACAACATGCGATAGATCATATTTCACATCCTAGAATCAGATCATATCTCCATCCACAAGCTAAGTAATTCTTATCTCACTATTGTCAACACTTGACTGTTTATTGCATGATAGATTTTGTTTATATTATGGTTATCTTCATTTGATCACATTTCTCTAATTAATATTTAAATTTCTTTAACTCGTCATACTATCTCCATTTAGCTTTGCAAATCCCTTTGAGATATTTATTGTTATGGTTAAGGATCTAGGTCTATAAATATTTCCTTGTTTATCTTGCTTGTTCTAAGAGCATTATGATTACAAATCATGGATACATTTTCTATGGTTATCAATCTATTTCCAATAATCGACTCAGTCCTCAACAACTTTATGATTCTTCCCGTAGTGACGATAAATGGGGTTGGAAATCATATTGGTTAGGATTTTTAGTTGGGTTTGTTGTATCTCACCTTATTATATTTATTTATTTTCATACTTTAATGATTTTGATAGTCTTGCTCCTATGTTTCATAAAACATGAATATTACGGGATTTTACTTAATAAAATTATAGTATAACACGTTCGTTAGCTTCAATCGGTATTAAAGAATATCCTTAATGTTAGTTTTTACCGCGAATTATTCAATTAATAATACCCCCTCCTGTTACATTTTTAATTAAGGATAAAGGTTTATTAACTGGGGCCTACCCAAGCACATATGGATTGAAAGCACGGATGAAGACATTGATAGAAAAAAGCAAAAAGAAACAGATTGTCCAACAACGTAGGAAAACAACTAGGAAGGAAAAACAACTTTCTTGCAAAAGGAGTTTTTCTTATTGTGAATTGTTTTCGATTCTTCAAAACCTTCTTAATAGGAAGAATAAATTCAAGATCATTAATCGGAAGGTATGTGTTTTTATAAGGAGGCGAGGAAGGACATTATCCTTGGCCACTTTATAAGAATTTGGTTCAACATTTTTGCTCGTCTATATTTCCCCATTTAATTTATCCTTGTTTTCTTCAGCCGAATTTCCCTAAGAGGGGTTTCTGGGACTAATTCGACAACTTCCTATGAATCTACATTTGAATATGGATCTCCCTTAGAATTAAAGACCAAATATTCGGAAGGTGTAATGCCCCTTTCGGTGTTGACTCATGTTCTTGCTTCCTTGGCCATTGTTGCTTTGAACGTTGAATGTTTGTGTGTGCTCCCTTTGATTTTTAGGCAATTACGATCTTGTTGCGAAGTTAATTTAACATATTTTCTTTCCATCTTAACTTCTAGTGCTGTTGTAAATGATTGTTAGTTGTTGAGGGTGTTTTGTAACATCTTTTATGAATATTCAATAGGTGAAAAGACATTCACCTTTTTAATTACATATTTTGAATGATATGTGAAGTTAATACAACCTAACCGTTATCTATCAGTATCATTATTAATTAAACATGGAAGCATGAAATGTTGAATAAGACAGCTTTTAAAATTGGTCAATATTCTCTTTTCATTGATATAACTAAAAATATATATTAATTTATATACAAGTGTACAAAAACCAAGTCTATGTAGTCAACTATTCATTAAGTAATATTTTCATCAGATGTACATCATATCTATTACACCACTTCAACAAGTCATTTCTCAAGACTTTCTAAACCAGATCTCAAATATAATGCACTATTTTTTATGTAAGAGTCTTCAATCCCAAGTAAACACCGCATAACAATAAATGAAATTATGGTCGCTCACCTTTCACAAAGTGTTTAAAAACTCAAGTACCATATGAACAATAAATTGTGTAACTAAATACATAAAATAATAAAAATGACCAACTAAAATATTATCCATTGATTAAATCCCAATAAATCTCAACCATTTGATTGAACTATCATATTGAATCCATGTCAACTAACATCAACCAATCGAATTTAGGATGATAGAATAAAAGTCAAGGATGGATTACAATCCATTTGTTCATGCAGCTTTTCATCTCTCAAAGTCAAGAAGTTAGGAGCAAAGTAGTTCGGGTAAGACACTTACAATTACAAACTATTTCATAATTCAAGCCCTCTATTTATTTTTTCAAGTGTTTGCATATCACAAAGAGTTGTATATGCCAATTACATTTGCTTTAAAGTTTTGAAGTCTTTTTAACAAATCTAATTTGTGCATATCCCGCCATCATGGCATTCTATGAGACCATGTTTCTTTGAGGAATTCTATCAAATAGTTCACCTACGTTTCCAACAAAAGCATTTTCTCGCATATCCTACACTCATTGGGGTCCGAAGAACATATTTATTTGTGGTATTCCATCAAACACTTCACATGCTTTTCCATGTTCCAACATTTTGAATACATGTTTACTGTGGCAGTAATGCAGAACTCCAAAGATCCGACACAATTTAGACATTTCTTTTTGCTTTAATGAATGTTCATACCTGCTTCAAACCCCCCGCTTTTACACAAGTTGGAAGTACTCGCCAAATGTAAACCGATCGGGTTGGGGACCAGCTTTGTTGTTCCTAGTGAAACAATGGGACTACGCCTAATCAGATACCCATATCTTCTCATACGTCGCAAAATCATATGCCATGACAAAGGCGTGCAAATAACAAACTCACTTCTTTGGGAACATATATTCTTCTTCTCTAGTGTATAGTCATCACTGCTATATAGGCATAAGTTTAATTATACATAAAAATATGGAAAGTATTCTAATTACATGTGTAAAATTTATATTGAAAACATAACTTTAAATTGAAAACAGTGTTGTATATTCCATCAGTGTTGTATGTGCACACTATAGTAAATTCTGAAGTTCTTATTATGCTAAGTAAATTCTGAAATACAATATGCAACACAGCTAGAATGTACAACACTACTGGAATATACAACTCTGTTGGAATATGACCACATCAGCGTTCTATAGTCCAACAGTGTTGTATATTGCATTTCTGAATTCACTATATTGTTCATTTTTTCCAGATATCTCATTCTCTAGTTGAAAAGTATTTTTTCCAATCATCACTGTGATATTAGCATAAGTTTTATTGTATACATAGAAATTTGGAAAGTATTATGATCATATGTGAAAATTTTATATTGAAAACATAACTTTAAAAACTACATAGGAAGAGTCCGACGAATACAGTAGTTTGTCAAGTTTTCGTTAGAAATATGGAAGGAAAATTTTTAGTTCTATCAATGAATAAGAGAATATTGACCAATTTAAAAACTGTCTTATTCAACATTTCATGCTTCCATGTTTAAATAATAATAATACAATACAATACAGTCAATGTCTTTCACCTACTATCTCCATTATTGGACCCTGCACCACAACCGGTGCCTATCCCCTAGCAATGCTCACCCACCAGCCATTAATGTTTTCATTATAAATTTTCCCTTCCATATTTCTAACGACAACTTAGCTTTAACAACTACATAGGAAGAGTCCAACGAATACAGAATGAGAATGGTATGGCAGCAAAACCATGGAAAATTCCACTACAGGCAATGATATTTATGCCATGGCAGCAAAAAACTACATAGGAAGAGTCCAACGAATACACTAGAGAATGGTCTATCATGAAAAAAGAACAATATAGTGAATTCTGAAATGCAATATACAACATTGTTGAACTATACAACATTGTGCTCATTTAGTCAAATATACATTGTCTATCCAAGCACTTTCTGTATTCAACATATTCCATACAAGTTTCATTGTCATAATGAAAACTACAAGTCAATTAATTCCTAAAAATGAAACAAAATCATTCATATTCTAGCAATCATCTTTCCTTCAACAATTCCAAAATCATATTCCAACATTCATTTTTGGTATATTTATAGTTTCTTTTCCAACAATCATCTTTCATGTTGTGAATCAGGTATTTCATTTACACCATGAGAAAAGGTGCTATTGCTAGAAGATCAAGGAGGCCCAAAGTGAGAGGTGTACAATTATCACATAATTTAAGTGATGAAGAGGATAATTCAGCACCAACTGGTAATGAACCAGAATGTAGAAACCCACCCACTGTCTCAGTTCAAAGAACATCTGCAACAAAGAAGCTTAGTGTCATCCGAGGTCGACAAAAGAAGATATGGAAAAGGCGTTAGATGATGTTGAGTTTAATGGGTTCTCGCTAGAGAGCAGAAGAAAGAAGTATTCCATTCCACCCACATCATTACACTATTGGCTAAAAATGGTCTCACCCACACAAAGAGGAGGGGTCCTCCAACAGTTCTAACTGAAGAAGAAGAAGAGGAAATTGTTGAATGGTGCAAAGAAATGGCTGATATGGGTCATGGCTTGGAGTTAATGCAGCTAAAGGCAAATGTTGCTCAGATTTGTGAAACAAGACAAAACCCCTTCAGAGATGGGTTTCCTGGTAAATCATGGTGGGCTGGATTCAAAAACGTCATCCAGACCTTGCAATCCGAACCACTGAGGGACTTGACAGGGATAGAGCTTTAAACTTGTGCCCTGCAATAATAAGAACCAAATTTTATGATAATTTGGCCAAATGCTATGGAACCTATTCATACGGCGCTCATAAAATCTGGAATTGTGATGAGACTGGTTTGCAGGCTGGAAGAAATTGTGGAGTGCGTGTAATTGCAAAGAGGGGCAGTCGTAATGTCCCAAAGGTAATACCAAAGAGCAGGGAGTGGATCACTATATTGTGTTGTGTCAATGCAGCAGGTTTGTCAATCCCAGGATTTTATTTGTTCAAGGGAAAGAGAATGATAAAGAATTACATTAAAAATTGTGAACCTGGAGCATGTATGGCTGCACATCCAAATGCATGGATGACAAAGGAATTGTTTTTAAATTGGCTATGTCATTTTGCACGTTCAATACCAGGTGGTGTTTCTCCAAATAATAGACACCTATTGATATTTGATGGCCATGGCAGCCATGTAGCATTACAAACTGTGGAGGAGGCAAACAAATTGGGCATTGATTTGATAACACTACCAGCACATACTAGTCATAAGTTGCAACCTCTTGACGTGAGTGTGTTCAGCCCTTTCAAGACATATTTTAGAGCTGAGAGGTCCAAATGGATGGCAGAGAACAAATGTGCAGATGTGAAAAGGAGTGACATTGCTGAGCTTGCAAGTAGAGCCTTAAAAAAGGCACAAACACCATCTAACATAATTGCAGGTTTCAAAAGAACTGGTATTTGGCCATTAAATTATGATGCTCTCCTAAATGACATGGCATGCAGCCAGGCATTTGACATGCAAGGTGAGGAAGATGTTGATGCTGTCACAAACATTTTGAGCCTATCTCAACGAATAAATCCTGAATTAAATAACAGTGAAGAGGTGGTACCTGAAACTCAATTCATGCAAAATGTTGACTCAAGAGATGATATGGAAGCAGCTGCAACACATGGAGTGGAGCTAAACGGTGCTCTTGGAAACCCAAGTAACATCATCAACAATAAGGAGGGGTCTTTAGATTTTGTAAGTAATAATGATTTGTCCTTGCCAAGTCAAGTTAACCCACCACAATGGTTAGAGGATGCCATGAAAAACATGGGTTACAAGCTACCATCCAGCACAGAAGATCAAAGCTTAAATCTGCCTTCCTTTCCTGAGGACTAGAACAAGAAGCAATAATTCATTACTATGCGCAGATGTTAGAGATGAGGATGAACAAGACGAAGTCGAATTTCAAGAGGATGCTCAAGAAAATGAAATTAACTTAGAAGTTATGCAGCATGAACCTCAACACCCCAAGAGACCGAAAACCAAGATGGACGTGGTACGTTACTTTCCCATTTTCTACGACTTCCAAGGAGATCATAAACAAATCGATGGTTCTATTAGACCGAGTAGGCATTCACATTTTGACCGCACTCCGAGTACATGGAGCTATTGGTTGATGCGGAAAGAAAAAAGGAGGAACAAGCAAAACTAAAGTTACGGAAAAAAGAAGTGGCACAAGAAAAAAGGTTGCTAGACTTGCAACAAAAAAAAAAAATTACAGGGAGAAGCTTGAAAGAGAAAGGGAGAAGCAAGCTAAGGAGCAACAAAAGAGATTGAGAAGGCACACAAGCAACAAAGGAAAGAGCAAGAGAAGAGGGAGAGGGAACTTGCAAATCAATTAAGGGAATACGAAAAGAGGATGCGTGTAAGTTCTCCAACTGATCATGAAAATCGAAGGATTTTTCAAGATATGTTAAATATTCAAATTCCAGGTTATGCTCAAATTGGAACACCTCCATCACTTATGAATAACTCTTGATAGTCCCATCTTGGTATGTATCACCTCATTTACTTTGTACAAGTTCAAGCAGTCCTAGTAGTTCATTTGCAATGCCACCATGGATGCAAGCTTCAGCAGGGCAACCAACTCCTTTGTCAACAACAGGTGCAAATCCCTTTTCAAGCGGACAACCAAATCCTTTTTCAGCAGGGGGACTAGATCCTTTATCAATTGGGCAACCAAATGCTCTGTCAAAAGGGATTCTAAATCCCTTTTCGCACGCCAATCGAACACTGTATTGGCAGGAAAAGAAAATCCAAAAGCAGTATAGAAAGAGGGCAATATTACTTATACTAACTAAGATATTGAACATGTGCCCGTAAACAATGCTTATTACCCCATATGATGATGGTAGTAATTTTGTTGGTGATACAATTTTGCTAGATGTATTCACCAAAGTCTTCCTATGTAGTCTCTAAAGTTATATAGTGCAATATAAATTTTGCGTATGTAATCAGAATACTTTCCAACCGTCCATGTATACAATTAAACTTATGTTAATATATCAGTATGATGATGCTCTATATTTTACACCCTATTTGGCGGTGTAATCAGAATACTGATATAAATTTTGCGTATGTAATCAGAATACTTTCCATCGTTCTATGTATACAATTAAACTTATGTTAATATATCAATATGATGATGCACTATATTTTACACACTATTTGGCGGTGTAATCAGAATATTGATATAAATTTTGCGTAAGTAATCAAGATACTTTCCATTGTTCTATGTATACAATCAAACTTATGTTAATATATCAGTATGATGATGCTCACTATTTTAATAGTGCAGTGTTTAAAAACACTAAGGATCATTGCCTGAGTGAGAACCCTCTCACCTCTGCCTTTTCTTCTCATCTTCGTAGCAGGCCGAGCCAATGCCGAGGAAGAAGTCGGTCAGGAGTGGAGAAAACCCACGCACCCACCGATCTGCAAGATCCCAAGAAATGGTCGCTCGAGCTCTGCAACTGAACACACCAAAAATAGCACTGAATGAGCTCCAACTCCATTTCCCGTGAAATCCCAATGCGCGATTTGGCGGTGGTAGGTTCCATAAACCAAACCGCGCATTAACAGCTGGTGGGTGAGCATTCAATGCATGGTGGTAGCCCGGACAACAACTGGTGCGGCGAATGGACGACACCTGGTCCCAAGCAAAAAAACCACCTTTTTTTGACATCCCCCCAAAACGCGGCTCATACACGTGGCGCTGAGGTGGCAGGTTCCAGGTGGCAAAGGAATGTAGGAGGTCAAGAATTTAGTGCTGCATATTCTGGTGGTGTTTTTACTCGACCAGGTGGCAGTGACGTGGCGCAGTGATGTGCAAAGATAGGGTGCACCACAACCGGTGCAATGCGTTACAGCAATGCAAATTGCGTTGAGCAACATGTATATATGAACCAGGGAAGACACTTCAAACATTTAGACTCAAGATCGAGAGAACGCTAATACAGAAGCGAGCAATTACAACAGAAAACAATGTAAATGGTAGTAACAGAGAGTGGTAATGCCAAAAATGATGAAAGTTATCTTCAAACTTTGAAAGCCAAAAAAGGCATTTGGCCCATGCTGGAACCAGGAAGACACTTTAAGCTAGAAAACAATTTTGGGCAATAAAATTCCATAGAAAGAAAGACATTTGTATACAGCAACTGAGATCTTATCTCTGGTGGTGAGCTTTTATGCCAACCCTCAACAATTTGCAATATTTATTCCTATTATCTAAATCGGTTCTGTCCATAAAAATCTGTCTATAATTAGACCCAGAAATTGCTTAAAGGGGTAATTGGGTATTAGAAAATAGATTACGTTAAGTCCAATGATGAGGTAATGCTGCTAAGTACTTTAAAAAACAATTGGGTACTGATACAAAAAGAAAACAATTGGATACACTAAGAGGTGAAGCAGAAATTACTAGATATCTTCATTAAAGTTCCTCTTGTTTCTATATAAACACTAAAAAAATTGGGTACTGATATGTTTCTAACTCGCACTAAACAAGATATTGTTTATTCAGTTCCTCTTGTTTCAAATTATATAAACACTAAAAAAACAATTTCTAGATATCTTCATTAAAGTTGTAGTAAAAGTTTAGTTTTCTGAAACTCTGAGATGAAGTATCGGTGGAAGTTGAATGTCTGTAATGGAAGCTGAAGGCTTACTTTTTGTTTTTGTAATTAGTAACTAGCATTAACAGTAATTAGCAACCCAAGTTGAAAACGCATGGCACTCATAAACGCATTAACAGACATAAACGCATTAAAAGTTACAGTAATCCCATTAACAGTAATTAGCAACTGAACATGAGCTCGCATGGCACTCATAAACCCGAGACTGGCGCTCATAAACAAGACAAATAAACCAACGATTTTAAGCTTGGATTTGTAAAATAAGACAAATGAAAAACAAATTTCTTTTGCTGAATGGCAAACAACAAACTTTCCATAATAGTGCAGTGTTTAAAAACACTAAGGATCATTGCCTGAGTGAGAACCCTCTCACCTCTTCCTTTTCTTCTCATCTTCGTAGCAGGCCGAGCCAATGCCGAGGACGAAGTCGGTCAGGAGTGGAGAAAACGCACGCACCCACCGGTCTGCAAGATCCCAAGAAATGGTCACTCGATCTCTGCAACTGAACACGCCAAAAACTGGACTAAACGAGCTCCGTCTCCATTTCCCGTGAAATCCCATGGCGTGATTTGGCGGTGGCAGGTCCATAAACCAAACCGCGCATTAACGGCTGGTGGGTGAGCATTCAATGCATGGTGGTAGCCCGGACAACAACTGGCGCGGCGAATGGACGACACTTGGTCCCATGCAAAAAAACTGACTTTTTTGACATCTCCCCAAACACGGATCGTACACGTGGCGCTGAGGTGGCAGTGAGGTGGCAAAGCAACGTTGGAGGTCAAGAATTTGGTGCTGCATATTTTGGTGGTGTTTTTACTCGCCCAGGTGGCAGTGATGTGGCGCGGTGACTGTGCAAAGATAGGGTGCACCACAACCGGGTCCTCTCCCTACTCCTTTTAATAACAAATTTAATGTTGGGCACTCTTGTTTTATCCTTCTTACATTGGATTCTAGGTTTATTATTGTTTATTGTTGGAAAGCAAGTGCGTGGAGTTGTTGGCCACCGCTTTTCTTTATTCGTTTAATTATGAAATGCTTGGGCACACATTTTTTTGTATGAAGTGCCAAAAATTGGATGTTGGTCAAGTAGGAAACTTTGGTGGAGGAAAGTTTTTAGCTTGTTTTGTTGGAGTGAAGGGGAAAAATAACCTTAGCCCGTGGACTATTATGAGTAGGAGTTCGCCCAAATCAATCCTTTTGAAAAAGATTTGAAACTTCTTGCTAATGCAATTCGCATATGAGCCATCCTCCATGGCGCCCACAACGAGAATGTGTCATCGGTAGCTTGGAGCGGGTGAATTGGGGATGTTTCCAAATGTTGTAGTTGAGGGCACAGTAGACATCTCTACAATTTCGAAGCTTACAACAGCATGTTAAGAACTACCCACTTTAACATTTGCTAGCTTTAATAATCTCTTGAAACGAAATGTCCTCATTTTCTGAAATGGTATTTTGCACGGGATTTCCTCTTACTTCTTAATATTACATTACAAACTAGAAGTGATTATCTTGAATACGTAATTGTATTATTGATTAAAATCTCGTCTTGTTAGTAAGTGATGAAATGATTGGGGGTCTAAGTATAAATTACTAATTGCATATCCGATCATGAGATTGAGTATGAATAGAAACTTTTCATGAATTTTTATTTCTATTTCATAAATATAAGAGGGGAACGTGGGGTATACGGTTATATTAAATTTTTTATCTCAACTGGGTTGTGTATTTAAGTCTTTGGGCCCACGATGGCTGAAATAATGTTTTGGGTAGCTATGAAATCTTGGCCCATGACATAAATGGATGAATGTATCCACCAAACCCATCTTTCTAGTAGAAACAAAAGGATTGGGTTCGTTTTTAGTCGAGGCTTCATAATCTAGTCCATTTGTGGAGTTTCTAAGGTGGGCCAAATACTTATTAGCTCACCATTATGTAGTCCACCTTAAAGGTGAGGCTCAACTTCTTTGAGAATGGTCACGTGGTGACATTTTGATTGCTTCAAGTTGACGTGGTTCGGTAGAATCATCTTGAGATATGAAAATTGGGGAACTTAAAATAAATACAATGGCTGAATTAAAGGTATACTTGGCTTCAAGCTAAATTCCTGGAAATTAGATAATCTTGACCGAAGCTTTGTGTATAAGTGATAATATATATATATTTGTATGTATACATTATTATATTGGTAAAAGCAAGAACCAATACTTGAATTCTTCCTTTAAGTTGTGGGGTTTTTGAAATATTTCTTTTATATATCCTTCATGGAGACATCGATCAACCTGCGGAAATAGACCTCTAGATACCTTTATTAGTCTCTGTGTACTTCCATTTTTCAAGGTATTTTTTTCTATTTCCGGGTTGGCGTGATTTTGATCATTTGGGATTCGTTCTCCTGCCATTTTCTATGACTTCCATGTTGTTTACGGTTTTCGTCTAGAGCCTCACTGTTGACCCCTCACTTTGGTGGCAAGGTTAAAACCGAGGTTGTAAATGTGAACCTTATTAGATTAGGTGCATGAAGGCCTTTGATAGATTATAGGTAAATAAAATTCACCCGTATGATCTTGATATGGTATGTGATTTGTTTGAGATATCGAACTTACCATTGTGGATTAAAATTCTTTCCTTGATGGGATTCATCATTGTATTATCTTATCGCAGTGTGAATGATATGTTTTTTATGGTTAAGGTAAAATATTGTTACCCATTTCAAGTAGTTGAAGGACTTTTTATTTTGATAAGGTAAATGTAATTTGCCTTAGAATATTCAAGTTCTCTTTGTATTGGATCAAAATGGTTGTTTTGACCTTAGCCTATGATACACCGTAAATGTAATAATAGAGACCACTACCTTCCATTAGTGAACCTTACAGAGTTTGATTATTTATTGAGGCTCAAATAGGGGTTAGGGTTAAACATTGTTATTGCGGCTAGGATGTGAAACTCCTTAATCAATAGTGAATAGCAATTTTAAGTGCCTTTATGATAAAAATTATGGTTATTGTGCTATTTTATTATGAATTAAGTTTTGGTAACTTTATTACGAACCTTTGCATTATGATGGATTGTTGATAATTATTTGAGAACCCTCTATTAATTTGATCGTTTGGTATGTGGTTGTCTTGATCTTCACTAATGATATTTGGTGGTATATATATCTTGTTGATTTATGATGGAAATTTTTGGTAAGATAGTTAATGGCATTTGATGGTACATATAAATGCATATATAAGAGTGGCATTGAGTATGGTAACGAATGTTACTTTAAAATAACTTGTGACATGAAAGTTGTTTTTTTATTTAAATTGAAATTATAGATTAAATGCGGAGCATTATGAATTAAAAGTACTATGAAGCTTTGATGGATGTTTAGAATTCTAAATTCTATAATTGACTTGGGTAGTTTTGGGACTTGTCATTGTTCCGTACTTGTTAGAAAATATTTTGGATATATCAAGTAACTTGGCTGCTAGGAAATGACTATTTTAGACATTTTGTTCACTTCTAGGCAATGACTATTTCGAGACATTTTGTTATTTTTGGAGAGTCACTTGTTAGATAAGGAAATTATGATGGATGGTTAGAGTATTAGATTTCAATCATATAATCTATATGATTACATGATTGAAATCCTAATGCACTCAACAACCCATGTTTGACTTATAAGGCCAATGGCCCTACTTGTTTGATTGTTAAACTTTTGTTGTTTCAGAGATATTGTTCATAACTGAAGCATATGACTTCTTTCTTAGTGACATGGTGGAAATTTTATCATGACTAAATAAGGTGTTAGTGTTTAGAGTTTGGATCCATTTCATTAAATAGAAGGTTTCCTTTCATGTTATTGTTAAATAGTAGCATAATGTTTTAATGTGTAGTCCTTATCATGCTTAGTTCTCGTGAATAGCTCACCTAAAAAATGTGCAAGATGGCTTTCGTGAGTAGAAAAATGGAATGAATTGTAGAAAGTTGCACCTTTGGTTTGAATAATGAAGTTATTTTGTTTACTTGAATGCTTAAATGTGTAGAAAGGCTCTAGAATAGTATTTGATGGAAAAGTTAGAAGGACACAATGCCTTAGTATTTTGTATTTGTGGAGTAGTGTTGTCGTAAACTGATGAAACTAAAACTTGTAAAATATTATTGTGAATGATATAAAATGATCACGGCATTGTTATGTGTATCTTATTGTATAATTGCAATTTTGAAGATAGTTTAGCTTTGCTTTGACCAATATTGTTACCTATTTGTTTCTAAGTCAAAGTACATTAGAATCTTTTTGCCACCTTTGGTTTGTGTGTCATGTTGGATAGGGAATGATGTATCCATGGCTAGTTATCATAAAGGATAATGGTAAGTAAACCGAGTTGTAACTTTCGGTTAGTAAATCTTTCTAGATTTTGACAATAATGTAATGCTAAGTATAAAAGAATGTTATTTGTAATACTTATAATGGTTATAAAAAGCTATATGTATATGATGTTGTAAATAAATTGATGAAGTAAAGAGTCCTTAATTGGAAAAAAAAGGAAACTATCTTCTTGTGTCAAAGGACGAGATCTTATTTCTCTCAACCTATACTGGTAGTTTTATCTTTAGATTTGTTGGGATATAAAATCATATTAAGTTGTAAACCAATGTTTGGTATTTTGGAAAGTTAACAAGGTCATGCTAAATAGGATAAAGGATCAAGAAATATTTAAATCTAGTTTATCAGCTATACATTTTGAATTGTAATCATTAACGGATTTTAATCCTTACGCTTAATTACATCTTCTAACTCAAATCTATAAGAGCCCATGTTTGTGTTTTTTTCGTAAACTTGACATTCTAGATCAACTTAGTTTTACCTTGTCTGGCGTATGTTGTACCCCTCGCCCCCTCCCCCTCCTCCCTTTAATAAAAAAATGAATTAAGAAAGTAATTGACATATTATAGATTATCCTTAATCAGGGAGATGTATCTTAAGCTAAATGTTCAATTATTAAAAGGAAATATAACAACATGAGAAGGAATGTATGAATCACATAACACAAGTCTTATGGAACTTAAGTTAAGAATAGAAACAAATATGTAATCCTAAAATATTTTACCATGGGAAGACCCTACCTATAGGTGTGTCTTGTGGTTGGAATATTATGTAGTGCCTTGTCAAAAAGAAAAAAATTGGTCTTGATGGGTATCGTATGTTTCCTCGTTGCCTATGTGGGTCAGTGTTGTGTCAAGCTTATCATGAGTTGGGTGTAGCCCTTTGAGATCACTGTCATGTCGTATAAAATTCAAGAAAGTCAAAAAAACTTTATCGATATTTTTACGTGTTGTCATTTGTGTGTGTTTTTGTGGGAGTTACACTTGGTATCAGAGTGGAGGTTCATACTCTCGACCCTCGGGACAAAGTGGAGTTGCGGTGGTTTTTCATGATGGTGCTGGTGGAAATTGGAAGTGTAATGTGATATAAGTGTGATGTGACCTATGTCATAATTATGATATTGTGAACGCACATGTTGTGTATGTCACTTAATGCATAATTATTCACGATTGATGTGCTAGAGATTAGAGTATTCTCTCTCCTTTTCATGGATTTAATGAGGAATTCAAGTGTGATGTACCATCTTGTTGTGTGTGAAAGTAATGTATTGTGGATTATGGAGTATTGGATCCTTTTGACATTTGTGATATGTGGGTGTCTGATGTGTTGTATGACAAGGTTGGTGTATAGTGAACTAGATTGCATAGTGATGTCGTCATCATGTTGTGAAGAAATGTGTATATCACCATGTTGTATTATAATTGATTGTATGTTGTAATTGTGCTCATCATAAGTATAATTCATGTAATATGTGATGGTTCATGTTGTGATTTAGGGGCATATGGTGAACGTATGATCTCTATTGTGTAGTGTTGCACTTTGGGTGTAGTATGTGGTAATGTGATGTGTTGTAAACCATGAATGTAATGTATGTGATATACCATGTATTTGTACCATGTGTAAGACACTATGGTTAATGTGTGTGAACCACCATTATGTTAGTGATGTAGTTATGTGTTATGTTGTGAACCTTACGCTAACCGACCCTAAAGGAAATCGGTAAAAGTGTATGTTTGGAGTGAGGAAATGTGTACCATGGGCCAGTAACTCGAGCTGACCTTAGGCTCAGTAGATGGTGACATGTACTCCTTTCTCTTTCTCCCTATATGGTTATCGTATGGATTCAACCTAAGTGTAGTTATGACTATGTTGAGCCTTGTCGAAGTGGTGGCGGGATGATTCAAATAGAGATGATGACAATTGTATTATTGATATGTTATTTTATGAGCTGAGGCTTGATGTTCCGAGTGCCAAAACTTGTTGAGTACCCCCTTGGTGGCCGTATAAGGCCACATAGTCATCGTAATGTGTTATTACTATATATGTATTTTATTTGTAAATTGAACTTTTTCTCTTCTTTTCTGCAAGGACCAATAATTTTCTTGATTGATATGTTTTTATATTTTAGGCATTTTCATTGGTTGTTGTACTAACATGTATATTTTTGCACTAACTATGGCTACTTGGCCATTTTTTTTTAGATTTATATTTTCTTTTAAATTTAAAATTTTTACAGCCTAGCCCAAGGCTTGGATGTTTGCCACTTGGCATTTGAAATAGATTGTTATGTTGGTTCTATTATCGTAATGTGTGGAATAGGGTCATGGGATGCACCATGGAATGGTTAAACCTATGGACCCACTTCATTGTATGGGGGTACACCCCAAGGAATTATAGATAACTAGTGGGTTGTCGAACCACGAGTTATTATGTCACTTGGGTTAGGGGTGTCTAGGACTCTATGTGCCTAGGGCCATAGGGTGACCGACCTCTTTAGGGAGCGAAAAGGAAAAATTATCTTTATATTACTACTTGATGGAGGCATAAGAGACTTGAGGAAGGCATAAGAGATTTAAGAGAGGCATAAGAGACTTGAGGAAGGCATAAGAGATTTAAGAGAGGCATAAGAGATTTGTGTGTGTGTGATTGATGCTTCGAGAGGTATACAGAGTTGTTTGTGATGTTTTGGGAGTGGTGTTATGATGTATGTGTACTCATGTGAGTTTAGCTATATTTTGTGATGTTATGGATACAATTTTTATTCCCTTGTTAGCACTATGTATCTATAGTTATTGTTCTAAGTTGTGTGAAACCTTCATCTGTGAATTTGTGGGAACTTCAGGTTGTTATAATACACTTATGTTTGAGTATTATTGTGTCAGTCATATATGTGTGATGAGTACTATGTTATGTGGACCATGTATGTTATCTTCCATGGTTTGGTTAAGATCTTGTGGTGTGGTACAATTGTGAAAGTATGTAAAATTATGTATGTGAATCTTTAGTGTTGCGTATGACCCTAGTATGGTATTATGATAGCATTTCTGTTGGGCACCCACAAGAATGAATAAACTGAAAATTTTCAACAATGAAATCTTAAGGGATTGAGTTTAGGAATAATGTAAAGGAAAAGAGATTAATTAAATAATGAACTAAAGGAGAACTTCCAATCTTCATAGAACATTGAAAGTTAAATAAACGACTAAATTTTCTGGGCTTCCTTGGGGTTGTGCTTTAATAACAAAATTTTAACCATAGGAATAACTTTCATCTTTATCTTTCCTTTGTTGCTTACCCCTTTTGCTTTCTTTGATGTTATGTCACATCGAGGATGATGCTTTCATAAGGGGAGGAGAATGTAATTCCCCTTTCGGTGTTGACTCCCATTCTTGCTTCCTTGACCGTTGTTACTAAACATTGAATGTTTGTGTGTGCTCCCTTTGATCGTTAGGTGATTACGATCTTGTTGCGAAGTTAATTTAACATCTTTTCTTTCCATCTTACCTTCTAGTGTCATCATAAATGCTTGTTAGTTGTTGAGGGTGTTTCGTAACATCTTTTACGAATATTATTTTGAAGGCTAATCATGTTCTCGATTTAAATAGGTTGCGTAATGACGCTTTGGTGTAATAGCTCTAAAGGAATGTTGAAACCTTTCCAAAGGTGTTTAGGCGTGTTTTTAAAAGGTACCTAATATTATTTTAAGCTAAGTTTAATTAATTGTTGATTCTCCCCCGTAGACCTAGCCTTGACTTGCGTGGGAAGGAGTTTGTTTTGTTTTGGTGGCGCCAAGGCTTAGGAAGGGACTGCTAGTTTAGTGGTGGGTTAAATGCTTCAACCACCAGCTTCCCCCTTGACAACGACACGACCTCCACGCATGCTCCTTTCAATAACAAATTTAATGTTGGGTGCTCTTGTTTTATCCTTATTACATTGGATTCCGGTTTATTATTGTTTGTTGCTTTAGCAAGTGGGTGTGTGGGGTTATTATTTTTTTTTTTTTTTTTTTTTAATTATGACATGCTTGGGCACACATTTTTTTGGTATGAAGCACAAAAATTGGATGTTTTCCGCATGGGAAACTTTGGTGGAGGTAATTTTTAGCTTTTTTGTTGGAGTGAAGGGGGAAAATAACCTTAGCCGCATGTATGCTGATACGCAGGAGTTCTACCCAAATCGATTCTATTGAAAAGGATTTGAAACTTCTTGCTAATGCGATTTGCGGGTAGAGCCATCCTCCATGGTCATTGCCACACAAAACCTTTGTCATCGGTAGCTTGAAGCAGTGATTACGCATAACAAGTATAAGAATTGGGGAATGTTTCTAGGCGTTTTGGCTCAAGTGGTCCTGTAGCGTCTTTGCAATTTAGGAAGCTTACAACAAGTATGTTAAGCACTACCCACTTTAACATTTGCTAGCTTTAATAATCTCCTGAAACAAAATGTCCTCATTTTCTGAAATGGTATTTTGCATGGGATATCCTCTTACTTCTTACTATTACATTTTAAACTAGAAGTGATTATCTTGAATACGTAGTTGTATTATTGATTAAAATCTCTTATTGTTTTTAAGTGATGAAATGGTTGTGGGTCTTGGAATAAATTAGTAATGGCAGATCGATCATGAGATTGAGTATGAATAAAAACTTTTAATGGAAATTCATTTGCTATTTTATGAATATAAGATGGAAACATGGGGTATATGGTTATATTAAATTCATTATCTCATTGGGTTGCATATTTAAGTTTTTGGGCCCTAATGGCCACTGGAATATGGTTACGGGTATCTCGTGAAATATTGGTCCAGGCCATAAACGGATGAATGTATCCACCAAACCCATTTTACTAGTAGAAACGGAAGGATTGGGTTCGTTTTTAGTCGAGGCTTCATAATCCAATCCATTTGTGGCGTTTCTAATGTGAGTCAAATACTTATTATCTCACCATTACTCAGTCCAACTTAAAGGTGAGGGTCAACTTGCTTGAGACTAGTCACGTGGTGATGTTTCGATTGCTTCAAGTCAACTTGGTTCGGCAGAATCTATCTTTGAGATATGAAAAATGGGGAACTTAAAATAAACACAATGGCTGAATTAAAGGTATACTTGGCTTCAATGAATTCCTCGGAAATTAGATAATATTGACTTAACCTTTGTGTATAAGTGATAATATATATATTTATATGTATACATAATTATATTGGTAAAAAAAAAGAACCAATACTTGAATTATTCCTTTAAGCTATGGGGTTTTTGAAATATTTCTTTTATATCTCCTTCATGGAGACATCGATCTACCTGCGAGAATAGACCTCTAGATACCTTTATTAGTATTTGTACTTCCATTTGTTTTAATCCATTTGTTTTCTCGTTTTCGGGTTGGCTAGATTTGTGATCATCACGGGATTCGTTCTCCCGCCATTTGCTATGAATTTCATGTTATTTACGGTTATCGCCTAGAGCCTCATCGTTGACCCCTCAGTTTGGTGGCAAGGTTAAAACCGAGTTCGTAAATGCGAACCTTGTTGGATTAGGAGGATGTAGGGCTTTGATAGAATAAAGGTAAATAAAATTTACCCTAATAATCTTGATCTGGTATGTGATTTGTTTGGGATATCGAACTTACCATTGTGGCTTAAAATCCTTCCCTTGATGGGATTCAATATCATATTATCTTATGGAAGCATGAATGATGTGTCTTCAATGGTTAAGGTAAAATATGGTTTCCCATTTCAGGTAGTTGAAGGACTATTTATTTCGATAAGGTAAATGTAATTTACCTTAAAATAGTTGAGTTAACTTTGTAGTGGTCCAAAATGGTAATTTTGACCTTAGCCTACAATACACCATAACTGTAATAATAGATTCATACCACTACCTTCCATTAGGGAACCTTGCTGAGTTTGATTATTTGTTGAGGCTCAAGTAGGGAGTAAGGATCAAACATTGTTATTGTGGCTAGGATGTGAAACTCTCTAATCAATAGTGAATAGTAGTTTTAATTTCCTTTATGATTAATAGTATGGTTATTGTGCTGTTATATTATGAATTAAGTTTTGGTAACTTGATTATGAACCTTTGCAATATGATGGCTTGTTGATGATTATCTCAGAACCCTCTATTAATATGATGAGGTTTGGTATGTGGTTGTCTTGATCTTTATTAATGACATTTGGTGGTATATATATCTTGTTGATTTATGATGGAAATTGTTGTTAAGATTGTTAATGGCATTTTGTGGTACATATAAATGCATATATAAGAGTGGCATTGAGTATGGTAATGATGGTTACTTTAAAAGAACTTGTGATGAGAAAGTGGTGTTTTTTATTTAAATCAAAATTATAGATTAAATATGGAGGATTATGAATTAAAAGTACTATGAATCTTTGATGGATGTTTAGAATACTAACTTGCATGAATGACTTGGGTAGTTTTGGAGACTTTTCATTGTTTCATACTTGTTAGAAAAGATTTTGGATATATCAAGTAACTTGGCTGCTAGGCAATGACTATTTCTGACATTTTGTTAGCCTTCATTTTTTCTTATCATTATTAATTGTGGAGTCACTTGTTAGATAAGGAAATTTTGATGGATGGTTGGAGTATTAGATTTCAATCATATAATCTATATGATTACATGATTGAAATCCTAATGCACTTGACAACCCGTGTTTGACTTATAAGGCCAATGGCCCTACTTGTTTGATTGTTAAAATTTTGTTGTTTTCGAGATATTGTTCATGAAAGAGTTGACAGATCGTATCAAAAAATATACACCATGATGAAGCTACACTGGTTCAATCGTAATGGCTCCAACGTAATCACAAGGAAGAATAAATCAATAACTCAATAACTTGCATATGTAACAAAGCTTGCACATAGAGAAAAGATAGTGGAGTGTCTTGGCATACTCATAAATGAATAGTAAAAGGGTACATATAGGGTGCTGAGTAACCCTAGTGTATGACTCAATAGCAAACCCTAAACCTAACCCATGTGAGATGACCCTCCAATATGTGAGGAGGACACATAGGATAACTCACACCAACACCCCCCCTTCATCGAAGTTGGGGTAACGGCTATGATGAGTCAGACAAAAAGAGAAGACACACCTAAACAACTAAGAAAGATGTGTCAATGGGGCCCACAACTAAAGGCCTGATAAGGTGCCCATATATAAACACAATCTTCCTAGAAGAAGAAGAAGAGAAATGGATCCCAACGATAAAGCCTAATGAGGTACCCATGCACAAAATAAGTCCCAAGTAGCGAAGGAAAACCTAGTGGGAAAAACATCCACCACAAGAGAACAAAAATACTCTCTAATCTAAGAAAGATGCCAAAGATGGGTCCTGGCCATAGACTAGCCTGTAAAGGTACCCATGTACAAAGGGGCAATCTCTCGGAAAGATGAAAAAGAGAGAAGAAGAGGGAGACGAGATGGATGCGGAAGATGTCATGGATGGATCTGAACTCTGTAACTCTAAGAAGTCTCCCAGAAGAATTTCGATGATGAGATCCTCTTCCTCTGGACTGAAGAAGAGCCACCTGTTAGGAAATAAGAGATAAAATATGCAGAATAATCCCTTATAGAATCGCAACAGTAGAAACTAATATGCAAAAATATTACAGATCTCAAATAAAAGTGCAGAATAAATAACACAACATAGAGAGACAAGATTTAACATGGTTCACCCAATTTGGGCTACATCCACCAAGAATCACTTGCTCAAATTTTATTACAAGCCTCCACTCTCTCAATACAATACCCAAATCCATTTGGAGCTATGCTCAACAAACTCTACAGAATTCACACCCGAATTCAAAACACATCTGCAATACATTTGCTTGTCTTTCTATCATATGCATAAGACCATATAAATAGACAACTGCTTAAGCAGTTTTACAAAACCATGGGTATCAAACAATGGGAAAAAAAAAACCGTCCCATAAACCTATGGGTAGCCGAAGAGGCGGTTTTACAAAACAATGGGTACCGAAAAACCATGGGCCCAAAAACAGCCCATAACGGTTACCCATTACCCATGGGTTAATAAACCACCCATGAAAATTTTCTTCGGGGGCTTTACCCCCGAACCCCCCTGACCCGCTCACCGGTGAGCGGGACCACCGTAAAAATACCTGAGTGTAACACATAGAAGGTGTACCACACTCTAACATGAAAATAGGCTCCACAAACATAACAATCTCCCACTTGGAGACTGATTTCCACTGAGCAAGCTTCTCAACCCTTCACTTTGTCATCCGCGAAGGCCAACCAAAGCTTAACATAGCTTTAGTTTATCCTTGTGACGACCTTGGTCATCATGTCTCGTAGGATTCTCGACGGTATGAATCTTCTCCAACTTCAACTTATCTTCCTCCAAAGCTATCTTGATGAAGTGATATCTCAACTATATATGCTTCATCCTCGGAGTGAAAAGCGAGTTCTTAGCTAGGTGTATAAAGCACTCGACTATCACTATGCAGCTTACATTCTTCTTGCTTATGCTCCAACTCCTCAAGAAATTGTTGTAACTAAATCATTTATTTGCTTGCCTCTGTGGCAGCAACATACTTAGCCTCTTGTGGTTAACAAAGCCACCAGCTTCTATAGTCGTGAAATCCAGCTCACTGTTGTCCCACCTACAGTATAAATATAACTTGTCATGCTCCTCCTACTGTCTACATCTCCAGCCATGTCTGAATCTACATAACCATGTAAAGTGGTGTCTGATCCACTGTAGCACAAAATTGTCCCCATGGTTCCTCTCAAATACTAAAGGATCCACTTTACTGCTTTCCAATGCTCTTTACCTAGATCACTCATAAATCTACTCACAACTCCCACTGCATGGGAAATATCAGGCCTAGTGCACACCATAAAGATACATCAAACCGCCAACCGCTAATGAGTAAGGTACCTTAGACATCTGGTTTCTTTCCTACTCTGTCTTGGGACACTGCTCCTTTGATAACTTAAAATGGTCTGTCAAAGGAGTCCCAACCGGTTTAGCATATTGCATGTTAAACCTGTCCAATACCTTCTTAATGTACTCTTCCTGAGATAAAGTCAACTTCCATTCCTTCCTATCCCGAGTTATCCTCATACCAAGGATTTGTCTGGCTGCCTCCAAATCCTTCATATCAAAGGATTCACTTAGTTGTTTCTAGAGTAGTTTTATTTCCTGCATGTTTTTACTTGCAACCAACATGCCATCAACATACAAACACAGGATAATATAACTTCCATCCTCAAATTTCTTTGTATACACGCAATGGTCAGAATGACATCTAATATAACCTTGCTCCATCATGAAGCTATCAAACTTCTTATACCATTGACGTGGAGCTTGTTTCAAGCCATACAAGCTCTTCTTTAGTTTACACACCATCTCCTCTTTACCTTTGACCTCATAGCCATCTCGGTTACTACATATATAGTTCTTCCTCCAAATCACCATGGAGAAATGCGCTCTTTACATCTAAGCTGTTTCTAAGTGCAAGTCTTATGCTGCCACTATTCCAAGAACAGTTCTAATAGAAGTCATTTTTACTACAAGAGAAAATATCTCATCAAAATCTATACCTTATTTCGTGCAAATCCTCACCACCAATCGGGCCTTATATCTTTTCTTTCATCCTTCTTCGTCTTTAACTCTACGTACACTCACTTGTTCTCGCAATGCTCTTTTACCTTCCTAGCTTCACCAAATCCCAAGTTTGGTTCTCCATGAGAGACTTATGCTCCTCATCCATGGCTTGCTTCCACTTCTTACTAGCATCTACCTACATTGCTTCATCAAAGCTCTCTGTCTCTCCACTATTAGTGTGTAATAAATAATAAAGAGAAGGAGAAAAACGTTCAAATTTTTTTCTTACCCTAGAAGACCTCCTCACCATAGAAGTTTGGGGTTCCTTTTGAGTAGGTTCCTGAACTGATTCATGGGTCACTTTTCCATCTAGAAGATCCTCTACCACTACATATTCTTTCTTGGATTCTTCCCTGTTTTCCTGCAACTGTTGTTTATACATGACTTTCTCATTAAATACCACATCCCTAGACCGAATGATTTTCTTGTCCTTAATACTCCAACATTTAAACCCAAAGTCATCACCACCATAACCAATGAAAGTATATTTTTCTGATTTAGCCTCTAGCTTGGTCCTATCATCCTTGTCTATATGAACAGACACCTCACATTCAAAGACTCTAAGAAATGAATAATCAACTTTCTTACCATACCATGCCTCCTCGTATGCCTCCATCTAAGACACTTGAGGGTCCTCTGTTTATCAAGTACACAAACAGCTGTGCTCACCGCTTCTGCCCAAAAAGAAAGAGGCAGTCCTGCATGTAACCTCATGCTCCTAGCACATTCCATTATTGTTTTGTTCATCCTTTCTCGATACCCCATTCTCACGTGTGGAGTTCTTGGAATCATCTTTTTCAGATTCCATTCCATTCTTAGAACAAGAATCATTAAATTCATTGTTGCAATACTCCCCTCCATTTTTGACTGAGACATTTTAGCTTAAGACCTGTTTCATTCTCTACTAAGGATTTCCATTTAACAAAAGTGTCAAATACATCAGATTTGTTTCTAATACAATAAACCCAAACTTTCCTTGTTGCATCATCAATAAAAGTAACATAATAACTTGAACCCCAAGAGATGATACCCGAGCCGGCCCCAAACATCGAAGGTACCAGCTCTAAGTTACTCTCTTTCTTCGTAGGTCCAACATTTAGAAACCTTACTCGCTCTGCTTTCCCATATATACGCTTCTCACGTAAATCCAAACTTGTTTCGTATATCCAGAAAATTCTTCTTTGTGATGTTTATGCCCTTATGGCTCATATGACCGAGCCTATAGTGCCATAATGTTGTATTTGCATCTAAAGCCACAAGATTACAATCATTAGTACTATCAGTGGTTAAATACAAGGTTCCAACCTTCTTACCTCTTGCCACCATAAGAGCACCCTTGTAACCTTTCAAGAGTTAGCTATAAATATCACAGTACAACCATCACTTCCTAATTGCCCCGCCGATATCAAATTTCTCCTTAATGTAGGCACATGTCTGACATCCTTCAATAGCCATGTATTCCCATTCTCGCATCTTAACCTAAAAGAACCTTTTCCAACTATACTGCAAGGCTCATCATCACCAAGAAAAACATGCCCAAAATCTGCTTGAACATAATCAACAAAATAATGCCTATGTGGAGTAAAGCATGAAAAGAAGCCCTCGAATCTAAAACCCAAGATTCAAGTAATATTATGCAAAGAAAGAATCAAAGCATCCCGACATACATTACCCGATGCCACATTTTCCTCCTTGTTTTCTTCCCGTTGTTTCTTCTTGTCCCGAAGCTCCCAACAATCCTTCTTTTCGCATGCCCAGACTTTCCACATTTCCAACATACAATCTTGCTCTTGGATTTTGACCTTGCCCGATCTTTTGATTTTCCACAGCTTTCCTCTATTCTTTGTCTCCCTCTAGTTTCCACCAAAGCATTCCCTAAAGTAGAAGATTCCCCATAGCTTTTTCTTCGCATTTCCTCGCTTAGAATCACCCCTACAACATCCTCAAACTTAAACTTCGAGTTAGCTGGAACAGAGTTGCTTACCGCCATTACCAGGCTATTCCAACTTTCAGGTAAAGAGCACAGAATTAATAAAGCCCTAACTTCTTCATCAAATTCTATTGTAGCCCAAGCTAGCATATTCACAACCATATTGAAATCATTTAAATGATCTACTACTCGAACTATTCTCGACATCTTCATATCAAACAACTTTTTCATTAAAAATATCTTGTTAGAGGTAGAGGGTTTTTCATACAACTTCCTAATGCATCCATTAGATCTTTTGTAGTCTTTTCCTTTGAAACATTAAATAATATCGAAGATGCAAGACACACCGGATCGCCCAAGTGCCTTCCGATCCAACAAATTTCATTCCACATCTGTCATACTCAAGAGTTTGTTCACCTTCTCGAGACAACGGAGTATAAAGATCCTTCGATAAAGGTAACCTTCCATCCGCATCTTCCAAAGACTAAAATTTTGCCCGTTGAATTTATCAACCCTATATCTTCCATCATCTCGCCATAGCTCCCACTCAAGATAAAACTTTCCCCGTGATAATTCAACACTTCAACAAACCAAACCAGGCTCTAATACCAATTGTTAGGAAAATAAGAAATAAAAAAGGAATAATACCTTACGTAATCGCAACAATAAGAGAAACTAATATGCGTAAAATATTACAGATCTCAAATAAAAGTGCATAAATAAATAACACAACACAGAGAGACAAGATTTAACGTGGTTCACCCAATTTGGGCTACATCCACCAAGAATCACTTGCTCAAATTTTATTACAAGTCTCCACTCTCTCAATACAATACCTAGATCCGTTTGGAGCTATGCTCAACAAACTCTACAGAATTCACACCCAAATTCAAAACACATCTGCAATACATTTGCTTGTCTTTCTATCATATGCATAAGACCATATAAATAGACAACTACTTAAGTAGTTTTACAAAACCATGGGTATCAAACAATGGGCAAAAACAAAACCATCCCATAAACCTATGGGTAGCCAAAGAGGCGGTTTTACAAAACAATGGGTACCAAAAACCATGGGCCCAAAAACAGCCCATAACGGTTACCCATTACCCCCGACCCGCTCACCGACGAGCAAGACCGCCATAAAAATACCCGAGTGTAACACATAGAAGGTGTACCACACTCTAACATGAAAATAGGCTCCACAAACATAACACCACGGAATGTGTGTCTACCCTTAGGAAGGACAGAAAAGATGTGCTAGAAATATGCCCACTCCATGAAGGAAATTAAGGTAGTAGCATGAAGAACTCTGAGTCTGGTCCACAAAAGTGTGACATAGGTCTAGCAAGCGAGTGCGAAGGAGCCGAAGGTAATGTCACGAGTGCAGAACTGTCAGAGTATGAAGGGTGAACACTTGTAGAAAGGATGTCCAACTGATGTGAAGGCAATAAAACATCCCCCATGATAGAAAATGGATCCACAAACAAGGGTGGATCAATGAAAGTCTCCATAAAGTGGAAGTGGCAAGAGTCCCAGAAGGGGCACTCCCAACAATGGAGATGATGAACTCCTCTGAAATACCTATAGATGGATGAAGAACCTGTAGTACATCACAAGTGTACTATATAGGAGACTGCTCAATATCTGATGAGATGTGGGATGTGTCAATACTCTCTGGAATAGTGAGAGAAGGAGGAGAAGAGTCCTCTGTAGTACTCTCGACATCAGAACTAGGTGCACAATCCTCGTCATCAGAAGTAGAACTAAGTGAGTCTCTGTATTAGTGGAACTGTCATCACACGAAGAAATAGAGGAGATAACTAAATCAAAGCGAGGCGAAGGAGTGTGGTCTAACGAAATCGAGCAAGTCGTCTCATATCCGAAGTATCTCCAACTAAATCTCCAACACTTTGCAAAGTTTTCCTAGCCCAAAGAGGACCAAGAGAATCAAGCTTAGAGTCAGAAGATTCTTCACTCGAGTGAGAAGGGACATAGTCCTCATCATCACTACATCAGAATCGGAAGACTCAAAAGTCTGAGGGTCATGAAGAGGAGCACGCTCAACAACATCATCATCTGAGGAGTCAGAGTCTGAATCAGAGAGTTGAAGAACCTCAATAGGTAGAGAAGTAGAAGTCAAATAGGACTTAACGCTTCTCTCAATATCAAGCACAAAAGTGGGTGTCGAATCAAGTAAAGTGGGAAAAGGTATACAACCGTGAATGGTGATCTACCTTTCCCTCAGCCACTGTAGTGTCATCGTTAAGCTCATGAATAATCACCGAGTTAGGACCAAATTCCACTCACATTCCTTCACCAAGGTGAGTAATTTGGTAAACCGATAGGAGATATTGGTAGAGAGATTAGGAACACTCAACACTCGGTTAAATGTTCTCCCATCTATCTCTACCGATCCACTACCGGAAACCGACACTTTCGTGTTATCACGCAACGTGATTTGGGACATATCACAAGGTTTGATGTTGGAGAACTCAACATGCAAAGAAGTCATGTGGTGCGAGGCACCGAATCTATAATCCACGCTCGATGAAGGAGCAACTCGAGATACGAAGGCCTTTCCTTTCTTCTTATCAGATTTAGAACCTTTTGCAGTAGAAGACTCGGCCTTGAGCATTTTGTTTTATGGATTCAGGAACACTTATTTTATTCTTCTCAAGTAAATGAGATAAGTGATCAATGCTTTGAGAAAACAATGGTTCTCTTTATGACCAAACTTATTGCAATAGGAACACAAATACCTATCTTTCTATGCTCTAGGCTCAGAAGTTGAAGTGTTTGTGTTAATTTTAGTTTTGGTCTTGGTTTCTTCCTTAGGTTGATCCTTTTTCTTTATCTCATTATCGGTCTTCTTCTCCTTACTAGTACTTGCTACAAGGGCATGAGACTTGGACTTGAAGGACCCCATTTGAATGATTTTGACCTGTTCTCGAATGAGTTGGGACGAAAAAAGTCAAAGGAGGGCATATTCCAATCCTTGCCCAAGGCAACTTTTGTAGCGTAAAAAGTTGACACAAAAACAGAATATTCGGACCTAACTTAGAGAGAATCAATAAGATCAATTGAGAATCTTTCTTCTCTACTTGACATTCCTTTAACAACAATCTAGTGTAAACAAACTTCGAGAAGAATGCTTGTAGGTTTTCAAAATCACTAGGATTTAACCCTAGTAGTTCGTTTTCCAACTCATGTGCTCTCATCTCATCATGTTGTCCAAAAATTTCATCTAACGTTGTCCATGCAGACTTAGGTGTTTCAGACGACTCAATGTGGAAGAGTAAGTCGGGAGAAATAGACATGCAAAGAAGACCTAAAGCTTCATCACTACGGTTTAACCACTTAGATTTTTCAGTTCATCATCTGGTTCAGTCTCAGTTCCCATGGTGATGCGGAATAACCCTTTACCCCTTAGTTTCATTATTATTTTTGATCTCCATTCGAAGAAGTTGAATGGCGTAAGCAAAGGAATTGAAAGTGCATCCATAGTGAAGAGAGAGAGAAGAAATGTAGAAAAGAAACACAACCACCTAGGACAATATAACAACCCCCTACTTTCGGCACTTTATAGTTTAGTGCGTTGATTACAATCAGTGCATGCGTGCGGTTTGAAACACTTGGTAACTCATCTTGCAATCAACATAATAACGCAGCAAGAGAGGAGACCACAACAATGTTTCGTGGAGCGCAGCAAATAGGACACCGTAAACAAGCACAAGAAAAAAACAAGGAAGGAGGCGAAAGCCAATCCTGGTTGTGAGAAAAGCGTCTCACGTCGCAAATGAAAAACCCCTTGCTGCAGACTATGGCAGATGTGCTCACTAGTCGCAAGCAATAATAAGGGTAAAATACAATGATTTTAAATGAACTCAAGGAGTTCAGAGGTCTTCGAACACCGAAAAATGCTCGGAAGGGAAAAAGGTCAAAGTGTCACTACACACTTGAGCGCACGATTAGTAAAAAATTGATAATAACGCCTAAGGAATTACCGTTTTGAAACGTCCAATCGACTAATTTTAGAGCTATTGGAGTTTTAAAAAAACAATAAAAAATGTTAATTTAAAATGATTTTAAAACTATCTAATCGTGAAGGAGATTAATCGTGAAATTAATAACACTAGATTTAATTAAATTAAATCTAATTAATTTCAACTAATTAAGATCTAAATCCTAATTTAAAAAACTTTCCTTTTAATCACTTATAGTTTAGATGTAAGATCTATGAAGATTTTAAAAAACAAACTAAGATTCAATATAGATTTAACCGCTTTTGTTAAATGTTTAAAAAGGAAGAAACGATAAAAGCTTACTAAAAAGGTTTTGATTTGTTGAATTTTAAAAGCAAATGAAAAAAACACTTACCAAATAAAAACCGTGGAAGGATTTTATTTTGGAAGGTTTCTAAAAATGGACCAGGAGTTGTTAAACGGCACGAGGAAAGGAGAAGCCGAGTAGCGGCGGAGGGACCGGGTGGAGTAGGGCAAGCATAGCGTAGAAGCTGGGTGGAGGAGGTCGGTCGAGCGGGGAGACGCGGCAAGCACAGTGCATGCATGCAAAGAGGATAGGCCGGTTCGTAGGAGCCGAGGCATATGAAGGGTCGTGCACGATAAGGTCACGTGGATTGTGAGGTAGAGACGTGAGAGATAGAGCCACGGGTGCTCGCGAGAGGACGGAACCATGGGTAGTAGTAGAGAAACCAGAGCCGCGGGCGGGGTTCCAAAGCAATGAAAGACACAAAGTCAAAAAAATTTAAGGAAAACCTATACTTGTAAAAAAACATAGCAAAAAAAAACTAAAAGATTTCAAGGTTTAAATAAAAAAATAAAAAATAGAAAAACCTCTATTTTAGGTGTAGAACCTGAAGGAACCCAAGGTGATACCACAGACGAAGAACACAAAAAAATATTTCCCAATAACAACTGATTAACACGATGAGATCCCTCTCCACCATAAGTTCAAGCTTTTGGTGTGACGGCAAGTCGTGCATCTCTGATACTAGACAGTTAAGTGCGCCAGCCCTAGAGTAGTTCTGGGATGGGTGACCTCCCGGGAAATTCCCGGTGTCACTACCTCCTAATGTTGTTGGGCCTGATTGGGTGTATACCCAACTCCATCGTGCGGGAGGGTATTGGCGTAAGGCCTGATTAACACGATGAGATCCCTCTCCACCATCAGTTCGAGCTTTTGGTGTGACGGAAAGTCATGCAACTCTGATACCATGAAAGAGTTGACGGATCGTATCGGAAACTGTGCACCACGATGAAGTTGCACTCTGGTTCAATCGTAATGGCTCCAACATAATCACAAGGAAGAATCAATCAATAACTAAATAACTTGCATAACAGAACAAAGCTTTCACATAGAGAAAAGACAGCGGAGTGTCTTGGGATACTCATAAATGAATAGTGAAAGGGTACATATAGGGTGCTGAGTAACCCTAGTGCATGACTCAATAGCAAACCCTAAACCTAACCCATGTGAGATGACCCTCCAATATGTGAGAAGGACAGGGATAACTCACACCAACAGCAGTTCATAACTGAAGCATATGACTTCTTTCTTAGTGACATGGTGGAAATTTTATCATGACCAAAGAATTTGTTAGTGTTTAGAGCTTGGATCCATTTCATTAAATATAAGGTTTCCTTTCATGTTATTGTTAAATAGTATCATAATGTTTTAATGTGTAGTCCTTATCATGCTCAGTTCTCATGAACTGACTCACCTAAAAAATGTGCAGATGGATTTCGTGAGTAGAAAAAGGGAATGACTTGTAGAAAGTTACACTTGGTTTTGCTAATGAAGTTATTTTGTTTACTCGAATGCTTAAATGTGTAGAAAGGCTCTGGAATAGTATTTGATGGAAAAAGTTAGAAGGACACAATGCCTTAGTATTTTGTATTTGTGGAGTAGTGTTGTCATAACTAACTAAAACTAAAACTTGTAAAATATTATTGTGAATGATATAAAATGATCACGGCATTGTTATGTGTATCTTATTGTATAATTGCAATTTTGAAGATAGTTTAGCTTTGCTTTAACCAATATTGTTTACCTATTTGTTTCTAAGTCAAAGTACATTAGAATCTTTTTGCCACCTTTGGTTTGTGTGTCATGATGGATAGGGAACAATGTATCCATGGCTAGTTATCATAAAGAATAATGGTAAGGAAACTGGGTTGTAACTTTGAGTTAGTAAATCTTGCTAGATTTTGATAATAATGTAATGCTAGGTATAACAGAATGTTATTGTAATCCTTATAATGGTTATAAAAATTTAATATATATATATATATATATATATATATATATATATCTGAGAGATCCGGACCGTACCAAAAAAGTTCCCGAGACACGGCGTGAAAAAGTAACAATATTGGGAAACAAGGTCCAGAGATAAACTTTGGGTAGAATGACTGGATGAATACGAGCTGTGGGTAAAATTTTGAAGCTAAAGACCACGAAAATACAATTGTATTGTTCATTCCGTTCTAAATTACTCTTCGATTTCTCTAGCCCGCCCGACCAAGCCGGGCTCTAGTCTTTATTATATCAGGTCTTATATATCAGGGAATATATATATATATATATATATATATATATATATATATATGATGTTGTAAACAAATTGATGAAGTAAAGAGTCCTTAAGTGGAAAAAAAGGGAAACTATCTTCTTGTGTCAAAAGATATACCTTATTACTCTCAACCTATACTTGGTAGTTTTATCTTTAGAGTTGTTGGGATATAAAATTATATTAAGTTGTAGTTTCCAATGTTTGGTATTTTGGAAAGTTAACGAGGTCATGTTAAATAGGATAAAGGACCCATAAATCTTTAAATCTAATTTATCAGCTATAGTTTCTGAATTGTAATCATTAACAAATTTTAATCCTTGCGTTTGATTACATCTTCTAGCTCAAATCTATATGAGCCCAAGTTTGTTTTTTTTTCGTAAACCCTGACAATCTAGATTGACATAGTTTTACCTTGTCCTGGTGTATGTTGTACCCCCACCCTTTAATAAACAAACAAATTAAGCAAGTAATTGACATATTATAGATGATCCTTATTCAGGGAGTTATATCTTAAGCTAAATGTTCAATAATATAAAAGGAAATCTAGCAACATGAGAAGGAATGTATGAATCACATAACATGAGTCTTCTAGAACTTAAGTTAAGAATTGAAACAAATACGTAATCCAAAAATATTTTACCGTGGGAAGACCATACCTATATGTGTATATTGTGGTTGGACTATTATGTAGTACCTTGTCAAAAGGAAAAGAGAATTGGTCTTGATGGGTGTCGTATGTTTGTTTGTTGCCTATGTGGGTCAATGGTGTGTCAAGATTATTGTGAGTTGGGTGTAGCCCTTTGAGATCACATGTGGTGTCGTATAAACTTCAAGCAAGTAAAAAATATATATCGATATTTTTACGTGTTGTCATTTGTGTGTGTTTTGGTGGGCGTTACGAAGGGAATTTTTCCACCGATTAGCTCTCTCATATTTACGCTTTTGCATCCCTTAATCATCAACAATATGTCTTAATGTGAAACATCTCCTTTATCGAAAAGGTAGACCTTTATATTCTTGATGTTGTGTGCATGTTCTGCTTTTTTGGACTTTAAGCTCAATGTTAGCAGGAAGGTTATTTGAGGTGTCAAGCTCAACAAGAATTTTCGCATAGGTTGTGTGAGTGAAATTTGTGGTTTGGTAGTCAATGTGAAAGATGTTACCCAAAGCATTTCCAATGGAGATCAGACAGACACGGTCCCAAAATTGCAGAGGTAAATGAGGCAGTATAATCCAGACTGGTTTGTAAGAAAATGATTTTGTGATTGGGTTAAAAGAGGGGAACCAAGGTTTCATGACAATTTATCTTTATTGACATACCCAAAGTTTTTCAGCAATGGTGTAGCGTTAATAATCTATTGAAGAAAAAACTACAATGAATGTTCCCTTAGCACAAGGATAAAGATATAACCTATGAGCAAGAAGGGGCATCTAATGTTTGGTGATCCACACATGGAGGGTTGGAAGGTGGGCCAAAGGATGCCAAATCTACTAATCAGGGCATGACCTTGGTAGTAATACTCTTCCTCGGGAACTTCTTCACTAAAGGAAACACATGGAGTGTTGTCAGCAGGTGTCGTGTGCTTACAGCCATTCCTCCCCTATAATTCCTCTGGGAATTTGTGACCACCATCTCCACATGTCCATGAACACCCACATAACGCTCAACACTAGTCTTCAAAACAAGGGAACTATAAGCGGGCATATGAGGGTCTTGCGCCCATGATATTACCAACCCCACAAGTAGAAGGGTTTTCATGTTTGATATAGGTAAGAATGGATCTACACTGCCTAAACCATCTTCTCCATCACCATGACTCATCTGTCACGCTAAGTCTCTTGAATAGGCCCCCCTAATCCACTAACATAGGCGGAGAGAACGCCTCTACCAATCCCATGCTCTTGTCTATCCACGCATGACCCAACGAGACCACGTGGGGACGAATGATAATACCCCTATTTTTCCATGTACCTTACTTACCTATTTTTCCATTACAATTTTATTTTCCCTTTTTATTTCTACCATAATATATCAAATAGAAAATATTTTTATTTCTACCCTAATATATCAAATAGAAAATATATCATGTTTTCCACTCAATTATTATTTTCATAATATGTCTTTGCTCTAGAAAGATATTTCGAAGCCATTCAAGACATATTATCAATTACGTTAATGTTAAACTTTATTCATTTATCAATAGTTCTTCAAATAATTAAGATGGTGAAATAATATCATTTGTGTTGAAAAGTATACTCAATCCTAGTTTTCTACAATATTATTATTTCTTGGTTAAGAATCTCCTAATTGAGATTTCCTTATTCAAAAAGAGATTATAATTTAACTTCATGACAACACTCCTTTTGCAATTTTAAGGTATTTAGTTTTAAAAATACCCTCGTGATGAAGAGTAAGGATTAAACCACCTAATCATAACTTGTAGGAGGCATGAATTTTGATCTTTTAAACATAGATCTTTAAAATCTTGAAGCAATTTGAAGCAATACTAGTACTTTAACACCCTTTTTACAACTTTTAGACCCAAATTGAACCATTTACTAGATAAAATGTGTGGTTTAAGAGTATTGGTTTTTGTCATGGGTATGGAATCATAGTTTTGTCTCACCAAGGATTTATAAGTAAAGACCAACTTTGGATGTCTTTTTGGACCCAGTAGAATTGAATTGAAAATTTATTATAGCAAATGTAGGAAATTGTAAGAAATATTTTTTGGGTTAAATTTAAGAATACTCAACAATTCACCAACTATTTTCACCGCATTACCCTAAAATTATATGAACTTTGTGTCAAATTTGTGGCACCAATGAATTAAAAAATTAAAACAATGCGAGAGGTGGCATAAATTAATCCCTATTTATGATGTAAATTACACTTTGTGTAGTAGTGATTTTTATTTTCCATTATCAAATTGCAAAGAGTGTCACTTAATATTATAGATACATGATCAAACCTTGCATATCACCTCTTGTTGAATTGGTTTAGAAAATATTAATTAGATGTAATTTAGTATTTTATCTTTTTTGAGTCATATATAATAAATGACTTAATATATGCTCCTTCAAATAGTCCATCTTTAATTGACCTTGAATTATACATTAGTTGTAACAAATATTGAAATTGACATATAATAAGTAGCTTAATACATAGCCCTTCAACTAAGTATCTTTCCTTTAGGTGAAGGGTGATATTAAATGGTGGATTATTGTCCCCTTTTTTCTTATATATAAGGTGGAGTGTGTTTTTAATGTTTCTTATTCTATACATAAATTTTATAGAATATGTATTTTAACTTAATTAAAGAATTTAATACTTTTGAACGTTAATTTATGTTAATCTTTAGACAATTAACTATTCATTCAAATAAAAATCAAAACATTATTAAAGATTGTGAAAAATTTAAATATCATAAAACAAATATAATACAAAAAAATTCTAGATGAATAATCTCTTAAATTTTATATTGGTATTCAAATATGAATTAAATTCTTATATGTGCACACAAACTCCATTCTATATTTTATAGGATTTCGTGTGGTTTTAGCATTAAATATTATATTTTATGATTGGTTAATATTTGTACATGGTTTGATAGTGGATATGAGTCTTGATCACATAATATTGAATAATTGTCACAATACCATCTACTAACTTTACAATTTTTACATGATATCATAATAATGTAAATTAACCAATCATATCATGAAGGTGTAAAACTCAAAACCATTAAATACTCACTCTAAAACTACTCAAATTCATGTACAAATATTTGTTTCCCCCATGATTTTAAATATATTTTTAATCTATAATTTTGAATGAATTCAAAATAGAATTTCCCTTTAAATAAATCCACCAAACAAAAATATATCTTAAATAAAATATTGTATCTATTGTAGAATAAATTTCAAATACTTATTGGGAAGCATTTAAATGCCATATGCATGCCAAATTAGAGGTGTCCACTTTAGATACATGACAAGTTTCTGCCTTTTCCTTGTCATTCTTGACTTACTGTTCATATTTTTAATCTTTCTGTTCCTCTTCATAGATTTCATAGTTTTTTTATCTCTGCACTTTCATTCAGATCATCCTCGTTACTGTTTTCTCCCGAATCACCATCATCTTTGGATTCCAAAACAATTTTTAATTCCAGTGAGCCGCGATCGGAACATTCCAATTCCCTGCCTGTGTATTCTGTGCTTATTTGGCTTGAATTTGAGGAGTTTTTACATATAGTGGGTGGTAGGTATTCGCCCTTAAGATCAACCTTCTCATTTTTAGCATCCTTATCTCTGTCATCATTAACAGGCTCCTTTTCGACTCTTCTCTGCACAGTGTCATTGCCCGCTAGACCACACTCAATATTTATCAGTTCTTTCCCACCAGCGATTGCACATTCGGTACCATTATGTTCGATTTCTGTTAGAGATTCAATTTCTTCCATTTTTTCAACTGCATTTCATGTTCTCTTCCACCAAGATGTGATTCAAAATCAGCCTGGCAGCTGAATACGCTTTTGCATATCTGTTTTTCTCTTTTATCAAGATTACCAATAATGTCATTCTCTTGTTTCTCGTGCTCTGCTTGTGGTTTCGGCTGCTTTGAATTTCCTTCTGATTCTTGTTTTAACATTTTTAACTTCGACTGATGCTTCTTCCCCAAAATGTGTTTCTTCAGATTTTTTTACCTTCGCAGTCAACCTGACAGAGGGAACACCAACCTGCAGGCTGTTCAGGAAATCCAGAGTCTTGTTCTAACATTTTAAACTTTGACATATGCTTCTTCCCCAAACAGTGTTTCTTGAGAACTTTTCTGGTGTTGCAGTCAACCTCACAAAGTGAACACCATCCCGGTCGTTCAGGCAGCACTGAATCAAGAAATCTTGAACTCCCTTGCTGCAAATTCATACTAAGCTTGGCCTGCAACAACTGAAGGCACACAAACAAAAATAGAATAAAATAAATCAATGTCCAAACTACTTCATATGCTGGTGGCAAGGTTTTTAAGGGCAGTGCTAAACTTGGTTTTCATTATTAATCTAATATTTAAAAAAACATAAACTGAAATACCAATACATTGAAATTTTACAAGTAATATGATTTCTGAAATTTAAGATATCAAAATTCATCATTGTAACTATTCCAAACTCTTCCTCCGTGAAAACTTCCCTTTGAAATAGAAACTTATCTCCAAAAGGTCATCTATTATAACCTTCACAATAAATGCATCATACATGAAGTTAATATGATTTCTATTACCCTATGTTTGCTAGGTTTAATTCCTTACATTAGCTAAATTTGTTAGTCGTAAATAACACTATGGGGAGGGTCAATTAATTGGTTTTATGTAGTGTTGGCGTGTCTGAAATGGAAAATTGGTTCTCTATCCACATAAATCTAAAAGATAATGTTTTATAACTAATTTGGATCAGTGTTACAAATGTATTTTACAATTTGTTAAGAATAATTTTTTGTTATTATTGGTAAATGATTTTTTGATGGGGATCATACCTAGGAGGAATAAAGGTGTCAAAATGCATATACAACAATAGATAGCAAAATGAAAAGGGTCTAAGAACCAAGTTAATTAATGGAGTGCCAAAAGAAGTAGCCTAACTACCCAACAAGAAAAAAATAAAAACAAAGCAAGCTTGTAGTCGAGTCAACAACTTGAGCGCAATAAAAACACGGTGCGAGAAATAGTGGGCCCTAGCCCGGATACAACAATAAAAACATGAACATGACGAGAATCGTTCATTGTCCAGACCGGTGGTGGGTTTTAGTTTGGCCCCTTTTTTCTCCCCGTCTACCATCATCCAATCGTTGTTACTTTCTTCCTCGAAAACTGGAAGAACAATTTCAAAAGTCCTTATAAGAGTGTGTCCACTGAGCATTTTGATTAGTGGGATCTTGAACTAACTCAAGCAAAGTCGAGAGTGACTTTCCTTGTAGGGCTCAAAGATTCCTCAACCAAATATGAATGTGGACTAATCGTGAGATACCCGGCCCGGTTTTTCACTTCACTTGCGTTTAGAGTGCTCTCGGTCATCCGAAAGATACCATGTTTGGGAGCATCGCCGACATCGAAGGATAAACCCTCGTAGTCAATCATCTGCATCCAATGTCTTTCCCCGATTTGTAGATTGATTTCTACTAGAAGGTCTAGAGAGGTGTCAAGATCCACCAAGATTCTAGCATAAGTTGTGTGAATCTGGTTAGAGGTTTTAACATCTGTTTTTTCAAAAGATCCTAAAGTATCCCCTATAACATCAAGGCATGAGTTATTCCAGAGTTGTAATGGGAGTCTGGCAAACAAACACATACATGATAGATATCAAAGGAGTCTTTTAGAGGATCAAAAGACAGATACTAAGGCTTGATCATGAGCCCATGTTCACCCCAAACCCAATACTAGTCAAAAATTAAATCCCTTTCTTCAGGGGTTTCAAAGACAACAATGAAATAAGCTTTAGCACATGGGTAAAGCTCAATCTTACCCTTAATCTTTTCCTCCGTCCCTAAGAAATCCAGTCGTGGAGAAATTGAGACAATTTAGGCTAAAACTTGTGGAATCTGCAAATGAGTCCAAGTTGGGAGAGATTTGCCTCCTCCTTGAGAACCTTTTGTAATAGATCCTCCTCAATATTCAACACCAGAGTCTTCTACAAGGGTTTTAAATGCTTGCATACTTTTTTGGTGCTATCTTTTTATTTGGAAACCACAACACAAAAATTTTGGCCACCATTTTCCATAACAGGGGCATTTTCATTATGAATGGGGTTCGAGGGTTTAGGGTTTAGACTAGGAGCATGGGTACCACCTTTTATGATGGGTGAATCTCTAATCTCGGCGGCGAGATCCTGCACATTAAGTGCCATTGCCATTTCCATCTTTGGGGTTCTGAAAAGGCCATATTGATCCAAGATATATTCTCATTAAACTCGATTTTTAAGCGAGAGTCAAACCATGTGCTCTCAACTTGCTTGTGTGGTATGAAATCCATCGTTATTGGCATCCTTTGCATGATATCCTCTGTTTGGAGTCGATCATCCCTTCAAAAGTGTGTCTCCTTTGACGTCGAACCTATTTTTTCCATCTAGTTTTTGTGTGGCCTAAGGTTGCGGCTATTGCGCACGCCGCCGCCCTTAGAAGGAGAATAGAGCTACCATGGCCACCACCACCCTAAGCACAACTAGGGTTTTTGTTTAGGGTTTGCTTACGGTTCGAGGAGGAGTCCCGAATCAAAGCCATTTGTTAAGCATATTACAATAAATGTCTCTAATAAGTTTATATTTTGTATTTATCTTGCTTTCTATTCTCTTATTTATAGACGGTAAGAATACTTGTAGAACAAGTCTTTTTAAAGATAAATTTTAAAATATTTTTCCTATTAATGAAGAAGTTAACTAAGCCAATTACTTAGTTGATAATCTTCTCTATCAATAATATGGATAAGTTTGCATGAGCGTCTATTCATATCTACATTAAATAATAATAGTGTATCTTAGACCATATAATACAATATGAGCTATTAGATATAATAACATCCTTCTTAAAATGTATTCTTTAGTAAGAGAAGATGAAAATAAGCTACACTAGCCTAAGTTCTTTTAGAAATGATATGCACAAAATAGTGTGTGCATCAACACCCCCTTAAGAGCAATCTAGAGAAAGTGATTGTAAGTGAGACAAAAAATCAAATATAGGTCCCAAAAACTAGGTCATGTTAGGTACCCATGTACAAAGAGTTATAACAAGAATAAAATGAGTCACCATAAGGTTTCTTAAAAAACCGAGAAGATCAACAAAAATGCTTGGAAGTGTTTAGATATGTTCTGAGGTATCCAAATAAACAATACAATACGAAAGACGTACATTTTTATGTTGAAAGAATTTACACCAAATGGGTTGGAGACCATCACTGCTACTAAAGATGTAAGTAAACCACTAAAAACAACGAGTGTAAAACTCAATTGTAAGAGTGGAGTCTCTAGATCCACTTCTTGATCACTAAAAATGACAGATGTTAGGGATACCAATCAATTAAATTGTTTCATGTCAAAAATATAAAGAGCTCTCCAACTAATTACCATAAAATGTATAAACCCTCCCCCAACCTTTCGCCCCCTGCCACCCCATGCCCTCCATAATGATGAAAGGGTTGACTTCAAAGAAACTATGTATGTGTGCAACAAAGTCAATGCTCGCTCATTAAATAAATGATATAGATGTTGGGAGTTGTCGATCACTTAAATTGTCATGCGTCAAAGATAAAGAAAAATTATCTATAAGTGGAGCTCGTGGATCCAATACTTCATCAGTGAATAACAACAAATAAATGCAAGATATATAAATGAATGTGTTAAAAATACGTTGAAAGAACTTGAAATATCTTAAAATTTGTAGTGAAATATCTTGAAAACCACTTAGAAATATACTAATTACCTACATAAAATCAGCAATGACATGGATGTTTTGTTGGCACAAATCTTGACGTTGCCAAAATTACTATATGGATATCAATTCATAACCTAATTAGAAAAAAAAATTACAACCCAAGATATTCCTTCTCGTCAAATTTGAGGTCACGTAGAGCACTTTGAATTCTACACAATTTTCAAAGCAACCCAAAATAGTTGTTTAGAAGTTGTTTTAGGATTTCACATAGAATAATAGCTTGTAAAATGAAAATTACCTTTTAGTAAAATTTCAGTTCAAATAGAACACTTAAAATAACCCAAAATTGTTTGAACTAGAACCAAAAAAAATGCACTAATTTTTAATCCTAACTATTGCACGAGGTGAAACTCTCATAACTCTAAAACCAAATAGAAATTCTGAGTATTTTCCATAATCGCTGTGATAAAATAAATCATTTTATAATAGCACATCTCAAACCATGTCTAATGAGGTTTTAAAATGCCCTAAATATTATTGGCCACAACTATGACTTTATTGTAGGATCCCCAAATAGACCAAAGCACAATGAGATGAGCAATTTATAACACAGTTTAAACTTGTTTCCCAAGCCAGTAGGTAGTTATATTAAAAGTATGATTTCAAGTAACTCTAGAGATATTACCAGCGTTATACAACGCCTAAACCCAAACAATGTGTCTGGGAGATTGGTACTCATCTTGAAGGCAGGTCTTGTTGGTACTCATCATGGAGACTTGCATTTCAATATTTTCAAATATGTGTGTCTATATATATATATATATATATATATATATATATATATATAATTCGTGACTCTAAATACGATGAGATATAAAATATTAAATACTAATATTATAATTTTTATTTTTTGTTTACATGAAATATTTTAAATTTAAAAAGGTAGTGTTATTTTTTTAATCCGTATATTACTGTTTTCTCAAAAATTTAGATATATTGATTTGTCGTCTCCCTTTTATATTACTGCAAAGTTCAAGCCACTGGTACCCTTCCATGGAATTGCTAGCTAAAGTAAAGATTGCTCGCAAAATTTGCAAATCTAGTCCTTTGTTCAATCAATCAAACAAGAATTTGAAAATTGCTACAGTTATCAGTTATCACACACTTGAACTACCACTGTAGGTAAACATGCTTACCTTCCTTGATTAACAAGAAATCGACTTAAAAGAATGCCTTACAAAATGAAGACTCTTGTCAATGGATTAATGATTTTAGTACAACTGAACGGACTGAAATGAAAAAATGCAGAGGCAGCACATTTTCTTAAAAAATGAGGGAGTAGACAAGTACCATAACAGATAAAGTTAAGAGAATACAAACCTCATGTTGTATCTGTGATGAACAAGTGTGTAAATGTATTTGATAAAGCTTTTCCCTGAAGGCAAGTTCCGCCTCGGCAATTTGTTCATGATATTTTCGAGTAAGATCCCTTCTGATCTCCACTACTTTGGCAATTTCGTTGTTTATAAGCTCCTGGAACTCCGTCTCATTCAGTGGGCGTAGACGAAGAGGATCCATAACTTGCAGGTTTCTAGCAATGGATTCAAAAATTACAGAAAACACTGTCTTTGGTAACTATGGATTATACACGCCTAATTCCTTTTCAATTCAGAGTTGTGCTTCCTCTATAAAATTAAATAAAATATACGCATGTCTTCACTATCAATGTCATTCAAGCTTTACAAAGAGTACGTATTTATGGAAGAAAATTATTGTTGGAAGGAAACAAGGGAAAAAAAAGTTTTCTTCCAAATCGGAGAAGAAAAGGTTCTTTTCTTGATTCTTTTCTCCTCGGCTTTTGAGTTTCCTTTCAAGCAATCCTTTTCTTGCACAACTACAGCGTGTGATTGCTCCTGAGCATGTATCCTTTACCACAGTATAAATCAAACAAAGGGTTAGAGGCAAAGCTTCGGATGTGATGTGCTTTAGAACGTTAATTACTCAAACATCATTCTTTCTTTTAATTAATAAGTATCCAATCAGATTAATGAATTTTCTTTTTGTAAGTTCTTTATGGAGTGAAAAAAATAAAACTCTCACGGTAGGTATTGAGAGGAAGAAAACCTTCACACCTAAATTAAAAGGGCAAGATTTTAAGGTGAAACACAAAATGACCTTCTACCCTGCCAAATAGGATTGAAGATGGGAGAACCTTTCACTCGCCAATCAAATTCTTCAAGCATAATAAATAGCATTTAAACCGCTCATTACAATTGAAAGAATATTTATGCCGAAGGTGTTTTTTCAAACTGGATTGAACCTTTTGAAATCTAATTGATGTGGCAGGCCGGACATCAACCAATGAAAGCCTCACCTCACGAATGTATCTTGCCAACACGTTCCCATGCAACTGCCAAAGCATGGCATTTGATTCTAACCAAGGGCCCCACCATGTTATTCACAGAGGTTAACACTCCAAACGAACGAAAATCTTCTTCCCTTTCTCTAGTATGTCCCGTTATCGACCTTCCACTTTCGACCGACCACGGCCCTAACCCTCACGCACGTTCTCGGGGGTCAATATAGCCAACAAATGACAAAATTATCCCAAATGTATGGTGTAGCACGGTAGTAGGACAGGTGGTTGTGAATACGAAGATCGTGAGTTTTATTTTGGCTAAGTCCTCTGCGAACCTATGTGACGGATAGGCTCTTCCCGACCAAACCTAACCCTCACGCACGTTCCTGGGTCACTATTGTCAAGGAAAATTTATTTTTAAATTTGAACACCCCGCCCAAATGAAATATTTCAAAATTCCCCCTAAACCTAATTCTCTTGTTCCAGACAATTATTAACATAGGTTGAAGGTTACATGGTGTAGAGCAGCTCTCCCTAAAACCATTGAAAAGCTACGAATGCAGTGAGACGCAATCAGATTGTGTGTGTAGAAGCCAATAGAGCCGAAGGACTCGAAGAAAACGTGGGTGCAGGAGACTGTGAATCACGGGATTCAAAGGATTACATTGCAATACCAATCGGTTACATGACATACAAAGTGTAAATTGATTATGAGGTGCAATCATGATGTAAAAGTGAAAAGATGCAATAAAAACTAGTTCATATAGTATATATAAAACTAATGCCGTGTAGATGGTAAAAATGAGGAAGCTGGTCAAGTAAATGTTGTATAAATTTTAAGAAAAGGAATATTAAGTATTGGAACTTATTTTTCTATATGATTGAAGAAAGATAATGCTTGAATATGTGATGGATAGGAGCTTTACTATGACACACCCTTCCACATAAAATTCATGGGCATGATTAGAAAATCAAGATTTAAATGTACCTAAATAAATATTTTATATTAAGAGTGTGTTGCATTCTTAACTCCTTTTAGAAACTAATTATATCATTGCACTCCTTGATCTCCCTTATTGTTATACTAGCATTTTTCACCAATGAAAACTTTATTCACTATATGTAGACACCCAAAATTGGGACTGCAATTTTTCCTATATAGGTTATATCAATCTGAATTAAGAACTTATTGACACATTTGTTTTGGTATTTCACTATTTAACTTGCTTGATTTGATCTCTCTCTCTCTCTCTCTCTCTCTCTCTCTCTCTCTCTCTCTCTCTCTCTCTCTCTCTCTCTCTCTCTCTCACACACACACACACACACACACACACACACACAACCTTATCATAATCTCATAGGGATACCTATTCTATCTAGTCCACTTCACATGTTTTCCTACCTGGGACACTAGTGGTAATGTCATACATAGTCAGTTTACTAGTAAGGTTTGAGGTTGTTTGAAGTGTATTGGAAGGATTTGTACTATTTTTTGAGTATTGAAATTATTGATGTTGACTTCATTGATATTTTTGGATCTTCTTGAGTTTACATTGTGTTCTACCATGTCCCGAGTTTGAACATGAGAACACTAAATGAAAAATTCTTTAAATATATTTTAAAGATAGACATTCACCTAGCAAGAGGAGAACCTAACTTAGTATATGTACTTGAATATACATTTGTGAAGTTTTAAAGTAGAACATGATTGATCATATCTATAAGAGAAACACCTAATTAATTATAACTACTTGAATGTTTTTAATTAAAGGATGGCCTAAGAGAAATGTCATTTAGAATTATTTTGAAAAGTACGGGTTCACATGAAAAATGCTAGGAGAATTATGTGGATTTGGGAACTCTTTAGAGTAATATTACATAAGTAATGTTAGTGTAGGTTATTATTAATCTTTTTATTTGTTTATTAGGATAATTATTACACTTGTGTTAGCCCTGCACTTGTTGGGTTAGCTTGCTTAGGTGTACTAGTTATGTGGAGTTAGCTTACTAGTTGTGTTGAGTTAGCTTTCCAATTATGTGGAGTTAGCTTGTTAGTCTTGTGGAGTTAACTACCAGTATTAGTTAGTGGGAGTTCTTCACTACTAATCTAGGTAGTAGTTGCACTTCCCTCCTCCTATATGTACATCCTTCTTATTGAGCAATGTAATTCAATTCTAATATATTGAGAATAATGGATTATGATGGATTTCTATATATGATATTTTAGCTCTTTTGTTTTGCAAATCTAATGTGGCGTGCTATTATCATCTGAGATCTTCGCAACATGGAACAATCTTCTTATCGTTCCTTTCAAGTAAAGCTTACCTATCAAGGAGTGGTTGGAGTTTTCCAACCTAAAATGGTAAGGTCACATCATACAATATGTTCCTCTTTGTTCCATGTTTTGTTTTCTAAAAAATATTGCCCTAAAATAAAACATGTCCAAACACGTATTTTAAGAGTTAAATATACAAAGACGCGTGCATCCATAATTTACTTAATATTTGAAATAAGTATTTTTAATATTTATTTAGTAATCATTATTAAAATTATTTTGGCCATCAAGTTTGGACACACTTATATGCTTTGACCCGCTAACCCCTTTTTATAAGTACTTTTTCATTGAAAGCATCCTTATAGTGTTGAAAATGGAGAAGGGATTAAAGTAGTTTTTTTGAAACATTGCCAATATATGAAGAATAATTTCATAAAAGTAGGTGAGAGTGAACAAGTGTCAATGATATTTTAGGTTTCTACGTTGGAAAATGCCACAAATAAAGTCAAACACTTCAACTCTATAATAGTAGTCTAAGGTTTCCAATCTTGTTTAGTTGGTCTTGAGAACTATTTCCACTTCCAAATTATATTTTTCAATCTTATAGCTTCTTCCCAAATTTACGAGAGAATTCATGTAAGCTAAGTATCTTATCCCTAATGTAATATCCCCTTAGGGCACAAATAATTGAAATCTGAAAATCCACACAAATCCTTATCTAACATTATGACAACAAAATGATTCTTATTAAAAACCTTACCAAAAACTAGAATTATCTAAAATCTTCCTTTATTTATCAAATAGCCACAAAGCAACAATACCCAAAAGGCCCAAAACATTTAGAAACCTTTTTGGCACATCTACATGTAATATTATAATTTTTCACCAAGATCTGAAGTTATTTTTATTTATTTTGCAGATAGGAATGAAAGATAAAAACAAATAACTGTTTATTACAAAAGATGAAGATTGGTAAGTTGGAAATGATGCCCTAGGGCATTTAGGGTTGGTGTGAGCCCTAGCACTAGAACACACCCTTGTTACAGTTGTAATGGCCTCCTATATGGTTCATTCATCCTCCTTAGCCATATACTCGACCCTAAAATTTATAAAAAAATTCCAAAGAACTCGCCCAAGTAAATCTCGGTTGTTTGGTGGATGTTCTAGCAAAAAAATATGATCTCGTAGATGATGCTCTAGTTGTCAATCTCCGAAGTCACCCTAAAACTGCGCCCACACTTTTCATACATATACAAACTTGGGAAAGAGTTTCAATGTCATCACAAACCACATACCCCATAAATGTTACAATTTTCCCTAGGCTCCTCACAAAACATATTCCAATTGTATGTTTGATAAGTCCAAGTATATTGCTTAGTTTCACCAAGTTCTTTATCCATTAAAAACCTAGACATATAAGCAAGTGAAAAGGAACTTAATCTGGGATAATATGAAACATGATATGAAAAAATATGTGGCAAAATGTGATACATGTCACTTTAAAAAAGGAGATTGTTTGTGTTCATGACACTCTATAATTTCTTCCAATCCACACTATAAGCGAGGACTTATGTATCTATTGACATGTTTTATGGATAATCAAAGTCTTGTGGGAAATCATTGATACTTGTGATGGTTTATTGCCTCTCCAAATATGCTCACTTGTGTTGTTTGGACCAACCTTTTTAGACTTCCATAGTTTGTTTGTGTCTAAGAGTTAGTTGTGTATGTCCATCCTTTGTTGCATCTTATGTTAAAAATATTTCATTTTGATTATAGGCCCTATGCTATGTGTGATTTGGTGAAATGTTATGAATCCAAGATTCCAAACAATGAAAATTGCATTGATTTAAATGTTATGCAAATTGTCGACAAAATGTCTAACAAGGGGTAATAAAATAAATAAATTGCTTTCATATCTTAATTTGATGTAAATATTAACCTTTACTTGATCAATTAACAATTCAAAGTATTTTTACACACCATCTACACTACACATCATTTTCTACTTTAACATTGGATTAGAACTATTTGAAATGGATTGGATTTGTACACGCCATCTACAATGGTGTTCACATTTCGAGAAGCGGTTAAAGGTTGGAGGATAACACCAAAATTTTCTCCCTACACTTCTTCCATGTCTTGGTATGAGATCGCCCAACAAACTCACATAGTAACTGGCGTGAGGTCGCTCGAAAAACTCATTTTTCTACATCATCTACAAGATCCTTTCTACACTTTTTTCTCATCACGAATCAGTTGCACATGTTTCTTTACATACGTTTTACTCGTTTTGATCATATGCTCGCATATTTGACTACTTGATCTTTCTTTTCTTTTACTGAAGTTTGTCCTTATGGGAAGCGGTAGTCACATCACATCAACAACATCATTCACATATCAATCACCATTAGTAACAATCAAAATAAACAATAGACACAATTGTGACATCCACACATACACTTTCACCCTAGGGTCATCATCATCACTTTTCACTTCCTCTTCTCTAGCTTCCACGCTTCACATTTTTATCACTCCACTCTTTTCCTTGTCATTTGGTATGTTTTTGCCATTGATCTATATGGTTATTAGGCACACATCTTCTATCTACTTTATGTTATCGAGATTTCACCCAATAACATAAAGTGGGGGCAAATGTAGACACTAAATCATGCACTTTGGGTATCTATCTAGTCCTGATCACATACTATTATTCCTATGATTCCTAAGTAAGAAAAGTACTAATTAACCCATGTCTTTGTCCATCTTTGCTTTCTTTTTTATTATATTGTTGATCTTACACTCTTTCTAGCCCAATTTATCTTTTCATACTTCAACATTTCTCATCCTAGACACCACCGCCCAACCAGGATGCTAGTGTCAGTGCCCATGTCCCCTCTGGGCGCCCCGACCTCTTTGTACTTTGTTCACATATTTTGGGTTCTTTCTAGCCATTTGAGCATCTTATCTTTTTAGTAGTCGGTCTTTTCGGGGTTGATTACGAAATTCAAGCAAGGGAATCATATAAATATAAAGTTATATGATCATAATAAGGGACCAAGCACTAAGCATTAACTATCACCACCTAAGGTTGCATTCAAAGGCCATTATCAAGAGCATTCAAACATCCATCTAGCATCCACACAAGGGTAAGGGACTGATATTTCTACGTGTACACTTCATAGGAGGGAAGTTCATTCTTTCATGCACACATCTATTTACATATTTTACATCTAGCTACTTGCTCGCTATCAAGTGTGACACGCACAAGAGCCACATAGGGAGCGATTTCGCACACGCACACACACACAGAACTACATTAGGTCTAAAATGTAGTGTAGCGCTCAGTCATAAGATCACTTGTTTGACAACTGAGGACACTCTGACCCCTCATTTACATTATTTTCTTTTTGGGATTTGATGTGCTTTTGAAGGGTTTGGTCATTTCTTCATTGCAGGTTACATAAGACATCTGCAGACTTGATGCGACATACTAGCAACAAGAAGCGAAGGACAACAAACATCTTGTGACCTTGTGAAACTGGTTTCCGCAGCTTCGAGTGTACACAAGCACCCAAAATAGGTCTCAAGCGTCACTGACCCTCCATGGCACCACCCTGTCCTGGCTATTCCGACATCTTTATACTTTTCTAGGTCTAATTGTAACATTATGAGTTCCATTTCTAGTTATTTTCCATATTGGCACAACTTCGTCATCACATCAAAATCAAGCGAGTGTTTCCTCCTTTCATTTGCACTTAGGGTTTAAATCTTAATTGCTTATTTGTTTGGGTCACTTTCGTACTTCATTGTTTATTCATTTACTACTACATTGCAATTAAATTTAGGCATCTATAAATCCTATATTTGCTTAATCAACATCATATGACATATTTTCTTTTAAAGGAGGAATTAATCCATGATAAAAGATATATTGCATTTCTAGATCAATAGGCTGAAAAAGTAAATGGTGCATGCAAGAATTAAAGTGTAAAATATAATCTAAGATTGGTTCTATCTTTCCTTGATGCAAAGAAGGTAAGCATTCATATGTAACTTTAGGCCCATTATTAGAAATGAAACATCTAAGGAATGCATCCTCCATATCATAATAAGTGTTAATAGATCCACTAGGTAAATGAGTATACCACTGAAGAGAAATATCCACAAGACTATGAGAGAGAAAGCTTTTAGTAACAACCTATCATTGGAATATGAAGCCATGGCTAATTGAAAAGCTTTAAGATGTAAGTAAGGATTGCTTGTGCCATCGAAACGTGAGAAAGTAGGCATAGTGAAACCCTTAAGGAAAAATGGAATTGTGAATTTTCTTAGGATGGGATTTCCGTGAATGGTATTATTGTCAATAGAAGCATAATAGGCTTTTCTCTCTAAGGTAAGGGTATGGACTTTTCTTTGCAAATCACCAACAACATGCATGAGAGAAAGGATGTCTTGTGGAGGAATGGTTTGAGCAAAGTGAGAGGTACGTTGAGGGGTTGGGTCTTGCCATTATGAGTGATCATAGGGACTTGAGGAGAGGAATGGGATGTGGAAGAAGGGGATGTATGTGGAGGCTCTAGAGGTGTAGTATGTGAGGATTCAATTGGTGTATGATCATCATGAATAATAGGAGATGTACTAGGATTATCATTGGTTTCAACATGGAAATCATTGGAAACAATTTCAGAAGCATAAGAGATATGAGGTATAGATTCACATTCAACAATCTTAATGCAAGAAACATCATCATTAACATGTGCATCATCATTATCATAATCACAGTCATTATCATCCATATTTTCAAAAGCAAGAAGTTCATTACGAAGATCATCATCATGTCATCATGGAAAGAATATACATTAGTGTTATTATTTACCATAGTACAAGAAGGATAAGATGGAGCAAAATTCATGTCTGCAATGGGTGGAAGAGAATATTCGTCAAGTTTTTGAATGGGGGAGACAAAGCAAGAGTCGGGACTTGGGAGGTCATTAGGATCATATGCTTGGAATGAAAGGAGATGTTGGATGACATGGGGTTGATATTCATTATTTTGGATGAAATCATGAAATTTAGATTCTACGCAGTGTTGGAAAGAATTAGATTAATGTTCATAAAGTTATTAGGATGATTTGGGGATGGGTACCATTTTTGAGCCATGAGGGATGTGGATCTTAAAGAGATTGATGAAGGAGTGGGGTTCACCAAATGATTTAATCTAATTTGTATTAAATATTATTTCAAAGTAATGTACTGTAACAAATGATATTCAGGGAATTAAGTACAGTAACATGCAAGCAATAAGCATTCAAAGATGTAAAACCCAAAGTAAATGAAGGGGAAAAGATGACTTAATTGATCTCGAATGATCCGAAAGTTATTGCGACTATCCGAGTGTTGGATCTGATTGGAAAACAATGTCAAAATTGATGGATCAAGGCTTGGGAATCAAAGCCGTGTTGGACGAAGCACCCGAAGGAGGATAGAAGTGCCCCGTGTTGTTCGGGGTGCTTGTGACTATTTCGAGATCTCGATCTTTTTAGGTCGAAGGATCTTTGCTTCTATTTTTTTCTTTATCGCTCTGGTTTTTTCGTTAGGGTTCGATCACATCAATAACCTACAAAACAAACCCTAGCTATCTGCACAAGCTCACAAACACATTAGATTTGAATAAAATATGCAACATGTGAAGTCAAACTGACCCTGGAGGTTGTTTGATGAGTGAACTTATTACCAGCGTTGCACTACATCTCAAACTCCATGTAGTTCTTTGTGCTTGTGTGTGAAATAGTGTCCTTAGCCTAAGTTTTCCTCGCTAACGCCAAGATAGTGGGCATTAGTTAGCTTTGATCTAAGAATGCAGATATATGGTATGGAATTTAGCACTTCCCTTCCTATGCAGTGTATGCATCCCCTTTGAGTAATAGTAGTAATATGTAGATGTGATAGTCCCTCTTGATTTTCCACCAAAATAATAATTAATATGTTGTGTATATATATGAGTCCCTTGCTTGAATTTCGACACTAGTGACACCGAAGGCCAACTAAGAATGCGGGATAAGGATAAGAAAATAAACAATGCCGACCACAAATGAACTAAATGTGGAAAAAAACAAGGAAGACATGAGCACCTAGAAGGGACACGAGCCCCGTGCGCTAGTGTCCAAAGTGGGCGCTAGTGTCCTGAGACCAAAATGACAGAGATGTGAAAATACAAACAAATAGAGATCCCCGTGACCTGACCAAAAGTGCATACAAAACTAAGAGATGTAGAAGAGAGTCGTAATAGAAATCAATTAAAGAACATAAAGAAACAAAGGAAAGTGTCACCAGTGTGTACTTTTCTTACTTAGGATTCATACATATAACAACATACCGATGGCATAGTAAAGTGATGATACGTGCATAGTTTTGTGTCTACATAGAGTAAAATCAAACTTAATGGTATACAAGAAATGTTATTTTATCACGAATATACAAGTCAACATAGGTTCATATAAAAGGATAGAGAAGAACTGGAAAAATCATTATTAACAAAAACCTTCACCAAAATTTATCTATTCCTTTTTTATGTTGTTACGATATAGTTCTAAAGAATCGACAATTAGGAAAATCTAATTTCACGACCCTTTTCACTATGGCGGGTATTTAAAAACCACATTAAGTTTTTCCAAATTTTAAGCAAATTTAAGGGAAAATGACCTCCTTCCTTCAAACGCTAATACAAGATCAACACTTTAGAAGAGCATAGTAAAAACTTGGGCACAAGTCATGGATCTTGTGGTGTCCCTCCTGTAATCTTTAAATACAACAAATCAACTATAATAAAAGTCAACGAATAGTTCAATGTAATAAAAATACAATCTTGATCACTTCTAATGACTTAATCCATGCAACACAATAAATGCTAAGATAATATTCATATTTCCTTAAATTATAGATTAAAAAATACTCTTCTATCACTTCTTACTCCATTGATCTCTTTTGTTTCCTTTTAATACATTAGCACACCTATGTGTTCATCGACTTTTTGAATTCTTAGGGTCTTATTGGGGTGTAGGTCAACTCACAACTATAAGTAGATTTTGATGACGTTATTGACGTTATTGTTTTCTCATTTTTGTGATCACCAATTTATTGCTCCCTCCTCAAATTTTACTTCTTTGACACATCTCTTCCACATCTCCATCACACTTTAACTTAGGTGCGATTGCTAGTAAGTAAACCCTCCAAGCTCTCTAGGGACATTTATGGAAAATATAAGGGCCAACATCGATACCTAAGCATTATATCCAATAGTAAAATGTTTGAAAATGGCATGTCAGTTACTAGGCTCAAGAATCATGCTGTCTCGAATAAATGGTGCAACTCTACACACACATTTGTAGGGCATTAGGACTTCGACTCATGGCAATCAAATTAACACTATTTGAGTTGAAGCATTTACAACATATCTAATTTGGCAATCAACTGAATTTACTTGCTAGGAATACATCATTTCTCAAAAGCATCAAACTAGCATTAGGGCCTAATGGGAAAAGTTACCGATACATTTTAGATACGGGGACGGATACGACAAAATAAAACTTGGTCCTAAATACGGTGTTGGATTCCATGCCATACAAAAATATATAAAAATTGTCACACAAAATATATGTAAATATTAAAAAAATAATTAATCACATATTATGCATATTAAAAAGAAAACAAGCTAAATAACCATAACAAATTACTTATAATTTCATTGAACATGGGAACAAGCATCATCCCTACCACATTTAGTTGAGGTGTTTATTACATTTGTCTTATACATGCTATTTTTGTCCTTATTTTTATGGCCTCTATTTGATACCTTCCTAGAATAATGCTACTGCACAAAGTGTAACTTTTGCTGTAATTATATATTAATTTATAGTAGAAAAATTCAAAAAAATAAAAATAAAAACTGTTTCAGGCAGGAAATAACTGGGCAGGTCTGGTTATGGCCGGGTACGTCCGCAGATGTACCCAGACCTGCCCAGCTGTTTCTAAGGTAGGTCTGGGTATGGCCAGATACCTCTGTAGACGTATTCAGTTGTACCCAAACTTGCCCAGTAATTTCTAGGGCATTCCTGGTTGTGTATCCTGCAGATCCGACCTGCCCAGCTATTTCCAGGACATTTCTAGATGCATATCCAGGTGGGTATGTTTCATACCCCTACCAACAACCTTATTTCAAGGGAAAACCAAAATGTTGTGTACTGAATATAATACTCAATGCTTACATAATCCATTCCAGTCAAATGCATACAATGTGGCCATTATTTTATGCAATGAGAATGAAAGAGAGACATGAGCGTACAGTTAGTTTCCTCCCATAACAAATGTGTATTATAATTTAACATACAATCAAACCCTTGAATATGGACACTAATTGTTAATCACTTAACAAGATAATTTCAATAGAGAATACAAACAGCATCTCAATTACTTTCAGGCTTCATAAAGGTTATGTTTTCATTTACCCATTCAATGAAGTTTATGGGCACACGGAATAACTTCCCCAGAGAAGCATCTACAAAATTTATTCAAAAAAGGTACTCATTATGGGAAAAAACAAATTGAACAGTAATACAATGACACTTGTTAATTACCTAACAGGATTTGGTCTTTCCAATGTTCGACTAAACAATCTACACACTGAACTGCAAAAGAATGTTTTCCATTAAGAAATAGCAATGGATAATGCTGCCTTGCATCATCGTGAGAATTGAAAAAGAAATATTGCTTCATGCTCCAGCTCTTTAACAATACAAAAGTAAAATCTCAATAATCAAAAAACAAGATGTTAACTAGAATCTAGAGAAAAATACCAGAAATGAAGCCTCTATATGTGCATATCAGTTTCCAATCATCTAGAGCGTTCATAGAAAAGCTTCCCATCATGAGAGAGCAAAACCAACCATATTTGTGTCGGGTTTCACAGAAGCTTGATTCTCACTTACACTTTCGAAAATCTAAATTTTGGATAAACAATTAGTCAAATAATGCCCATAAAATATGCCAGTGGGCAAGCCCTGTACAAAATATTGGAATGTAATGATACAACTTCCAGCATGGAATACACGGGTCAATAATTCTGCTACAAAATAAAAGCTTAAACTGTAAGACAAGCTTCTCTTTCAATGAAATCTATGTCACCAAAGGAGTGCAATGTAAAGTAGTAAGAACATTAGCTGCATATTGCCTTGTGAAGTCTTTCAAGTTCAACACTAAAATCTATCACCCACTTCCTTGTTTTCTCTTTACTCAAAATTGTCAATTATGTCTCTCTGCTGCTCTGTTTCTGATGTCTGCTGCTTTGAATCTCACTCCTCCATCGGCTGTTGCTCATTTACCCCTGCATTTTCCTCCAGAGTAACCTTGTTTTTCTCTTGCTGTTGCTCTGTAAGTGCTTCCTCCTGCTTTGAATTTCCTTCCCTTCCCTCTCCAGAGCCTTCTTTCAACTTTATCAACATGGACTGGTGCTTCTTCCCAAAAATGTGTTTCCCAAGAACTTCTTCCGTGTTGCAGTCAACGCCACAGAGTGAACACCATCCTCTTCGTTGGGGTAATCCGGAATTGGGAGACCTTGAACTATCTTGCTGCAACTTCTGCCCCGACTTGGGCTTCAATATCTTTCTTGACCTCTGATTAAACTTGGGTTGCAATATCTGAAGTAACATATTTCAAATAGTAAGTATCCAAATTCCTAAAAGGTTGCAGCAATTACAAAGCCCTTCAAAGCACTTAGTGTATGCTCCAAATATACAGGAATGAAAAGATTGCTGTCCTAGGGCTGTTTTTAGCTGATGATTTGCTGTCAGTGTTGTGTCAGGCTTGTTACTGTTTCATGTTATTTGTTGGGGTTGCATTGAAATATCTGAATTTCTTATTATAAAAGGGCGAGGGACTTTCAAAATCCCTCCATTACCATTAATAAAAAAACTGATGATAAAAGTTATATTTTCTTTTCAAAATCCCTCCATTGCCATTAATTAAAAAAAAAAAAAAAAACTGATAATAAAAGTTATATTTTCTTTTCATGTTCATAGTTATTGTTAAAATTTAAAATACTTCATACCCTGAAATGCAAATTGGATTAGGGACAATAAAATTATAAATTAGGTCAATTTTTGAAGAATGGCCCAAAAATTAAGTGTTTGAATTTTTTCAAGATTAACTATTATGATAAATATCTTAGTGAAAATAAATACATTATCAAATAGGTTGTAGTTCAATGGCAGGTATGATGGTGTAAAATGTGTTGCCTAACCATCCATCAATGTACAAATACCAAGAAATACCAAATAATAATGGATGAGGTGATGATCATACCCTAAGTGAATTTGGTAGAATAGAACCCATCAATCCTTAACAATTAAACATAAGAATAAAATTTTGTGCTTTGCTAACTGGTACAAGCTTCAGATTCAATAAAAAAACCTATAATTTATAGATATATATTTATATATATAATTTATAGTTTAACTAGTAATGGCATTTTAAGAATTTTAAGTTTTCAAAGAAAGAAAAATCATTGTCAGGTTGTCTCACATATTTGCAGAGTTAAACTCATCTTCCAAAAAAACCATTTTCCTATAAAGTCAATTGAATTAATTTATAATAACATCATCATTAGTGTGTTTTTCAAAGACTATATTTATAAAAAAATACATAATCGAATTAAAGATGAATGTAAGGTGTGAAAGAATAATACAACCAAGTTTTGTAATTTATGGGTATATTATCTTGTAGGGGTTAGGGTATTTTATTCGTAGGGTGCAGGGTATGCACACCTTGTAGTTAAGAATCAAGATATAATTAGATACCTTTTATGTACTGGTAGTACGAGGTAGTTCCATATATTATAAATTATAAATTATTTGTAGACCCAAAAATAGACAACCCAATATCATGAACTATAAAACCTATTATTATCAAAACGCATAATTCTCTACAACTTAAACCAAATTCTCTTTTCAAACATAAAAATATGTCTAGTTAAAAAGTTTGATCAAGAAATCTCTGGTTAAACATACAAGTTAAATTTTCAACTCAGAAAACAAGAATGCATTAATTATAGGTGAAGTCCAAAATGCAAGTAATTTTTGTTGCCCTGATGAGCTTTTAAGTGACAAATCACCGGGGTTTTCATAGCAGAACCCTGGAGTCTATCCTCGGCAGAAGGCTACCCTTCGAGGGAAGTTAAAAAATAACATAAATTGTGTTGCACTGCACGTTCTTAGGATTAATCCCCCACACTAGAAGCAACTGGTCCAATATTTCAGACCTATATGGTTCCAGGGAAATCAAGAATCTTAGACTTTCGAAATGGATCCTGCTTCTGATAATAGGAATACCCATGTTTTTGGAAAATTGCAAGTAATCCATCTTTTTGAGAAAATAGCTCACTTGCCTACAAGAAAAGGGGAGGTAAATGTGACACATGGGATTCATGTGACAGGAAATCTCTTGTGCAATAAGTACAGGGGAAAGTCCCATTTTTGTCAAATATGATTGTCTGAGAGGAATTTTCTGTATTTTTCGGTTTTATTTATGTCATATAAAAATGTATAAATTATGGTCATGGTAATCTATAATTTAATTTAAACAAAAAAATTAAAAAATAAACAATTTGTTATTAGTTTTAACTTTTTAGGAACAATTTAAAGTTGAAGTTAAAGAAGGAGATTGCAGAATCTTTATTTATAGAAATTTTTATTTTAAAAAGTAAAACTGGAATGATACTAATTGTTTGACAAAAAATTTCATATAAATTTGTTATACAAACAGTATGTAAACTATTTGAAAAAGTATTCTGAAGCAGTTTCTAATTGAAAACTCTATGAATAAACAATCTTCAAGTGCAACAATCTTTAATTCATTGGCGGCTGAGGTTAATTTTAGGTCTTCCACACTCATAATTAATTTACTGTATTTATCACATTTTAAAAATAAACCATACTTTTTCATATTTTAGATTTATAACATAAAACACTCCATAAAAAAGTTGCTACCTTGAATGTGACAATTGAACTTTAGAGATTTGAGTGTTAGGACCATTCTTCCTACAATTAACCTCATGTGATAAACTACCTCCCAAATGTGGTCAAGCATTTGAGCTTTGAGACTCGTAACCTCAAAACAGAAAGCAAAAACATATGCTGGCATTTTTTTCCATGAGGTCCAATAGATTGTGGGTTTCTGCTAGTGTTACGTGGGGACGTGTCCCCTAGATTTTGGTGACATACCGGATGGCTCAAATGTTTCGGGAATTTGGAGGATGTCACCAATTTTTAAAATCTTTCATAAATTTTCTGACGTGTTTACTTTTAAAAAGATGTTATTTTTACCAAGAACATCAAATTATAATCTTGAAAGTATGTAAAATACATTAAATACAACTTAAATTCTTAAACACCATTGAAAAAAGTTAAAATATTGAAATATTAATTTTTATGTATTAGTTTATAAGCCGTCCCCTGCAATACCCAAAATTTGGTAAATTCTTTGCCGCCCTGAAAAACCATTCCCTCAATACCCCCATCCCCGAGACATAGATAACCATTGGTTTCAACTTTCCTGTGGTGGAGAATTTTTGTAAGAACGCCCCTGAGGTTTAAATATTCATCCCAATAAGGTAAACCCATGTCTCACTGGTCACAGGGGCCACTTTGTGCAACTGCAGCAGTTGCCCAGAAAGTAAAACATATGCTGATAATTTTCTTTGCATGATGGAAAGGGGTTGGGAATCGGGAATTAATTGTATTCATAAAAATTTGTAAGAACGGGACTGAGGTTCAAATCCCTCTTCCAATAGGGAAACCCATGTCTGACTCGTAACAGGGACCACAATACTCTGACGTCTGCAGTTTCTGAAAAAGTTTAAACATAAGCTTGTAATTTACTTTCAATGATGTTTAAGGAGCTGTGGTTTAATGCAACGGGGAACATTTGTAATAATGAGTTCATGGCAGACCACTGTCTGAAACGTCAGAGGGCCAACTTCTGCAGTTGCTAAGAAAGTATGTTTGTAATTTTATTTACATTGTAAGCAAGTGGTTTGGTTTAAGTGTAGTTGGTAACATTTGTAAGAACTTGACAAGAGGTTTGAATCCCCATACCAAGGCAAACCCATGTCTGACAGGTCATCATGGCCACACTGCTGCTGTTGCTGAGAAATTTTATAAAGCCCCTCCCTGGTAATAGCAGGTAAGAGAACACAATTTTGTAAATGAGTGGGGTAGCAGGTAAGAGAACCCAATTTCGCCACCATTGCAAAAAAATTGTGTGTTTAACAAACAACCCAGAATTTAAAAATGCTTGGCAAAATAACCCACAAACTAAAAATGGTTCCTCTACCCGCACAGACAAAAGAATCGCTAAGATTTTAATTTTTTAACCATTGAACATAAGTAAAGCACCAATTCACACCAGACGAAAGAATCTCTAAGTCAAGAAGTGTCATACTCCAGAGGAAAAAAACAAGATAATGAAGGCAAAACCTGGAAATGTGATGAAAAATCATGAAAGTGTAATTGACGAAGTTTGTCTCTGAAGCCAATTTCCTGCTCTGCAATAAGCTGGTGATATTGTTGAGTAACCTCCCTTTGGAGAAGCAAGTAGTTCTCAGTTGAATATAAACAGGGAGGAGGAACAGTTGAATCATATCTGAAATCCATAAGTAGTGGAATGAGCCGAGCAATTTGCCGAGGTTAATGCAGATTGAACCAGAGCTTCAGTTTCAGTTGCGTAGCTGAGAAGTTTTGAAAGCTTTTTGAAAAAATAGATTGAAACGAAGGACTGGTGTACGGGACGGCGTATATTCATTCCAAAGAGCTTGAAATGAATCCATACCGTCCCGTACACCACTCTCTGATCGCCGTAGAACGAGTTGATTTCTTTACCACTTCCTACCTGGGGTTAATTTTGACGGCCACCTATACCTGTCAAACAATGCTCCGTAAATTTTTTTATATTGACCCTCAAAAATACAAGATAATGGTATTTATTCACTACTTATAAAATTTATAAATGATTATTTCATATTTATTTAACTATGTTTAATATATACTAATATAATTTACATATGAATGTATGTAAAAATTGACGGTCACATTTTAAATATGTAAGTCGGACGTGACAATTCTATAAAATATGTTCAAGTATTTTACGTCTAAAATCACAAAAATGTTTAAACGGTCGTTAAATTTAACCCCCGCATCCCACAATTATGAAGTCAATTATGGAAACTCTCATCTTTTCTACATTAGTATTTTATATTATGCTTTTCTTTCTAATGTGGTTAATTTTTAGTAGGCTGAAAGAAATTTAAGAGAATTTATAAATTTATTGAGTAATTTTTCTAATAAAAAGTTGAGTATTTATAAATCGAAGGGCCTTTCGTCTATTGGTGATGTTGTTAGGCTTTCAAAGAGCCCATCGAGGATTGAGTCTTGTTGAGTGCAAGGCTTAAAGATATCCGATCTGAGAGTCAAACCAGGTTGAAGCGAGGATCGTGCCTGCGTGACTTTGACAAAGTGTAGATGCCCCTTACTCGTAGTTGCTTAAGTCAAGGCGATCACGAGTTTAATATAGTTCCTTCAAACATGCACTTTGAAATGTTGACAATCTATGTAATCTAATGCCCTAAGGAATATACTACCCATCAAAATTAAAAGTTGAATTAGAAAGTAGTTTTGTTCTAATTTTAATTATTTCAATTTCCCACACAATTTTATAATCCAATATGGTCTAAATTGTTTTTCATTTAATTGTTTTCCATTATAAAGTTGTTATTCTGTAAAATCTCAAAACTTCTATTTAAGAATCATGATTTTATAATCTACGAGAAACCATGTTAATTTATAATCAATTTTAAAATTCATCATATCATAAAACAAGAATTCAAAATAATAATTAATTTTTTAAATTAATTTTTTAAACACTTAAGTAAATTAGAGCTTTTATATAAAGTTAGATTTAATGAAATATTTAAAATCTTAAATGGAAACACTATTATCTCACCCCCACTTTAAAAATATTTACTACGTAAGGCGTTTTCTTATGAAATAAAGTTAACTCGAGTTTAACAATAGTTAGAAATCATTCGTTGGAGAATAATTTGGCGGGGTGCATTGAAATCCTACGGCCAAAGCATTTCCATGCAGCATTCAATAAAATTCCATCAAGATTATTTATGTCTGTGACTTTTGGCTATTGTTCTTTGCCCTGTTAGATGTTTTGCCTAGAATCGACCACTTGAGCTCAACTAGAGCAAAGATTTGGCTTCTTTCTCTTTGTTTTCCTGGGGATCACCGTTCACGCTATGGGCGACTATATGCAAAGATTGTAGGAAGATTAAGGTGACAAAGTTCAAAGTGATGATACAGGATATCAACGTCAATTTTAACGATGGTGTTGATGATGTGTATGGCTCGTAATCTCAAGAAATATGGCCTTCAAAGTTTATCTTCAACGAGGTTTGCAATCCACTTGTAAGGTTCCGCTACGATTTCAAGAGCCAAAGTAGGATTGAACTCTTATGTGACTTTAGACCGTTGTTGATATATATATTAGATTACGGGAAATATGGCCTTCAAAGTTTATCTTCAATGAGGTTCACATCCACTTGTTAGGTTCATGTACGGATGAAAATTGACATGCAACCTTCAACCACACTCGACCCCCCGAGGTCGTGCCGGAGTAGCCGATGTTGAATGTGTGTGGCTAACTATAGGAGGATCAATGACTAAGATCTAGTAGTGTGATCTCCTAGTAGTTGAGTTGGCAAAGGGAGATTTAGAGGCTATGAACGGGTAGCGTAAATTCCCTATGGTTTGTTTTCCTAACTTGGATCTAAGTGTTAAACTAGTTTGAAGTGTCCATGTAAACTGAATGAAATTAACAATCTATGCTACTGCTGAAAGGAAACTAATCTAAACAAATCACAAAACTGAAATATTACAATCACAAACAACAATTTGCTTCTATTCTAAATAATTAAAATATTTCTACACTAAAACTAAACAAGAAAAATAACCCGGTGTGGTTATTCACTTGTGTTGAGTGTATTGAAACTAAACTAAATTAAAACAAGAACTTTTCCAAGTGATTTACGATATGTAGACAACCTCCTACAGATATTCTCTCCTTCAGATCCATATGGATAGGAAGAAGGGGATCCGTCACCGGGGTTGTTATTGATAAAAATTGCACAATAAGAAATAAACACCGAATATTATAATATACAAATTGAAATCATCCGGGATAATAATTGATATTGATAGAGGTTACATACATAGTGTTTGATCTCGTCTGATGGTGGAGTCAACACTCATATTCAATCCATCATATCTCTCTCCACGAATCTCTCAGTCTTATCCCCTAATATCTCACACACCAAAATAGCTATGTGAGTTGTTCTCACAACTCACCAATAATTAAATTATTACAACTATATTATTAATATGAGTTCTATAAACTCATTATTAATAATATTACAATTTATTTAATAATGTCACAATATTTTGTAACATTCACTCCCCTATTGTTAACATTATTAATTCTCAATATACACTCCCCTAGTGTTGACATTATAGAAACAACAATCACACTTCCTTATGTAGTTTGTCGCCCATGCGTGCTTATGATCCGGATGGTTTTTCGAACAACCAACAACCTTAACAAGTATGGTTTTACAGGACAACCAACAACCTAAAACAAAAGATGGTTTTACAAGACAACCAACAACCCAAATATCATGTTCTTTGCTTTTCATTTGTGCTTTCATCTCACAACTATGTCTTTCCTTCAAGGAATTATGTAGGAGCCATTGATTACTAAATACAAACTCAATAGAGGGAAAATTGAACATTGAGACCATGTTCCAATACCCCCCGTCAATGTGAACATTTCACTTATTCAAATAAGAACTTTGAAATCACACTGCAAATCTGAAATAAAAGAAAACACACATACACACACACTGCCACCACAACTTCATGCGACACTGTCGTTGGTGACTGACGAGAGGTTGTTGATTGACATCTAGCCTCTGTTTCCTCCGTCCTCCATGTGTCATTACTTACTCAACAGATTAGACCATGGAGCTAAAATTTGCACCACCTTTTGTCGATGTATCTTCACCATAAGTCTTTGCTTTGGTTACCCTGAAATTCCAAAGCGGGTCTCAGGTGGCAGCCCCCAGCAGGTCAAGGGGCGCAACCCTCGCAGGGTCCCGAGGTAGCACCACCGAGTGCACTCCCCTCACGATACAAGGCGGGGTTGAGGGGAAGAGCCCCGGCTGAGGCATATTTTCCTTCTTTGAAGTCATCAAAAATATCATTAGAACTGCAATATTATTCATCTTATTCTCCCAAAAATTGGATGTCGGGTAACACCAAAAATGCGTCCATGAGGAATTTTTTTTATTTTTACAATATTTGACTCTTTGAATTTTTGATAATGGACCCAAAAATACTGGACTTTTACAATGACTCAAAACTTACACTCGAATTTGAGAAGACAACACTTGGCTTTGACACAAAAAATGACTATCAACATTTATAACAAACTCCACAAATGATTTTGATTCTTTTATAAACAATACTTGACCCACTAATTATAAGACCATTATAAGATGACAATTTGAATAACACAAAATGACATACAAGACTTAAACTCACTAGTTGTAAAAAACACAACTTTGACCATATAACTATAAAAGACAACACAAAAATTAATTTTTAGAAACCACAATGGCTCTTAATATGAGACTTTAGGGACACAAATACAATAAAAACTATTGACTACTGCCTTTAATGACTCGAATTACTTATAGTGACCAAAGAAACAATGTAAGACAAAATGACATGATTCATAATCAAATAACATGCGACATACATGATTTCTGATGGGAGTAGCGTCAAGGCGGTGATTGACATTTGTAGCATAAAGACTAAAGATGGAAATGATAACAGGCCTCTCAATACTGTGCCAGAGTCTATTGAAGGAGGAAAATTCATTGACTGGGGTTGATTTAGTAATAGTACATGTGTGATGGATCCAATCATACGATTATTCCGATCAGTCGATGCACAACTTCGCTACTCAATGTATCACGTTCTACTTTATTTACCTGCTGGATTGATTTTATCAGCACCAGAAACCTCGCAATATTAGACGTTTATGGAAGATATCTTCATATTATAATGTCCTCAGGATCGATAATTTCAAGCATGGACTGTAGAATGGGCTTCTCTCCCATAACTGTCAGATCTGACTGATGAGCTAACTGCACAATGTTGTTATAAAAAATAATTCTAACTCCTTGAAGCTTTCACAAATATTAAATATAATCCTTTACAACAGCTTAGGCAAATAGAAAATAGTCAACTTCGAGGCAAGTAATAACCAATTATTACATGCAGATCTATATGGAAGAACTGGAAAATGCTTGAAAATGCTTGCGTTCAGGAAGTAAGAGATCCACTGAGTTGTTATTTCTTCTACAGACGTCTTGCAGATCAAGTCACATAAGGCATGAGCTGAGTCATCGACTTCAAGACATTTTAGAGGATTGCGGCATAAATGTCCGTCAAATGGCGTTAACTTCCAACGTGCTCCTCAAACCTTTACACAAAGGTGGACATCCATACTCTGAGAAAGGTGGATGACTGTCTAATGAGGCCACAATAATGGTAGCGACGTGGTGTAAGGAAGATTGATTCAAATCGATCCACACATGGGCTAATGCAAAGTGTTGCCTCTCATTGAAACTTTCTCATTTCTCTATCATAGCCACTCACGATACCATTGATAAAAACCACACAATAAGAAATAAACACCGAATATTATAATATGCAAATTGAAATCATCCGAGATAATAATTGATATTGATAGAGGTTACATACATAGTATTTGATCTCCTACAATGATGGAGTCAACACTCATCTTCAATCCCTCATATCTCTCTCCATAAATCTCTCGGCCTTATCCCCTAATATCTCACACACCAAAATAGCTACGTGAGTTGTTCTCACAACTCACCAATAATTAAACAATTACAACTATATTATTAATATGAGTTCTATAAACTCATTATTAATAATATTACAATTTATTTAATAATGTCACAATATATTTGTAATAAATATGAAATATTCAAACCCTCTTGGAAATTAACTAATTACTTACAAATGAAAGGAAATTGATTTCTACTATTTGATATGATGTAACAATGATAAATTATAAGAATGAAGGAAATCAAACAACAAATCCAACCTGGAATTCACATAACAGAGGTAAATCTAGTTGTGTAGTAATTTTTCCCCTCAGTTTGTCCTTTCTTTCTCTGTGTGTCCATATGAGTCTAAGGGATTAGGAATGCAAGAACAACAATAAGAGGATTGTGCTTAAGAAATGGCATCTTGAAGGCAGTCTGGATGCAATGCAAGTAGAAGAGAGATAGCACAAGATATTTGAGCTTGGCTATGCAATTCCTAGCAAGATTGTGGCAACAATACAATGCAAGATACACAAAAATTATCAGGCCTTTTGCTTGAATACAAGCATGGAATATATAAGATTTGGGTTGGGATGTTCCTTCATGCACATGGTAAGAAGATGCGATTAAACTAATTAAATCTTTTCAAAAATAGAAGAGGGAAGGAATACCATGCAAATAAGGCTATTTTTAGGCAATTTGGTTCACAAATGCACCCTAAAAGTCGAGTTAAGTGAAGCGTCGCATGTCAAAAACATGCAAAAAGAGTTCTGGAAAAAGCATTCAAGACCGTCACCCCAGTGTAGGGACGTAGTCCTAGGACCTCCGCCTAAGCACGGGATGTGGTCCTAGGACCACCACCATTCCCGGGAGGTGAAACTGATACTAAAGCCAAAACATGCACATAAATGAGCGGGAAGCTGGAAGAAAGCATGGAAAAGCTAAGTAAGGATGTCTAGGCTACAAATATACACTACGAATGGGTTTTGGAACTCGAACACCTTAAAGGACATGAATCATCATTGGGGACTTTTGTAACCGTTTTTCGACAATGTAGCACATGCAAATTTGGGTGCGTACATATTGCCCCCTTGGAGAAGCATCTTAGCCATGAAGAGGCGTAAAACGTAGAGTCTGAGTATGGCGTTCCCGAAATGGGGAGTTAGAAGCTATACCTGACATGCCCGTGTGTCGAAATGTTGCCATCCAAACTCCCGCTACCTACAAGATGAAGAGAAGATTCAAGTGCAGATAGATAAAATATCAAAAAATAAACACTAAATTAAAACGAAAAGAGGACTTACCATTTGTGCGGGGATATAGAAATATACCTCGCACCAAAGACTCCATCCCTGCAAACATATGCACTCAAAATGAAGTTATAACAACATATATATATAAAAAAAAAACTTATTTTCCAATTCATTCACACGTATTGATTTGGTGATTTTTTTAGCTCTGGGCCTACGGTGACTGTTTCGTTTGTGAGTATGGTTGAATTGGAATGGATTTAGGAATGGTATTTTGTGTTAGGCTTGGACCTTTGCTATTTGAATGCTTTTGAGAAGAACTACTAAGAAATTCGTAACTAGAATGGTCATAAGGGGCCTCAAAGAGGCGTATAGGAAAAGTGCCTTTATTGCTTAGTCTTCATTTTGTGAGGCATATATGATGTTTTGGTATTTCATGCTCATTACGAGCGTTTTGACCGCAACTAGTGTGTGATGGCATTGTACAAAACTATGACACACCATGATATGTACAGATATCTCTTTTTGGCTCGGTAATTCATTGTATCTGAGTTGACTTCCTCTTGGCCTACTTCACATGTGTACTCTAGATGTTTAGAACTTCCGATTTTCAATGCTTTTCAAAATGTATGCAGTGGACATGAATTCTAACAGAATGATTTCTCTTTTTGTGTTTTGTAATGCTGATATATGATAATGCAAACACATTGTGATGTTGAAATTTTGTTTCTCTAAGCAACTTTTGGTACTTCTTATTATTTTAGAAAAACGTGGTGAAAGAGTGATATGATAAGTGAATGAAATTTCTCCGCTCCTAACTCCACGCAACCAGTAAGATGCGGGGGCTCAACACCAAGAGCTAGAAGGGCATACGTTATAGAATTTTTTGAATGGTAATGATGAGAGAAAGACAAGGATTTGACAAAACCAAATTGAGACACTACAACCTCACTCTACTCAAGTTTGCTTAATAGTTTAGAATGTGAATTGATTTCCAGTTTATCTAGACTTAGATCCGTAGATGGCCACTTGGTTGACAAAATCTGGTTTTGAGGTTTTAAGCTCTTTTGGAATTTTGGACATCTAACTCACTTTGTTTTGATTTATGATTTCACAACATTTAAATGAACTGTTTGTAATTTTCAAGTTTTTCAAAGAGACACCCTACACCTTTCCCCATTCTACTAGTAGGAATCATGGGCTCGTCACCATGGATAAGGAATATCCGAGTAAGGGCATTTCTCTCCTTTCCCAACCCTACATCACCAATAAGAGATACAGGCTCAACACCAAAGGTTGGTAGGGAAAAGAAATGTGTAAAATAAAAAAATTCTATGGATTTGCATTTGAATTACTCATTTAGGAAAAATGTTTAATATGTTCTTATTTCCAAAGAGATATTTATTGGATAGATGCGACACCATGAAGCTTCTAGAAAAGACTATAGGTTAAGACACCTAATCTAGAAAGAGACTATAAGTAGAGCCAAGCATGCAAGCCTTGGTATGGTTAATTTCAAAGTTGTCTTATCTTGTTTGGATCGATGAAATGATTCAGAAAAAATTGATGATACTTGTGAAGATTTGAAGAGACACGATTTAAATGTTTTGCCAATGTTTTCGTAAGTTTTTTAGGAATTTTCATAAGAATAAGTCCCTTGATCACAAATTTTACAAAATGAGCTGGAAGATGAGAATGCAATGCGGATGCGAAATGTACATATGGGAATGTAGGAGAAACTACATGTCATGATGTCTAAGGTGAAGAAAGTTGACAAATTTTGAATTCTTCACCCCTAAAAGTACACAAATGGGAGAACCATTATCCTCAAAAAAATTGTTCTCTTGACAAGGGCCTACCATTCTAGGTTTAAACTTACAACCCTTGCCTGGAAGTGTATATGTCCAATCATTAAAATCATTTTTCTGAAAGAGGCATTCATACACCTATTTATCATGTCCTTGAGACATGGTGTGTGGGTGAGCATGACTATGCTGCTCGGCTTTGTTTCCCATGTAGAGCGTTATGTTTAATTGTGATTCTTGCTGAATGATGAGGCCTTGCCCCATGGATATGACAAGCTTAGTTTCAGATGCACATGGGTTGAAACCGGGTTTATAATAGAACAACCCTTTGAGATGGTTTTGATAGGCATCTATTCAATCTCCATTTTCCCTTCTTTGTTTGTTAATTCTATCATGTTTACACCTAGACCTAGGTTGTCGAAAGGAAGAGATGCTAAACCGAGAATACTTCCCATCCCCTTTTTGATTCAAATGAGAAGAAGATCGGATCATCCCTCTCTAAGAGTTTCATAATTTCCAATGTGGTTGTAGTGGACACCGTTTCCACGTATATTGATTCACCCTTTTTTTTCCACCTCAAATGTTTTTGGGTCAACGAATTCAACCTTTGGAACATCTGGGGTGATCGGGACTAACTCTTTTATTGGAGGTGGTTTGTTCAATTGATTCGCAGGAAGTTCATACTCATTATGGACTCCTTTCTTCTTCTTGAGATTTTCTAAGTGTATATTGAAGGGCTTAGGATCCCCTTGAGTGATGAAGACCTTCCCCAAATGGAGGAATATAATCTCCTGAACAGGGTAGAAGGGATAGCCTTCATTCGATGAATCCAGGGTCTCCCGAGGATCATGTTATAACTTTTTCCCTGTCGATAATGTAAAACTCATTCAAGATGGTTTTTGGACCAAGCGTGACTGGAAGAACTATGGTTCCAATCGAGGTTGCTTTAAGACTGTCGTACCCCCGTAACATGTTTTTTTATAGAGGAACAATTTTTCTCTCCATATCCCATCTTCTCGCAAGAAAGAGAAGGGAACAACATTTACAACCGTGTCGTCAATCATGTCTCTCTTAATGTAATTGTTATAAACCCATACTTGTAAAAATAAGGCAGGATCACCTCTTCAAGAAATTTCAGAGTCGATGGCATCTTGTCTATATCGAAAAACAAACCCAATGATCCCTATCATTATGTCCTAGAGGATGTATGTCAAAGTCAATATGATTTATTTGAGCTCTAGGAGGTGGCGTAACATGGATTAGATGACCAAGACCTAGTGCATTGAGCAACACAAAACAATGCACAGTGAATTCTTTAGCAAATCTAAAAATGAGATGTGAGAAAAGGTCTTGTTCAAATCCGCTATTAAATCATAGGCTCCTACTAGTTTTGTGATTGTAGGAACATCATCATGTGGGAAGGAAAGAGCGGGTAGGGTTTATGAAATGTGCTCCTTCGTCTGAGTTGTTGCATTAATTTCCAGTTTAAATTCTAGCTCGACTAACCCCAAAACTTTTGTATTATCGTTTGAACCAAGGTTAGAGCAACCCAAGAATTTTTAGAAGTTGAGGCTTCATGGTCATTGTTTACTATAGGAATGCCCTTGTTTTTGTTTTGTGAGTTCACCTTAAAATTTTCGGGATGTGTAGAGAGCGAATCTCAAAAATTCTCACATTAGCATTCTGAGGAGCTACAGGTCTTGTATAGTTAGATTGTGAGTTTGTTTTAGGATTTTCTAGGAACATGTCTACAAAGAGTTTCCTTTGGTTTTTGGGAAGTCTTTACGAAGTTTGTTGCAATCACGGAAATTCATATTCTCATGACCTCGAACCTTATGGAAACCATAGTATATGTTAGGTTAGTAATCTCTTAGTCTTTGATGAGTGTCTTGTTATTGTTGATTATAACTTCGATTGCAGTTTTTAAATTGGTTGTTATAACCATGATTCATTGCCCCTTGGCCAGAGTTTTGATATTGGTTTGGGCCTTGGGTTTGATTTTTTTTTGTGGTGGATGATTTACATCGACCGTGTTGATAGAAGACATAGTGTTAGGGCCTCTTTGATTTCCCGAGTTGTTGTTATTGTTATTATTTCCGTTATTTGGAAAACCAACATTCTTGGCTTGATTAGTAGCACTATTTGTGGTAGCACCATGATTGTGATTCACACCCTTAGGTCCTTGGTTGTTGGCACCATTGTTTTGATAATTTGCATTACTTTGATTTGGGGATACCAATTTCCCATTGGGACCATAGATATTACACCCACTATCTATAGCGGCTTGGTCAATCCGAAGTGCACCTTCCAATACTTCCTCATAATTGCGGAAAGGAAACTTCTAGACTTCCTCCCTAGTCTCTTGATTGATTGAGTGAAGGAAAAGATAGTAAAGTTCCATCTAGTCCATGTTGGGTGCACTTGTAGAGGAATAGAGACCTTGGCACCATCTCTGGATGAAATGGTTGGCAAATTCATTTTGCTCCTGTCTAATATGCAAGAACCCCTAATACTTGTATGTAACAAATTTTTCATATCAAATGCTTTTATGAACTCGGAAACAAGTTGTTTACAGGAATGTATAGAAGCTTCCAGAATATGATAATACCAAATCAGTGTGATTCCTTCGAGAGTCTTTGGAAAGATCTTAGCCACTACAACATCCCAAGGAAGCAATTCCTTGATAGTGATAGCATAAGCCTTGATGTGAGTGTTTGGGTCTCCTTGTCCCTTAATTTTGGGAAGATCCAACAATGGGTGTGGAAGCATGACACCACGTATGGTGAAGTCAAGAGGCTCCTTTAAGTACTCAACGTATGTACCCATTGTGTAAGATTCCACCATTAAAGATCCTTGATGAGGAGGTGGAGGAGGAGGAGTTGGATAAGCTACATTATAAGCATTGACGGGAACATATGGGGTCCCTTGATATGGCATGTAGGGAGCAGGAATGGTATATGGGTCCATCTGGGGAGTTTTTGAATACATATGCATGTAAGGTGGGATAGTACCAGGATATGGACTAGCGGGCATAAAACCAGGGAATGTTGCATTGCTGTTGTGGCGGCATTCAAGAACGCACTTCCAATAGCCCTTGCGTAGGATAAGTTTGAGAAGGATGAGGACCCATCCCTAGTGTGTCTAACCCTGTGAGAAGATCACCTGGATTTGAATGAACCAAATAACCTTGTTGTATATGATATTGCATAGGTTTCCCATTGGAAGGGATATATCCTTTGTTTTCAATTGGATATCCCATGTTTTGCCCTACTGCATGTGTTGGTTGTGCATTCTAGGCACTTTCTAGTTTTCTAATCCTCCCTACTAAAGTAGAAATGAGATCGTTCGAAGAGGATTGAGTCCCTTGTTGGGGTGCCTGTGGTGTAGGGTTTGATTGATTAGGCTCATGATATCCTGTCATAAATTGTTTAGTGTTATAATTCTTGTCTTCCTCAGAAGTAAGAATCTTAGCATAGGCATTCAAAATCTCGGAGAAATGTGGCCCTCATTCCATCTAGAGACTCGTCTATCTGACGAAGAGGATTAGCTATTCATGGAAATATATCATCTTTTGTTGATTGCATGGTAATGTGAGGTCTTGACAAGACTCTATAGTAAGAACCTGTTCCATTTGTGATAACAACGTGGTTTGCATTGGGTTAACCGTATTGCATGTTTAACGGTTGATCAACCTCCTCTATCCTTACATAGCTGATGGGGTTTGATGTGTAGCTAGGGGAGGTTCGGATGTTGTTTGTGTAATTATCACCCCACTTCGAAAGAGAAGGGGATTGTTGTGGTTACATGTTGGTGTAATATCTATCAAAGCCAAATGGCCCACCAAACTCTTCCCGGATATATTTTAGAAAGTAAAAATACCTACCAAAATAGGGGAAGAAATGGAAGATGAGATAATAACAATGAAAGAAAGGAAACAAGAAAGAATTAATCCTTCATGTCGGGTTCACCAATTTGTATGGATGAAAATTGACATGCAACCTTCAACCGCACTCGACCCCGAGGTCGTGCTTGGATCATCCAATGTTGAATGTGTGTGGCTAATTATAGGAGGATCAGTGACTAAGATCTAGTAGTGTGATCTCCTGGTAGCTGAGTTGGCAAAGGGGAGATTTAGAGGCTATGAACGGGTAGCGTAAATTCCCTATGGTTTGTTTTCCTAACTTGGATCTAAGTGTTAAACTAGTTTGAAGTGTCCATGTAAACTAAATGAAATTAATAATCTATGTTACTATTGAAAGGAAACTAATATAAACAAATAACAAAACTGAAATATTACAATCACAAACAACAATTTTCTTCTATTCTAAATAATTAAAATATTTCTACACTAAAACTAAACAAGAAAAATAACCCAGCGTGGTTATTCACCTGTGCTAAGTGTATTGAAACTAAACTAAATTAAAACAAGAACTTTTCCAAGTGATTTACGACATGTAGAAAATATCCTACAAATATTCTCTCCTTCGATCCATAGGGATAGGAAGAAGGGCATCCATCACCTGGGGTTCTTTATGAAAGATTCAAACCCTCTTGGAAATTAACTAATTACTTGTAAATGAAAGGAAATTGATTTCTACTCTATTTGATATGATGTAACAATGATAAATTGTAAGAATGAAGGAAATCAAATAACAAATCCAACCTAGAATTCACATAACAGAGGTAAATCCAGCTATGTAGTAATTTGTCCCCTCAGTTTGTCCTTTCTTTCTCTATGTGTCCATATGAGTCCAAGGGATTGGGAATGTAAGAACAACAAGAGGATGGCACTTGAGAAATGACAACTTCAAGGTAGTCTGGATGTAATGCAATTAGAAGAGAGATAGCACAAGAGATATGATATTGGCTATGCAATTCCTAGCAAGATTGTGGCAGCAATACAATGCAAGATACACAAAATTCTCAGGCCTTTTACTTGAATACAAGCATGGAATATATAAGAATTGGGTTGGGATGTGCCTTCATGCACAAGGAAAGAAGAGGTAGTTCAACTAATTAAATCTATTTAAAAATAGAAGAGGGAAGGAATACCATGCAAATAAGACTATTTTTAGGCAATTTGGTTCACAAACACACCCTAAAAGTTGAGTTAAGTGAAGCATCGTGTGTCAAAAACACGCATAAAGAGTTCTAGAAAAAGTGTTCAGGATCTGTCTCCCTACACAGGAGGCAGGCCCCAGAGACCGCCGCCCAAGGTTGGGAGGTGGTCCTAGGACCGCCACCCTGCCTGGGAGGTAGTTCTGACACTAAAGCCAAAACATGCATAGAAATGAGCGGGAAGCTAGAAGAAAGCGTGGAAAAGCTAAGTAAGGATGTCTAGGCTATAAATATACACTGCGAATGGATTTTGGAGCTTGAACACCTTCTTAAAGGACATGAATCATCATTGGGGACTTTTGTAACCATTTTCCAACAATGTAGCACATGCAAATTTGGGTGCGTATAATTACGCTATGATTTCAAGAGCCAAAGTAATATCAACAACAGCTTGGTTGCTTAATTTCATTTCTTTCAATGCAAAATGAACACTTTTTTCAACTATAATAGGTAGGAATTCTCTGCTGTGTTCTTGAAAATAGTAATTTCCATATTCACAAGCACATTAAAAGAAGCCCACAACATACTCGTGATACACAATGGACACCAAATTTTGAAGCCCTGGTCATGATACAAGAGATTTAATTAAAGGGGTAAGTACTGCGTAGGTAGTTATGTTACCAATATTTAATGGACAAAATGATTTCAGATTTTTAGGATTCGGGACACACATTGGAGTCATGGTCATGTATGATCATTCTGAGTGATTTACATCTACAGGATCCTCCCAATATCCTCGGTGTTACCGGTAGTTTCTAACCGCATGAAAAATCTGGTGACTCACGAGTGTGGCCCATTGTTTATTAAGGGAGAGGGGCTAGTAGTTGCACACCCTAAGTGAAGGGCTCTACAAAATCAATTGTTTATCATATGGGATTGTGATTTTTTCACTAATATGTAGTTTAGATTTGTATTAGCTTATATTTTTCTATAGAATGTTCAATTGGAGGGAAAGCCATATTTTGAATTGATTTAAAATACTAAATTTGAGTTATACGACAACCATGGTAAAAACCAATACTTGAATATGGGTGAAATTGCTTGAACATTGAATTTTTGTACTTTTACACGGGTGACAAGTCTTATATGTCATAATGTGATTGGATACTCTACATAATTATTATGTCAAAAATAAATAACTACTACATAGTACTATGAAAACTATTGGGTATTGTGTGATGAATAGTCATGTCAACTATTAGACCGTGTTCACCTATTGGCCCTCTCCCTACACACTTAAAAAAGTTAGTACCAATGTTTATGCAACAAATTGAATGTGAGATGTTACGTGACATTGAACGATTTTATGTGTGGTTGCAGAAAGTGGAGAGAGACTAGTGACCAAACAAAGCAAGACTTCGATGACATAGACCTAGAATTTCACAGGGATGTAGGTCATTTTTGTAATTTTAACCATATATATTATAGGTGATTTTTTTTTAAATTTATAGACAATGACAGGCTCTAAATTTTGAAAACCTTAAGTTTTTTTAAGTGGTTTACATAAAAACATAATACCTACCTTGTTCCAAAGCTCTCATTTTGGCACAGTGGGAGGAAGCTAGCAAAGATTATGGACTCTCATCATCTTCGGTTAACATGCATTCTCAAAGTCTTGTGGTCAAGAAATGGTGTTTGTAGATACCACCTGTTGTGGATTGGAAATGAATTGTATTCGTTTCGGTATAGAAATTGTACTTTTTTAAACATGATTTTGGTGTGAATTAACTTGTTATGATATTTTGATGTTTTTAAGAAATTATGATATTTCATATACTTCTTGAACCATGTGTGGGGAATGTTACTAATTTCTTCTTTCATTAGATGTCCAAGACTAAAAATCCCTCATCTATGTGGTTAGCTTTTGGGCACTCAACACCACGATGCATAGGACAACCGACTACGCTTTGATTTGAATGACCGTCATGAGGCTCTTGGAAATGTGCATGCCATGGTCAAGCTCACTCATATACAACACCACCACCCTTTTCGGGATGTGCATAGTTGCGTTGGTCGTGATAATTTTTGTAAATCTCCTTATATCTACATACATTGATCACTTGGGACAAGAAAAATGAATTATAAGATCTTGTATCTGTAAGTTTGTTTCTTGTTTGCAAATTAAACAATTTATGAAGGTTATTTTACTATCTCAACTTAAATCTACTTGTGTTTCATTTGATTGAAAAACTTTGTATCTATATGTTTTTATTATAGAATTGTACCAACATAAAAAAGTGCAGGGGCAACGAAAATAGAAAGTAGAAAATTGATGTGAAACTCAAACAATATAATGATGTATATGGAAATCCTTTGAAGGAGAGTAGGGGAGTTGATCAAGATGATGCAGAAATAATTTATAGGTATACATGTGAATGTAAGGAGTGGTAGAAAAATATTGTTGAAGTGAAAATGAGCTTGTAGTTTTATTTGTAGCATTTAGAGACATGAAGATGTGGCGTGTAAGTAGCATCCAAAGGAAGCAACTTCATGTGAAGTTCTCCTCATCAACAATTGTGATGGTAGTGTAGATACTAGAGACCATTTAGGGCATATGGATATTTGCATTCAAACCACAACATGTATGAATCAAAGTATAGTTCATTACCTCGTAACATGGTTTTGCAATTGTGATAGATGATAGAGGGTTTGCTACTAAATTTACAGATATAGTTATTTCCCATCGAAGGAATCGATCATTGGAAATTTGTCCATTGTCGCTCCATTTTCCATAATAATAATACAAAATAAAGGAAAATGTGTGCATCAAACTGCATGGGATGGTGAAATATGTATGCATTTTTTATGTTTCTGTTATCCAGTTTTTCCCTCGGGAAAAATTGATCAAACAAGATCTTACAAAGGAGAAATGGAGAGGTTGGTTCAGTCATGCGAGCTCACATTCGATCCCAAAAATCAAGTTGCGGGCAGGCTCGAAAATGGAGAAGCAAGGTAGGCAAATGAGTGGCCAAACAATGTTAAAGGAGATCAGATCTCAAGAAAGGCTTGAAGTTTTCAGACTTCACATTTTGGGGATCTAAGGGAAACAGATGGTTGAAAAAATGAAGAAAGCTAACTTGATAAGTCAAAATCGAGCCCAGAATGGTTAAACTTGGAGCAAAGCAACAAACTCGCGGAAGGTGCCACGTGTCAGCTCGACGTAATTCCAAAAAGTGAAAGGGAAAAAGAACCATGAAACATGCCACTTGTTAGCTCAACGCAACTTCAAAGGTGCGACAAAAGCGGGGTCCCCAAACGAGCGTAGGCTCTCCACGTGGTCAGAGCCCGAGAAAGGCAGAACCGGCCGTTAAAAAGTTTAAGCATGGGAAGAGCCAATGGAAGCCTCCACATGTTAGCTCAGTGCAACTTCAAAGGTAAAATCCAAAGGCAGGTTCCAAAACGTGCGTTGGCCCTCCACATGTCTAGGGTCCAACATAGTTGCTCCTAAACAGAAGGGGCTTAGCCAAAACATAAAGAAAATAGAGCATGCTCATAGACGGTGCCTAGTGTCGGCACGTCGCATTCCCAGGACCCTAACAGGCAATAAAAATCTTAAGAATGTGTGTGTCTTCCATGTGGATCTTGCACGGATAGACTCCAAACCCAAAGTAGTTTGGAAAAGATTGATAGAAGGTCAATTCAATGAAAGATGAATCATGAAGCCCACCAAGAATTTTAAATACAGTCCACCATTTTTGAGGTTGTCAGGCTTCTCACCTACCACCATAATGAGGTATGGGCTTCCTTTCTTGCCCAACAAGGAACATTAATGGAGGCATGGGTTTTGTAGTAAAACCCATCATTGTTGCAGGTGAATTCAATGCTCTTTTGGGGTGGTTGAAGCATGATTCAAATTCTTCTCTCCTTTCTCTCTCATTCTTCCTATATATTGTAAGGAGGGGCATTTTTCTAAAGGTTGGACATTTTTGTTTTGCACCCTCCCTTCTTCTCTTTCTGAAAGTGGATTTGTGGAGCTCGAACCTCCCATTCAAACTGTAAATGCAATCTTTCCTCTTGGCCATTGTAATGGACTGTATCAAATCTTTGGAGCAATAGTATAAGTCTGTGGATGATTTCAACCCTCTCTTATGTTCATTGTATCTTCCTAATCTCTCATTGCAATCTTGGTTATTTATGCATGATGGTTGTATTACATTTTTATGGTTTTTGTTTAATGGCAAAGTAGGTGTTCAACATTCCTTTGGTGCATCACCCTTGTTAGTTTAGGTTTTATTTCTTGCATCTCCTTAACCCTATCTCCTTGGCAAGTTAGAGTAGGTTTTAGAGTAGATCCTCTATAATATGAATGTGTGCACCTGAATAGAGGAATAGGAACCAACCTTCATCCGGAGAGATCTCCCGATTCACAAATTCCCACACTTTGGGAGAAGCTCCATGTTATGCAATCACACTGAGAGTCTCAACCCATCGAGTTGCTAGACATTCAAGGGTGCTGTGATTACACATCAATAATTTTGGCATGCTTGGTGGGACCAAGAGGTCATTCCATAAGATTTGAAGGCATTTTCAAGAAGTTCAGACTTATAAATTGCAAGTTCTCCAATTTCGACTTTTCACCCCTTAGGATGAACTCTCGAAATCAATTTTCAGGTGCTTAACTTACTCAAAACAGTCCTAATTTCACCAATTGATAGATCGAGGCTAATCTTCAAAAGGGTATTTTTAGTTTTTGAAATTTTGATTTTCAAAATTTCAGATTTTTTTAAGTTTCGGGATTTCGAGTTTTCAGACATTCGAAAGTCTTGCATTTTCAAGATTTTGGGACTGTCATTCCAAATCAATTTTCAACCTTCAGAATATCAAATACACAGGTCCTTCAAGATTTTCATTTTTATTCTGTCAAGTTTGGTGTGTAACTTGTCAAAATCTAGCCTTTAGAGGCTCATTTCCCAACACATATGGCGACTCGAAGGGATATAATTCAACAGTGTAGCAGCACACAGTTTCCCAAGTACATGAGAAGAATTCAAACTAGGTCTAATACTCGAGAAGAAGGAATATTTGTCTACTTGCAATTATCACTAGGAAGAGGAAGGAGAGGAAGAAGACCACAAAGATCACCATCTCCACCTAACAGGACTTTTCTATGCCTCCACCTAGTAGGCCTTTCCTTCAATCAATGAGATTTTTTTGACCAATCAGGATGACGTAACCCAATCCCTATGTCAACTTCACAGGCAGTATCCCACTTGCCCTAAATGCTCAAAATCCAGTTCCAATTGTGGCATTGAAGAATGTCCCATATTTCATTGGAGAGAACCAAACAACTCTGATTGACCACATCTAGGACATTACAAATTTTTGTGCAATTCATGAAATCAATGAAATGGATATTGCGGTCAAGTTGTTGGCTTCATCTTTTAAAGGAAAAGCTTTGCAATGGTTTAGGAGCCTAACAACAGGGTCTATCCAGAATTGGGACCATTTGTGCACAACCCTCCATAGTCAATTTGGGGAAAAGGGAGATAATCTGTCTTTATTAGAACAATTGACAACAATTAGGAGGGCTCCTAATGAACAGTTGACTGATTTCAACTTCGATTCCGGTGAACATGGGATAGGATTCTGGTAGCTGTTAGACCAACTGCCAAGGAGAATTCCTCTACTTCTTGAAGGCTATAAACTCAGATATCGCAATGATGATCCAATCAATGAGAGGTAAAACTTTACTCACAATATATAACATTGATATCGAGCTGAAAACTGCTTGATTCAAGTTGGTAAGTTAGCACCAAGGCCACTGATGCCTCTCTATCTAGACATGGGAGCTCCTACAACTAGTCAAATGCCAGAATTAAATCCCATTCCACCCCTAGAAATCAAAGCAATAGTGAGGCATCAACTTCTTCAAGCACTTCAAAAGAGCTACAAGAGGTTATGAAACAACTGTAGAACCTAGGAAATGAGCTAGTGACTATCAAGAGACAACAAGCTCAGATTTCTAGACCATATCAACCTCCAAATAAATATCAAGCTAGGCCCCCATATCAGCAAAATAGACCACCAAATCAGGTCGAAATCAAAACTAGAACCAGGGACAACCTCAAGTTTCCAGGCCATTCTGACCATATGATCCAAATGCGGCTTCAACGTCAAGAGCCTTGGTTCCAACACAAAAAAACATGGCATAGGAGTACGACTGGTGTTACCCCTATAATCTACCTCACAATCAATCAATGTGTTTCAACGGTGCACTAAACCAGCCTTGATGGTACAGACCATTGGTGTGTCCCAAGAACCAAGTCAAGAAGGAAATCGATAGCATGAAACTCCATAAGAGGCACCTCTAACGGAAACCACGTTGGTCAATTGGCACACAGAAGACTTTTGTGGAGTTAATCAACCTCCTTTTTAGGGTGTAGTTGTTAACACACGGTCAAATAAGAGGAACATAGAGGAGGGACAACCGTCTAATCTAGTTGTTTCTCATCCCACTCCTACACAACAAGGAGTTAGTAGACCAAATGCAGCCCCGAATGTGTAAAATCAGCCTAAGGCACCTATTGCAAAGTAGCACATGTGCTTGTTCAAGCACCAGAAAAGGTCACACCAAGTAAGGGGCAACAAAAGGATAATTCATCCCCCTTCAACATTATTGATCAGATGAAGAAAAAATGTGCAAAAATGGGCAACTCGAAACTTCGTCGTTACAATGAAATTCATGGGTGAAGTATACCTAAGCTAAGGAAGTTTTGATGTTATTAGTTACTACTGAATTAATTAATGATTAAGTGAAATTTGTAGCTATGTGTGTTGTTACAAAATGTAACAGATCACATAGTCTGCAATTTCATGATACCTTCAAAGAAAAGAACACAAAGGCCCCAAAGGATAGCTATGTTGTCTTGATGAAGACACTGAATTACAGAGTAGGTGAAGTGTTGAGTTTTGGGACAACAAACATAAGTGCAAATTACAAAAATCAGAGTTCATTACTGAATGTTACAGTTCTCATTAATGTTCTTTCCTTCATGTTTAAAACATTCAATTATATGAATGAGTTGTTTAGTTCATCATACACTCCATTTAGAATCTTGAAATGTAGAAGGAAATACACAACTCAATTTCAAAATTCAATGTTTTATTCACAAGGAAGGTCAAATGTTTCCCACACAAGCCATGGGATGTGACTGAAAAGTAAAGTACATCTACTGAAGTAAGAGGTACACATGCATGAAATAGAAAGCAAAGGAGTATGAGTGAACCCATCATTGCTTTGTATATTCTTCGTTGTCAAAGCATCTCCTTCTAGCTTGTTTCATCTTTGTCTCCACAATTCAAAGCATGGTACCTGAAAAGTAAAAGAAAGGAATCATCAATAAAGAGCTCAGGGTTAATCCATATTCCTACACTATCCTAATTCGTGCATATGAATCTCTAAACAATAGGAGATATAGAGTACTTGAAGATCAAACTGCATAGCTCACTCAGAAAGAAGAGAAAGAAAAGAGGAAGAAGAAACATGGACATAAGAGAGGTCAAGAACCTAATTATTTCTAACTATTTTCTTAAAGTGTGCAGATACAGGTTGCAGCCAAGAAGAAAGAATCATATACATGCTGAAAAGGAGGACCAATGTAACTAAAACTCAGATATTTTCTACAAATGGAAGAGGATTACAATACTACAGAATAAAGAATATGCTTGCAGACAAGGTACATTTTCCAGATTTCACTCAAAGGAAAGGAATTCTGGGAAAATTTCGATAGGGCTTCGCCATGAAAAATCAACATTTCAAATTTTCCAACGCAATTGGAAATACTACTATCCAATAAATAAAGCATCTAAATGAAAGAAACAAGATTACGGTGTTTCAACAAGGCATCTGAATCATGGTACCACATAAATAAAGAGTTGCTTGCAATTTCCAGAAGGCCACTTGTAAGGTACAAAATATCAGAGAATATACTTGGTTCAAACTGATAAATCTAGTTCAATTTTCAGTTACGGAATCAACTTTAGAGTCAAAAATACAAATGCAACTACAAAGATCTTAACAAGCATCTAAATCAAGTCTTATGCCTAAGATAGTATCAAAGAACAAGTGAACTGCTTGTAATTTCCAAAAGAATGATACAAGGTACAAAGATCTCATAAAAATAGAAACAGTCAAAGTGCTATTACTGCCAGTTCCAGAATCAAATGAACAAGCCTACTGGTCTGTCAAAAGATACAGAATTCTCAAAGAGCTAAATTTCATAACCAGGAGTTGTACATGTCATCGCCAAAAACCAGACTCTGTATATAAAGAAAATAATTTCCAAGGTGTCTTCCAGTTTTACGACATCCACAAAGGAGCAGAGAGGATCCTGGTGCGAAACACTTCAAAATCAGAGATAAAATGTGCAGCTTACCACATGGGTCAAGCACTTTGAACCCGAATCAAGAAAATATTGCCCTAGTCTGAAAAGGAAAATCTAACAGAGTTAAAGTACCCATCAAAGGTTTTCATTATTATGACTCAAAGTAAAGGAAAATCCCGTGGAGAAGGGAAAACATTCACGCACAGAGTTTTCTTCTTGACAACACTTCTACACGAACAACAAACCCTCCATGAGTTAGAAAATGAAGATATAACAGAGAAATGGCCGAGTCATCGAATTGAGGGAGCCATCACGAAATTTCAGAACTCTCATACAGGAAAATGAATTAAATTCAAAGGTCGACACATATATACAGCTAGAACAAATACCCAGAACTCAAAATACATAGATCTAAAAGTCACAATGAAGACTGGTTCGAGTATTTCACTCACCTTTTATCACAGCAGTTTCGAAGTTGATTGACCATGAGCACTCTATTGAAAAATGTACAGATCTGAAGAAATAACAACCCCATATGGAGATTGTAAAGCTTTCAAGCTCGGAGAACCCATCACAGTATCAAGATGGCGACCAATAAAGAAGCCAGAGACTTCAAAATATACAGAGCCGAACAACAAAGATTCATATCCAATCAAGCTTGAAGAACAAAATGCAGAGGGGTCGGGTTTCAAAGCTACCCATAATGGCAAATTTCGAGTTTCACAAAGCAACCAACAATGGCATCAAAAAAAAAATTTACAAAATTTTTTTGGCGGGGCTTTTGCCCACAAAACTAGATGTAAAGTGGACAAATGAATAATGTTCGAGTTGTTTTAACTCACCTACCTCAACCATGGCTTAATAGAGCTCAACCTTGGTAAATGGATCAACGATTGAAAATCAACAAGGACACAGATCAATGCTTGAGAATCGATCTCCAATTTCAAGCAAACCATGGTTCGAGCCTTAAAACACATTTATCACATGTCAGAAACCCTAAAATTATCCCTTGGAGATCAATGATTGAAAATCAACAGGTATAGAGATCGACGATCACAAATAGACCACCAAAATCGATGCAAAAGTCATCCAATCAAAACGGCGGTTGGTTGACCAATTTACCAACATTTCATCCATAGGCCCAAGAAGGACACGTGTCGTCACCATAGTGGAAGCGGAGAAATGGAGGTCGGGGTTCACTTAAGTTTTCAAACTTTAAAAATGCAAAAGTTAAAAGTTCCAAAATTTCCCGCAAGCTTGAGCCTCCACGATGAGAAAGTCAAAGCCATGGGGAGAAAAGTCAAAAATTGATTCCACATAGTATCGGTGGAGCGAGCGAGCTTTCTCAAAGTTTTGAGACTTAATACAAATAGGCCTAAAAATTCAAAAAGGTCCAAAAGTCCGCACAAGGGACAAAACTTCAAAAAGGTTCGAAAGTCCGCAAAGGACTTAAATTTTTTTAAATTTTTCCCGCATGCCCGTAAAAGCCGATAAGGAAATAATAATCAAAGTGGTGAGTATTATAATGTGCCATATGTGTATTCAAAGGGGGTCGAATTCATTGGACTATGTTAGTACTATAGTCTAAGGTCGGATAATCAAGAGTGGCCAAACCAATGAAGACTAATGGTCAAGTTCAAAGGTGGTCCCCACTAGTGGGAAGGTTAGAGATAATTTACACTATGCTATCCATGTGATCACTAGAAGATAGAACAAGTGTCAACATCAGAGACAAAGGTGGTCCCAATTAGGATAGATATTTGGATGAATTATTTTGCAAAGTATTGCAATTAATGTAATTTATTTTTGCTCAATACACATGAGTATTTTTTCATGCCTTCACAACATGACAGAATAGAGAAGAAGACAGAGTTGCATGTTCATGGAGAGAGACTTGCCTAACAAACAATCTTATTTTTAGCAAATTATTCACCCTTCTTTCGTAAAAATAAAACAATCAACTTCAATTTGATTATATTGTAATCAAGGCTATTAATGCCTATTTGTAATTGCATGTTCTATTTTTTCCTTTATCTATTATTAAATAAAGGATAAAAATAGATGCATGGGCGAGTACAAGCCTTAGGCTATTTTTAGGAAGGGTGGGTGAATTAATTTTGCTATATATTGTGTGCCTTGCAAAGCACAAGGGAGAAATTTTGGAGGACTTTTTGGATATAGGAGTACTGAAGCAATTTTTGCCAGTTTTGCCTTCTGAGTGTGAAGAATTTCTGCCTTTCCAATTATTTGCAGTCTTGTGTATGTTTCTATTAGTCTTGTGAATGAAAATTCCCTGATCAATCATCTTACCCTACTGCAAATTCAGTATTTTCTACATAATTTTAATGTGCATGTTAACTTATCAGTGTTGTTGTGATATTTTTCCCTCAGTACAACCAAGTGTTTGCCCTTAAATTCTATAGAAAATTGTTGGCTCGTGCATCAAGAATCTTTCACATATCAATTGTGCATATACTCAGTCAAATCCCTCATAAAAATTTGGTGTATCACCTTAGTTTTAATTACTTTATAGTCATCTTTTCCCCTTAAAACCCCATAAATCAATTTAGGATACACCAATAAGGAACCGACCTTTTAATCCCGGAGAATCGCCTCTAAATTGGTATACCCACAGACATGAGGTGTTTCCATTATATCTACGAAAGAGAGAGATCAATTGTGCAAGCTTAGAAAACTTGCAGCCATCTCTCTATAGGGTGCACTTTCGAGAGATAACAGTTTTTGGCATGCCGGTGGGACACTCACACAACTAAAAGTTTCACTTTCAGAGGTGTTTCATCATTCAAGTGGATCAAACACCATGCATAGTAGTTTTGGAAAGAACTACTATTGATGCATTCTGAAGATTCAAGATCCAAAGCAAAACTCATCTAGCGACTCCGTAAATCTGATTCCAGATCAGTATAGCACTTTTCAACAAGTATTAAAATTTTCAGCTACAGTCTTCAGGTATTTTTCAAGAAATTTAGATATGTTATTTTGTTGTTATCAATTGTTTTGTGAACAACAGACCTATTTTCATAAGTTTAGTATTTTATGAGGTCCTGCAACCATGAATCCTCACTTTCAACAATATTATCAGCCAAATCAACAGTCCTTTTATCCACCTTCTCCTTCAGATCAATTTTATAACCCTTATCAAAATGAATACCCTTATAACCCAAACCATGTATATCAAAATGATTACCAATATGAGGGTTATGTTGTTCAAGGTCAAAGTTATGCAGAGGGTTATGCTTGAGTATGAAAGGTGAAGAGATCTTAGAATCGAGTTTAATAGTTTGAAGCAACAATATTTAGCTATCAAGGAACAAATTGAGAAATCAAAAGCAATGAAGAATGATAAGCATCAGGATAGGGAACCCTGTCAATGGGATGTTCCTGTTTACCTTCCCGATCAAAATTCAATGCCTTTAAATTCTCCTTGTTAGCCAATGTAACTTATTTCTCCATTTCCTAAATATCAAGTCGTTGTAATTAATTCTTTTCGAAAGAGTTGACGGATCGTATCAGAAACTATGCACCACAATGAAGTTACACTCAAGTTGAATCGAAATAGCTCCAATGTAATCACAAGGAAGAAACAATCAATAACTGAATAAACTTGCATAACAGAACAAAGCTTGTTCATAAGAAAAAGACAATGGAGTGTCTTGGCATGCTCATAAATGAATAGTAAAAGGGTACATATATGGTGTTGATTAACCCTAGTGCATGACTCAATAGCAAACCCTAAACCTAACCCATGTGAGATGACCCTCTAATATGAGGAGGACACATAGGATAACTCACACCAACACCCCCCCTTCATCGAAGCTGGGGTATACTTGGCTCCATTGTGCACGAGGGTATTGGCGTAGCAACTAATTAACACGATGAGATCCGTCTCCATTATAAGTTCAAGCTTTTGGTGTGACGGCAAGTCATGTAGCTCTAATACCATGAAAGATTTGATGGATCGTATCGGAAACTGTGCACCACAATGAAGTTGCACTCAAGTTGAATCAAAATAGCTCCAACACAATCACAAGGAAGAAATGATCACTAACTGAATAAACTTGCATAACAGAACAAATCTTGTTTGTAAGAAAAAGACAACGAAGTGTCTTGGCATGCTCATAAATGAATAGTAAAAGGTTACATATAGGGTGCTGAGTAACCCTAGTGCATGACTCAATAAAGCAAACCCTAAACCTAACCCATGTGAGATGACCCTCCAATATGAGGAGGACATATAGAATAACTCACACCAACATTTTCTACCCCACCATCACATACTCGAAGTCAAAATTAATTGTCCAAGTTGGTGTTCAAAATTTGTTCGAAATGTAGATCTTATTCCCCAACCTCTTGTCCAAAATTTTCCAGTTGAATCTGAAACTAAGCCCACTCCTTCTTTACCCATACTTCCAATTCAGGAAATAGAGAAACAAAAGATCAAGCAGGAGGGGCAACTATCAAAAGACAATGATAGGATGGAATTTTTATAGAACTTGCATGGATGGACGTCAAAGTTTCAGTTTGATTTTATTCCAGAATTGGAAAAAGGAACCATGCATAAGGTACAATCTATTTTTCCAGCAGATCAAGAGAAGTTGGAAGATGATAAACAATCTGCATATTCTGAGTGTAGTGTGCATGAAGGCACCATACTCATGCAACTTGCAACCACATCAGAAGAGGATAAATCAATTTCGAATAAAAAGGAGGTTGAAATTAAAGAAAATTGTGTTTCAAATTTACAGCTTGAGGTTGATGATTTCTTGTCAGATTTGGAAAACTGCATAGGTGAAGAACAACCTATAGAACTAATTGATTTTGTAGTTTTAGCATTCAAAGAACCTTTGGTTGATAAGGTCCCTCTTGTACTTAAAAAAGAGGAAGAGATGCTATTGATTACAGATCTTTATTTTTCCCTCCTGGAAGAACCATTTTGGGAGAATAATGTCTCAGAACAACATGTTGCTGAAATCAGATCTTGTGCAGAAAAAATAGAAAATTTTGATCCTACAGATTGTATGTCAAACAAAAATGATCAAGATGAAAGATCAGTTTTAGTACAAAAGTTTGAAGGAGATGAAGTATGTTCAGATCAATTTTAGAATGTCCAAAAGGCTGATACGAACAACTTCACTCTTGTACTTATGAAAATGAAGAAGATCTTCGATTTTTGATCATCTCATGTACTTGGATAGTACCTATAAAGAGGAAGAGGATGAACTCGAGTTTTTAGACTGCATGCAGGATCTAAGAAATGCATAATCATTTGATAGAAGTGTTGAAAGGTTACTTACAACAATCATCGAACAACTTACAGAATAGAAGCAGATCTCAAAACAGTTTCAAGATGAGTTACAGTAGTTGGAAAACACAAAACAACCTCCAGGACAACTTCAGAAAGAACTCATTGTTGTTATCAACAATTTTGCTATGAAGAGGCCTTGTCCTATCCGGTATTTGTCTGATTCTCACCCAGCTACGGTATTGCTAGATTTCATGCTTGTCTTGGAGCACAAAAGTGAGTCATCTGTTCTCAATATAAAGCCTCAAATTATGCCAAAACAGATTACATGATCGATAGAGGTGCTTCCCAGTTCATGGACTGATCTGATGAGTGAAATAAAGGTACATGTCTCATTCCTAGCTATGTCACTTTGTTGGTTTCTAGATATGAATTCATGGCCTCAGCTTTGGAGAAAAGGGAGCTACTTTTCACTACCTGTTTGTGTTTTGTTTAGCCTCAGTTGTTGCTTTGGTTAGAGTAGGGTAGATTAGGATTTCCTTTTAATAAGTGCAGTTCCTACATTGCAATGTTTTTCAATTCAATAAGTGCATTCATGCACGTGATCTGGTTTACCAGATCCTTTCCTAGTTTTAGTTCCGTTTTGGAAGGGTTGGACCTTTCGGAAAAGGAAAATTTTGGTTACATGTTTGAACTCCATGCCCAATGGACAAGAGCAAGGCACTAGTCTTTAAGCTAGCAGGTAGCTTTCCCCGCAGGATCACTAGAAATGTTGATAATTTTTGCACTTGTGCAAAAATGGGCAACTCAAACTTTTCAAGTATTACGAAGAAAGTCATGGGTAAATTATACATAAGCTAAGGAAGTTCTGATGTTATTAGTTACTACTGAATTAATTAATGATTAAGTGAAATCTGTAGCTATGTGTGTTGTTACAAAATGTAACAAATCACATAGTCTGCAATTTCATGATACCTTCAGCAAAAGAACACAAAGGCCCTAAAGGATAGGCTGTGTTTGAGTTTTGGGACAACAAACATAAGTGTAGATTACAGAAATCAGAGTTCATTATTGAATGTTACAGGTTCTCATTAATGTTCTTTCCTTCATGTTTAAGACATTCAATTATATGATTGAGTTGTTTAGTTCATCATACACTCCATTCAGAAGCTTGAAATGCAGAAGGAAATACACAACTCAATTTCAAAATTCAATGTTTTATTCACAAGGAAGGTCAAATGTTTCCCACACAAGCCGTGGGATGTGAATGAAAAGTAAAGTACATCTTCTAAAGTAAGAGGTACACATGAATGAAATAGAAAGAAAAGGCATATGAGTGAACCCATCATTTCCTTCTATATTATTCGTTGTGTAAAGCATCCCCTTTCAACTTGTTCCATCTTTGTCTCCACAATTCAAAGCATGGTACCTGAAAAATAAAATAAAGGAATCATCAATAAAGAGCTTAGGGTTAATCCATATTCCTACACTATCCTAATTCATGCATATGAATCTCTAAACAACAGAGATATAGAGTACTTGAAGATCAAACTGCATAGCTCACTCAGAAAGAAGAGAAAGAAAAGAGGAAGAAGAAACATAGACATAAGAGAGGTCAAGAACCTAATTATTTTCTAACTATTTTCTTAAAGTGTGCGAATACAGTTGCCCAAGAAGAAGAAAGAAGCATATACATACCGAAAAGGAAGACCAATGTAACTAAAACTCAGATATTTTCTACAAATGGAAGAGGATTGCGATTACTAAAGAATAGAGAATATGCTTGCAGACAAGGTACATTTTCCAGATTTCAGTCAAAGGAAAGGAATTCTGGGAAAATTTTGCCAGGGCTTCACCATGAAAAATCAACATTTCAAATTTTCCAGCATGCCGAAAATACTACTATCCAATAAATAAAGCATCTAAATGAAAGAAACAAGATTACGGTGTTTCAACAAGGCATCTGAATCATGGTACCACATAAATAAAGAGTTGCTTGCAATTTCCAGAAGGCCACTTGCAAGGTACAAAATATCAGAGAATATACTTCGGTTACAACTGATAAATCTAGTTCAGTTTTCAGTTACGGAATCAACTTTAGAGTCAAAAATACAAATGCAGCTACAAAGATCTTAACAAGCATCTAAATCAAGTCTTATGCCTAAGATAGTATCAAAGAACAAGTGAACTACTTGTAATTTCCAAAAGAATGATACAAGGTACAAAGATCTCATAAAAATAGAACAGTCAAAGTGCTATTACTTCCAGTTCCAGAATCAAATGAACAAGCCTACCAGTCTGTCAAAAGATACAGAATTCTCAAAGAGCTAAATTCTAGAACCAGGAGTTGTACATGTCATCGCCAAAAACCAGACTCTATATATAAAGAAAAGAATTTCTAAGGTGTCTTCCAGTTTTACGACATCCAGAAAGGGAGTAGAGAGGATCCAGGTGCGAAACACTTCAAAATCAGAGATAAAATGTACATCTTACCACATGGGTCATCACTTTGAACCCGAATCAAGAAAATATTTCCCTAGTCGTAAAAAAAAAAATTTAACAGAGTTAAAGTACCCATCGAAGGTTTTCATTATTATGACTCAAAGTAAAGGAAAACAGTCCCAGTGGAGAAGGGAAAAATTCATGCACAAAGTTTTGTTCTTGACAAAGAATTCTACACAAACAACAAACCCTCCATGAGTTAGAAAATGAAGATATAACAGACAAATGGCCGAGTCATCGAATTGAGGGAGCCATCACAAAATTTTAGAACTCTCATACAGGAAAATGAATTAAATTCAAAGGCCGACACATATATACAACTAGAACGAATACCCAGAACTCAAAATACACAGATCTAAAAGTCACAATGAAGACTGGTTCGAGTATTTCACTCACCTTTTATCACAGGCAGTTTCAATTTGATTGACCATGAGCACTCTATTAAAAACATACAGATCTGAAGAAATAATGACCCCATACGAAGATTGTAAAGCTTTCAAGCTCAGAGAACCCATCACAGTATCAAGATGACGACCAATAAAGTAGCCAGAGACTTGAAAATATACAGAGACGAACAACAAATATTCATATCCAATCAAGCTTGAAGAACAAAATACAGAGGGGTCGGGTTTCAAAGCTACCCATAATGGCAAAGTTCATAGTTTCACAAAGCAACCATCAATGGCGTCAAAAAAATATTTTGCAAAAAAATTTGCAGGGCTTTGCCCACAAAACCAGATGCAAAGTGGAAAAATGAATAGTGTTTGAGTTGTTTTAACTCACCTACCTCAACCGTGGCTTAACAGAGCTCAACCTTGGTCAATGGATCAACAATTGAAAATCAACAAGGACACAGATCAATGCTTGAGAATCGATCTCCAAGTTCAAATAAAACCATGGTTTGAGCCTTAAAACACATTTATAGCATGTCAAAAACCCTAAAATTATCCCTTGGAGATCAATGATTGAAAATCAACAAGTACAGATATCGACGATCACAAATAGACCACCAAAATCGATGCAAAATTCATCCAATCAAAATGGCAGTTGGTTGACCAATTTACCAAAATTTCAAATTGTAAAACTTTCATCCGCAGGCCCGAGAAGGACACGTGTCATCACCATAGTGGAAGCAGAGAAATGGAGGTCGGGGTTCACTTAAGTTTTCAAACTTTAAAAATGCAAAAGTTAAAAGTTCCAAAATTTCCCATGCAAGCCCGAGCCTCCACGATGAGAAAGTCAAAGCCACGGGGAGAAAAGTCAAAAATCGATTCCACATAGTATCGGTGGAGTGGCGGGCTTTCTCAAAGTTTTGAGACTTAATACAAATAGGCCTAAAAACTTCAAAATCAAAACTTCAAAAAGGTCTAAAGTTTGCACAGGGGGACAAAACTTCAAAAGGTCCGAAAGTCCGCAAAGGACTTAAAATTTTCAAAATTTTACCCACATGCCCATAAAATCCGACAAGGAAATAATAATCAAAGTGGCCGAGTATTATAATGTGCCATATGTGTATTCAAAGGGGGCGAATTCATTGGACTATGTTAGTACTATAGTCTAAGGTCGGATAATCAAGAGTGGCCAAACCAATGAAGACTAATGGTCAAGTTCAAAGGTGGTCCCCACTAGTGGGAAGGTTAGAGATAATTTACACTATGCTATCCATGTGATCACTAGAAGACAGAACAAGTGTCAACATCAGAGACAAAGGTGGTCCCAATCAGGATAGATATTTGGATGAATTATTTTGCAAAGTATTACAATTAATGTAATTTATTTTTGCTCAATACACATGGAGTATTTTTTCATGCCTTCACAACAGACATAATAGAGAAGAAGACAGAGTTGCATGTTCATGGAGAGAGACTTGCCTAGCAAGCAATCTTATTTTTAGCAAATTATTCACCCTTCTTTCTTAAAAATAGAACAATCAACTTCAGTTTGACTATATTGTAATCAAGGCTATTAATGCCTATTTGTAATTGCATGTTCTATTTTTATTCCTTTATCTATTATTAAATAAAGGATAAAAATAAATGCATGGGCGAGTACAAGCCTTAGGCTATTTTTAGGAAGGGTGGGTGAATTAATTTTGCTATATATTGTGTGCCTTACAAAGCACAGGGAGAACTTTTAGAGGACTTTTTGGATATAGGAGTACTGAAGCAATTTTTTCTAGTTTTGCCTTTTGAGTGTGAATAATTTCTGCCTTTCCAATTATTTGCAATCTTGTGTATGTTTCTATTAGTCTTGTGAATGCAAATTCCCTGATCAATCATCTTACCCTGCTGCAAATTCAATATTTTCTACATAATTTTAATGTGCATGTTAACTTATCAGTGTTGTTGTGATATTTTTCCCTCAATATAACCAAGTGTTTGCCCTTAAATTCTGTAGAAAATTGTTGGCTCATGCATCAAGAATCTTTCACATATCAATTGTGCATATACTCAGTCAAATCCCTCATACAAATTTGGTGTATCACCTTAGTTTTAATTACTTTACAGTCATCTTTTCCCCTTAAAACCCCAAAAATTAGTTTAGGATACACCAATAAGGAACCGACCTTTTAATCCTGAAACTCACCTCAAAATAGGTATACCCACAGACCTGAGATGTTTCCATTGTATCTATGAAAGAGAGAGATCAATTGTGCAAGCTTAGAAAACATGTAGCCATCTCTCTACAGGGTGCACTTTTGAGAGATAACAGTGCATTGTGAGTTTCACCACAAAACATCAAATATTATTCAGTGTTTTGTTTCCAGTTTGCCTGTTCAAACAACACAACTAAATATGAGGCCTTGATTCATGGACTTCATTGGGCCAGAAAAGAGGCATAAATAATTTGCAAGTATTTGGTGATAGTGAGCTAATCGTCAATCAAGTCAGAAGGAAACATGCTGCAAAGAATGACTTAAGAGCTACAAAAACAGGGTATGGGACCTAATTGAAGACTTTGAAGCTTTCAACATTGTGTCCATACCTAGGAAGAAGAATGAAGCTATAGATAGGCTTGCAGCAGTTGGAGCAACATTTGATGTGGTTGACAATATCAAAAGAGACAAAACACAACCACATATCCATGTGATTGTAAGACCGAGAAGTTCCGCATAATAACACAAGTTTATTGTGTTTTTAAGAATGATCAATGATCATCAATTTATTGCAAGAAGAGGCTGAATTCTCAGCTATGAACCAAGAAAAATTAGAAAAGCATTATGGAACTAAGTAGTGCGATTGCAAAACAAACAAGCTTCCAAAGGGTTTGGTAACATTGGAATCTATCTTCAACCCGAATGACTAGTTCCATAAAGAGAAAGCCAACCTACAGGTCAAGGGAGAAGATTCAGAGCCAATTTCAGTTGGGGAAGGAAAAACACTCCAAATTGGTAAGGTGGCCACTGAGCAAGAGAGATATGAGTTCATACAACTTTGCCAAGAGTTTCCAGATGTCTTCACTTGGAGTTATGAGGACCTGCGAGGGTTCAATCTGAAGCTGGCACAACATACCATAGAACTGGATCCAGATGCTAAGCCCATCAAGTAGAAGCAAAGACCAGTCAACCCACACATTGAGCCTCTTATGAAGAAAGAGCTAAATAAGCTGATAGAGGCAAGCATTATATTTCTAATCAAACATTCAAGTCTGGGTTGCAAACTTGGTACCAGAAGGAAGAAGAATGGAGAAATAAGGTTTTGTGTGGACTTCGAGACTTGAATAGGGCATCTCTCAAATACCACTATCCACTCCCTTCAATGGAACAAATCTTGCAAGTGGTATCCGACTCGAAATATTTTCCCTCCTCGATGGCTACTCGGGGTATAATCAGATAATGGTAAAAGAAGATGACCAGTTCAAAACGGCTTTCACCACTAAGTGGGGCACCTATGCCTACAAGAAGATGCCATTCGGATTGTCTAATGCCGAGCCACTTTTCAAAGGGTGATGGACATGGCATTCAAGGGGTTGATCAACAAAATAGTGCTAATATATCTTGACGATATCACTTTGTGTTCTCCAAAAATGCAGTGGATCACCTTTTTCATCTGAGACAAGTATTTCAAAGATGTAGGAGATTTGGGTATCATTAAATCCCAAAAATGCATATTCCTGGCTCACAAAGGCAAGCTCCTAGGCCATATTGTGTCAAAGGAAGGATTGACGATCGACCCAAAAAGAGTTGAAGCAATTCGAGCATTTCCCTTGCCAAGCCATAAGAAGGCTCTTCAGAGATTTCTAGGAAGGATCAATTTTGTTCGCAGGTTTGTGCCAAATTTTTCCACTCTTGTGAAGCCAATAATATTGATGTTGAAGAATAGCATGGCATTCAGGTGGACAACTGAAAGAAAAGTGAGTTTTGAAGCAATAAAAGAGGATATATCCCAAGCTCCAACTCTCGTCAATCCAGACTTCTCCAAGGACTTCATGCTCTATGCCTTTGGTAGTGGGGACACAATTTCTGCAATCCTAGTGCAACAAAACAAAGAGGGATCTAAATAACCGGTTGCCTTCTTTAGTCAATGTTTGGAGGACTATGAAGTGAGATACTCCTTCATCGAAAAGCATGTCCTTGTAGTGATCAGGAGCTTGAAGAAGTTCAAGCACCTTGTCTCAAACAACAAAATTCAGTTGTTGGTCTCTCATGCGGGAGTGAAAGACTTCCTTTTGAACAAGGATCTAAATGAGAAACGTGCAGGATGGATCACTCGTGTCATGGAATATGACATTGAAATTAAGGTCACTAAGTTGGTCCATGGAAAGGGACTATGTGAACAACTAGCCTTGAGTCAACAAGTTGATGCAAGTAATGAAAATGGGGTTGTTTTGGTACTACAAGATGGTCAAGAACAAGCAAATGATAATGTTCCTATTCCTTGTTGGACTCAAAACATGATACACTTCCTACAAACAGGCCTATGTCCTCCAAAAATGAGCAAATCAAAGAGGAGATACTTCAGATTACAAGCCATTCCATATGTGCTTGTTGATGGTGTCTTATTCAAGAAAGACATCAATGGCGTTCTATTGAGATGCATTGAAACAGGTCAGATTGAAAAGGTGTTATAGGACTTCCATGATGGAGAGGCCGGAGGTCATTTTTCCCCACGGGTAATAGCTCTCAAGATAATGAAGGCGGGTTATTATTGGCCCACAGTGTTTAGTGACTGCTACACATGGATAAAAAGGTGCAAAAAATGTGTGTTCTTCATAGGTAAAGAAAAGTTAGCAGCGCTTCCATTGCACCCAATTTCAGTTGACCAACCATTCATGCAATGGGGATTGGACTTCATTGGGGTCATCAATCCAAACTCAAGCCAAGGTCACAAGTGGATTCTCACAGCAACAAACTATTTCACCAAATGGACCGAGGTGGTAGCGCTCAAGGAAGAAAACGAGTCTAGCATACTAGACTTCTATGAAGGGATAGTGACTAGGTTTGGAGTACTGACTACTATCATATCAGATAATTCCTTAGCATTTCAAGGTTCCAAGATCACATAATGGGATGTCAATAATGGAACCTACTTGAGCACCTCTTCAAACTACTACCCGCAGGGTAATGGGTAGGCAGAGTCCACAAATAAGAATTTCTAAGGATCATCAGAAGGAATCTAGATGAAAATCAAAGGACATGGCATACCAAGCTCAAATCAACATTATGGGCTGACAGGATCACACCAAAGAGGTCTACAGGTAATTCCCCTTACAAGCTAGTCTATGGGAAGGAAGCAATGCTACCTATATCATTGGAGCTACCTGCATTGGAGCTCATGAAGCAGTTGGAGTTGTCTGAGTTTGAGCCTATGGAAGCTAGGTATGCAGAAATGATGGAATTGGAAGAAATCAAAGAACATGCAGTTCAAATGATAGAGAAAGATCAAGCCTTAGTCAAAAGATGGTTTGACAAGAAAGCAAGAGCAAGGACCTTTCAGGAAGGGGACCTAGTTCTGAAATGGGATGCAGATCGGGAAAAACCTGAGTAGACATTCCAAGTTTGATGCCATTTGGAGTGGCCCTATATGGTCACGGGATGTAAAAGTAGCAATGCCTTCCAATTGTCTACCTTGGAGGGAGAGGAGATTCCAATTTTAGTTAACGGAATCTATCTTAAACATTGTTACTGAAAGGAAAAGGTTTCACCCTTGTAAATATTAGCCTAGGATTTTAATTCCTCTAAGTGCATATGCACATTGTCTTGTTATAGTGTAAGTTTTAATTTCCCTAAGTGCTTCGGTACAAGTTTCATTGCTCCTAGGTTGAATCATTATACGAGTTCAATGTGCCTCCAAAGGTGAATGTTGTAGCAGTCCATTGCTAGGGCGGTGAACATTCTAGGTCAAGAAAATTTTCTACTCTCGAAATCTCACCTTCAATATTTTCCTATGAAAATTGAGAGTGCAAGCAATGGAACAGGTTCAGGATCAGAGAGTGTAAGCTTTGGGTTCTAGTTTCAAGCACGAGATCGATATCAAGCTATCATTCATGACTCCATGCTTTGGATGGATGTAACAAGACAACCGATCTTTCCACCTGAAGGCGGGTGAACCCATAAGTCGCCAAATTGTTATCCAATTTTTCCCTCGAAAAAAATTGATCAAACAAGATCTTATAAAGGAGAAATGAAGAGGTTGGTTCAGTCGTGCGAGCTCACATTCGATCCCAAAAATCAAGTTACGGGTGGGCTCGACAATGGAGAAGCAAGGTCGGTAAATGAGTGGCCAAATAATGTTAAAAGATATCGAGCTCAAGAAAGGCTCAAGTTTTCGAGCTTCACATTTTCGAGAGATCTTGGGGAAACAGATGGTTGAAAAAACAAAGAAAGCTAACTTGGTAAGTCAAAATTGAGCCCAGAACGATTCAACTCAAAGCAAAGAAATGGACTCATGGAAGGCGCCATGTGTCAGCTCGGTGTAATTCCAAAAAGTGAAAGGGAAAAAGGAACCATGGAAGGTGCCACGTGTCATCTCAGATAAGCAGCTTCAAAGGTATGACAAAAATGGGGTCCCCAAACGAGTGCGAAATCTCCACGTGGTCGATCCGAGAAAGGCGAACTAGCCGTTGAAAATTCTAAGCATGGGAAGAGCCAGCAAGCCTCCATGTGTCATCTCGGTGCAACTTCAAAGGTGAAATCCAAAGGCAGGTTCCCAAATGTGTGCTGGCCTCCACGTGTTTAGGGTCCAACATAATTGCTCCTAAATAGAAGGGACTTAGCCAAAACACAAAGAAAGCAGAGCAGGCTCGCAGACGGTGCCAAGTGTCGGCACGTCGCATTCCTAGGACCCTAAAAGGCAACAAAAATATTAAGAATGCGCGGGGCTTCCATGTGGATCTTGCACGGATAGACTCCAAACCCAAAGCAGTTTGGAAAAAATTGGCGGAAGGTCAATTCAATGAAAGATGAATCATGAAGCCCACCAAGAATTTTAAATACAGTCCACCATTTTTGAGGTTGTCAAGCTTCTCACCTACCACCATAATGAGGTTTGGGCTTCCTTTCTTGCCCAACAAGGAACATTAATGGAGGCATGGGTTTTGTAGTAAAACCCATCATTGTTGCAGGAGTGAATTCAATGCTCTTTTGGGGTGGTTGAAGCATGATTCGAATTCTTCTCTCCTTTCTCTCTCATTCTTCCTATATATTGTAAGGAGGGGCATTTTTCTAAAGGTTGGACATTTTTTTTTTGCACCCTCCCTTCTTCTCTTTCTGAAAGTGGATTTGTGGAGCTCGAACCTCCCATTCAAACTGTAAATGCAATCTTGCCTCTTGGCCATTGTAATGGACTGTATCAAATCTTTGGAGCAATAGTATAAGTCTGTGGATGATTTTAACCCTCTCTTATGTTCATTGTATCTTCTTGATCTCTCATTGCAATCTTGGTTATTTGTGCATGATGGTTGTATTACATTTTTATGGTTTTTGTTTAATGGCAAAGCAGGTGTTCAACATTCCTTTGGTGCATCACCCTTATTAGTTTAGGTTTTATTTCTTACATCTCCTTAACCATGTCTCCTTGGCAAGTTAGAGTAGGTTTTAGAGTAGATCCTCTGCAATATGAATGTGTGCACCTGAACAGAGGAATAGGAACCGGCCTTCATCCGAGAGCTCTCCCACCGCAAAGTCCCACACTTTGGGAGAAGCTCCATGTTATGCAATCACACTAAGAGTCTCAACCCATCGAGTTGTAGACATTCAGGGGTGTTGTGATTACGCATCAACAGCCATGTCTCATAATTGAAATGCTAAGTGTCAAAAGTCCACATAATGGAAAATTCACATCTAAAGCACTAATTGCACTCATATAAGTAATAAAAGCAAGATTGAAATAGTCCATGTGAACTATCTAATATATAGTTGAGGTCATATACCACATATTTCTTGGGAAGGAATAATCTCATCCATGAAAAAGGTGGCCCATTTACCCGTAGCATTTAGAGACATGAAGATGTGGAGTGTAGATAACATCCAGAGGAAGCGACGTCATGTGAAGTTCTCCCCATCAACAATTGTGATAACAACGTAGATACTAGAGACCATTCAAGGCATACTGATCTTTACATTCAAACCATAGCATGCACGAATCAAATTATAGTTCATTATCTCATAACATGTCCACTACAAAACGTGAGAGTACATTCAAGATTGTAGTCATGATAGATGATAGAGGATTTGATATTAAATTTACAGATATAGTTATTGACCATTGAAGGAATTTGATCACTGAAAATTTGTGCATTGTCGCTCTCGTTTCCATTATAATAATACAAAATAAAGGGAAATATGTGCATCAAAATGCATGGGATGTCCTTCAACGTTTCCATCGTACATTTCATGTACGATTGTTAGTTAATGACATTAAGTATCATACATTTACTAACAAAATTAACACCTTCCTTAGATAATTACCCTTTATCAATGGATTATGCAAGGTTTGAATCATCGCTTTTCAAATTTTATCCACCTTTAATTGATTTGAGCTTTTCACTATAATAATGATTGGCCTCAAACAACAAATCACTTCAAATTGTATGTCCTTGTTAATCTTAATAATTTTACTTTAAAATATTTTCAATTTAATCTCTCACAACTACCCCAACTTTAATTTTTTAATGCTAAGGAATTTTAATTAATCGTTCATTTTTATTGGTTTTATATTGGTTAACATGTTTTCTTATGGTTTTATTGTGGACGATGGATGTGGCTTCTTTGCGAGAAAAATGTCAAAGAAAAAAATTAAGTGAAGCTTGTGAGAGGACTACTTATTTAATCACTACAACATTAGGACTGTTTTAAGTCACAATCTTAAATTGTGGTTAAGTCATCTTTAAGTCGTAGGAATAAAATTTTGAACTCACAAATATTATTTGAATTTACATTGGGATATTAGGGTGCCTTTGTGAAGTGTCAATATTAGGGTGATGATGGTAGGGATGTGGGGTGACTTAAAGAGTATCTTAATTATCATTTTTAAGTGGTGACATTAAGGGGATGCTATGGGAGATGTTAGGGTGATTTCAATAGTGTATTTTTACCATTTTTATGACCATCTTATGGGGTGACTTTGTGGTGTCTTGAAAGACATCTTTGTTCCCTATTTTATCTTACCTTATTTTATGACTTAAGGGGATCTTTATCGAAGTTGCAAATTAAGTCAAAGATAATGATAGACTTGTGTATTTAGATGTTAAATTATTATTTGGAATAAATATGCATGCTTCAAGAGAGAAAACATATTGTGTTGGATTGAGAAAACTAGGGCACAATATTGTGTTGGATTGAGAACAGTGAGGTAGAAAATATTGTGTCGAATTTAGAAAGAGAAACAATATTGTTAGATTGAGAAAAATAAGGGACAAATATTATGTAGGATTGAAAAAGTAGGACACAAATATTTTATTTTTTTATAAAGAGAAAAAATAGTGTCGATTGAGAAAACTAGGGCACAAATATTGTGTTAGATAGAGAAAGCTAAGACACGCATGTTGTGTTGAATCTAGAATACTGTGGCCTTCATATTATGCTTCATTTAGAAAATTAATGCATATGGAAATTTTTAAATTGGATAAATTGGAGTCTTCTTGCAATACATAGAGGTTGAATTAAATTCTTTTAGTATTATGCGGAGGGCATACATTGCTTACCTACATTTTTCACATATTTAATAATTACCGATTGTTAGATTAGGTAAACAAAATACATTTCAAATAAAAACTAAACTTCACTCTATGGCTATGCATATTGGTAAATGTCAATAATTTTTAAAACATATATGGTAAGTGATTCGGATGACAATGTGATGTAGAGTAATAATATGGCCCAAGTATGTTGTATGGCCATGTTTTTGTAATGGATACTTCAAATGTTTACTAAATGAATACATGTCTTCCAATTTTTGTGATTTTTTTCAAAGATATAAAATCCTATTGTTTGTGAAAATTACATTGAGAAATTGAAAATGATAAATGCCAATATGTAATTTTCCAGTAACTTGTATTGGTCACTAATGTAACACCCAAAAGCCAATAACAAAATCTACCAGGTTAAAGGAAAACTATTAAATTGTTTCTATCATTGCCTTAATGAGGGTAAAAACCTCACCTATTAAAACCGTATGGAGTGTAGATATTCAAAGGGAATCAAACAATTTCCAAAATTATTTGATGTGTTGATAAACACAAGAAAAATCATGTTATGCATCTGCACTTCCAATCTTAGCCACTTCAACAAGCATAGCAGTAACACTACAACACATGTACAAAAAATACTATCAATTTTAATATGTAAAATCACCAAAATCTGCAAAAACTATACACAAAAATAAAAAGGTATATTACCAAAGAAACAAATATGATGGTAATGGTTCATATTCTCTGCTTTGAGGTTATGAAGGGTGAAAATCACAATTTAGACCCCAATGGTGGTAATGCTCTTAGTTTGGAAAGCAAAGGCCAACGTGCTTTCCATTTCCCACAAACTCTGATAATGGATGAAGAAGCTTACTTGAAATATTCATCACAAAATCTCGTATGTAGGGTCACTTCAAAAATTAGATCAAACAAAGGATTGACGGTTCTGCCGCCGAGGTTCACAGGTTCAAAAATTAGAACAAACAAAGGCTTTTCATGTCTTTATACAACAATAGGCCTCTAAACAAAGGATTCACATATCACAGGTCTTGAAAATTTATGCTTTTCCTTCCAAATGGATGAACTTTATTATGAAAAGGATGAAACTTTGGTGCGTGAATGCCTTCGCTAAGAAATACAGTCGTATGTTGTTGAGTGACGAAGGGAACGAAGCGAGGAAGGAATGGGGAGTTCCACACATAGAGACTTTTTAACATCTATAATTACAACATAGAAAAGTAGACATTAACCTGTAAGATGGAAACCTAGAAACCCGTAAGATTAACTCATTTGATCATTAAAAGATAGAAACTCGTAAGATGGAAGAATACATGTAGAAAACTTACGAACTTGGTGTTGTGACGTTCTTGCAATGAAATGGCTGTGAATTTTAAGAGGAAAACTCCAAGCAAATAATCGATGGCGATGAGGAATTAAGTCACGCATTTAATAACAACAAATAAAATAACAATGTACACATAAAATCTCACGTCGATGAAAGAACATGGAATTGAGTTTATAATTTAATTAAATATCTGCGTCTAATTATTTCTCTTTCCTCAAAAACAATAGATCACTTGGCAATAAGTGGCACACTAAATAGTAACAGATTGGGGTGGATAGGTGGCATGTCTTGGTCCACCCATAGAAAATAAAAAAATTAACACCTCACACTCTAGCGGTATACATGTTTATCTCTGCAGAGAATTCCCAGTGCATCTTTGACTATTGTTTGAGATTGCCATGTGCCATATAACTTGCGGTATGATCCCCTAAAGTTTGGGTGCACCATGAATGGCTCTGTCCCTTATATTGGCGTGGACTGCTCTTTCTTAATTTTGAATACAAGGCCGTCTCGATAGTTAGATATACACGTGAGATCTTGGAATCACTTTTCATGGATGGTGAGGTTTCCACGTGGAGTGGTTATACTGTTGGCGATAATATTTGGTGATTGTAAACTAAACAACCAATGCAAATTGATGGATGCTCTGTGCTTCAACCAATGATCCAATATAGAGGTGGATTGTGATGCAACAAATCGATCTCAGGAACATGCAAACACGCTTTCATAATTGAATGGCCAAGGATCCTGGAGATCCGAGAAAGAGAATCACAACTAATCGATTCACATTGAAGCAAACAATTTCAGTCGCCCTCTTCAATTCAGACAAGCTCTCACTCTCAATGAAAACTAGCGACTTGAAGTCTAAATGTGGCATTTTTGAGTCTTCTATATGTGTGTCGAAGGTGGATGGGGCTTTGAGTTGAAGTACTTGAATGATCACATGAAATCATACTTCCTAAAACAATGCATGGCAGGAGTATATGTTAGCGGTAAGATTTAATCCTTTGTGTAGATTGTGATTGAGAGAAAACTTGAACAAAACATACCTCAATCCACAATGAATGTCACTGTATGCAATATAGAACTGACTAATTTTTATTTGAACTCTGCTGCATGAATGGCCTCTGTCTCTTTTTCATGCCACCTTTAAAAAATAAAAGAAAATCTCTGTCGTATTTTCCAATTTTTCCTGTTCTCGATGTGGGTTTAGAGATTTGTGCTATTGCAAAAAGATATATGAGAATCATAAACTAGGGAAATATACAAATTGAATATGCCCTACGTAAATATCATAAAATTTTCATTCCTGTTCTAATGTCAAATGAGAGAGCAACAACAATCTTACACAATAAACATAATAAAACGTTGTATTCTTGTATTAAATTCAACATTATAAACTTACATACATATAGGAAATGTCTTTCCTATATTTTAGGAAGTAGTACTAACTACTCTCCCATGAATATCTCACCCGAACACCATATACATGAGTGGTTAAACTCACATAACAAATAATTGTTATAACCAAACATATAACTAATAATATGAGTTGTTAACCAACTCATATTATATTACAAATAATAATCATAATTAATAATGTTAAACACTATTAATCCTAACAATAATATGACAACCTAGTATGACACCCTAATGCAACACCATAATGCAACACACTGACACGTAACCCTAATAAAAAAACCATGATGTGAGACCCTAATGTGATACCTTATCATGATACTATAACATGACACCCTAACACAAAACTATAACATGATACCCTAACATGACACCTTAATGTGACACCCTAACACAACACCCTAACATGACACACTAATGACACATTAACACAACACCCTAATTTGACATTATAACATAATACCCTAACATCCCACTATAATGTGACACCTAACACGATGACAGCTAATGTGACAACCTAACACAACACCCTAATGCAAAAATATAGTGCTACACACCGATGGAACATACTTTCCACTAATTTGACCTAATTCAACATAATTTCCCCTAATTTGACTCAATTTCACCTAGTTTAATCGAGTTTCACCCTATTTTGACCTAATTTCCCTAGTGTGACATAATTTTCCCTAATTTAATAACACAATTTCTTATAATTTCCATTAATTAGACCTAGTTTCTCCTAATTTGACATCATTTACATAAATTTCCCCTAATTTGGCACAATTTACTCAAATTTCCCCTAATTTGACATATTTTACCCTAGTGTCCACCGAAATTGACATAATGAAACCTTATTTGACACCCTAATATGAAACTCTTATATGACATCATAATGTGACACTATAATGCAACACCCTAACATGACACCCTAACGTGACACCGTAAGACAACACTGTAACTTAGCATTCTAATGTGACACCCTATTACAATACCATAATAAACACCCTAATGCAATACAATTATTTGACCTAATTTCTCCTAATTTGACCTAATTTCTCTTTCTTGGACATAATACGATACCCTAATGCAACACCTTAATATGATACACTAATGTGACACAATAACATGACACCCTAACATGAAACCCTAATGACACACAATAACATAATACCCTTTCCCCTAAGATCACCCAAATCCACATAATTCACGTATTTTATCCTAATTTACATAATTTCCCATTATTTGACATAGTTTTCACCTATTGTTCACTACTTTTTATTAGTATATGTCCCTAGATCATGGCATCATGACTTACAACACATTGTAGTTTATATTATTTCATATTAGTTTTAGTAAGCAATATGCACATGACTTAGTAGGCCTTAATTCATAGATGGGAAATGACTACATAAGATATACTTCAAGAAAAGAAGAGATAGTGAACAGGAAAATGCATAAAATAATTAGAATTCTTAATACTTTCGAATCAAAACACATACATGCTTTAGAAATGGAAGGAATGAAGATATATTTCTATTAGGATCCAAGATTGTAGTCATTTTTATGCCCTTAGACCAATATTCTAATCCCATACGCGTCATCCTATCACTTAGCGGCACCGGGTGTTCACCCGAGGTACGCACGAGCGCCAAGTCTCTCCTTTATGTGAGTTTTGTGAGAATGCATAATATTATGATAGATATTCAAGTGCACATGAATATAAAAGAACCATGCATCACTATGAGAACCTAGGACAAGTTGTTATTTCAATGCATGCAAAAAGAGAAATAACAAACAACGTATATAAATGGTTCATACATAAGGGAAATGCGTAAGGATTATACTCATGAACATATATATGATTTTGAATGAGCCTTATCTTCATATTAACATGTTTAATACGCCACATTACATTACATGGAGTCATAATAGACCCTCTTATAACATTACAGAGCTAGGTCATGCATTAGAGCTACACTATCACATTACAAAGATGAATACAGACCCATCCCTCTAAGTATGCCATCACTCTTATATTTTCTCTAATCCCAGCCCATAGAATTCTTCATTATATTGTTGTAGAGCTTTGCCTCTCTTCCACTAGTCTACCACACTAATCACTCTCTATCTTTTGTTAACACACATACCCATTGCCCTTTCTACCATCTGCGCACCTCAATATATAGCTTTCCTACCTCCACCGCCATGCCTTTTGAGGTAACAGATCGGCTGCCAAGTGTCCAAGTGGTCCTCCAATAGAGCATGCCTCCTTTGATCCGAGCTCTCCACTATATGCAATGATGTTCTTCTAGAACCTTCCATCGCATGCATGAAATATTCCCTTTTTGATCCTATAGTTGTCAAGCTGGCACCTTATCCACAATGGTCACACTTTTCTCATGTGTTGCCTAAGACGTTGAATATGGCTAAGTCCAAAACATGTCTTTCCTTGTGCGCACACACCGTATGTTATAAAAACCCTATTAGAACCCTTCCCTACATGCCTTCAACCCCGCGCCCTTATTCAACTAGGTTCCGTGCGCCCACGCTCCTCCTTATACTTAGCTAATATTCTGGGGCCCAACATCACCCCACACTACGCATGTTCTCTGTCCTCGGAAACAATCTTCAAAGAATAAAATATGGCAGATCTACAATGGTTGGAAAGAAAGAATAAAGGAATGAAGACTTGGGATAAATAATGAAAGAAAGGGGAACTTGTTTATTCTAGAGGAAGAGAGGGAAAATCCTTTCCTATTTCTAGCCTCTAACCTCCCTCAAGCGTCAACCTCATTCTGAGCTTGCTGACTGAGGTTACCCACTAGGGCACTCACTTCCTCAAAACTCATCTCCTCCCCTTTGGTGCTCATGGTGTCGAAAATACCCTCTAATTTCTTTCCCAAGTCCTCAAGCGCATCCATCCTACAAGTGATCTGGGGGTATAGTTCCTTCAGCCGAATTTTGATCAAGCCTCACGGGTCTCGATTGCTTCGATTTATTTTCCACCTCAACCAGATCTTGTCTCTTTCCGCTCTATTCCGTAAAATAAAAGCGATCTTCATGCATGTGCGACATCAACCATTGATAAAGGCACTCAAGATTTCTAAAGTAAGGCAACTCATACAACAATAATCCAAATTTACTCCAATCGACCTTCACCTCATCATTATAAATGGGCATCCCATCTGGTGTCCTTTTGTTAGTTGGGTGAACCAACTCTAATGCCATTTCTTTCTCAGTTGTGCTCATGCGATGGTTATAATTTCTCATCTTCATTTGTTTTAGATGTGACACCCATTCCTTTCCTAGCAATACTCCATCTGGGTATCACATTTCTGCGTACCATTCTTCATTGGAGATTGTAATGGCAATGATTTTCTTTCATTTACCTTTGCCCTTTGTTTTCTTTTGTGAAGCGGTTGATTTTGTGGGTGTCATGCTTTCTTTTGGGATAAACTACAAATTCCTTACTTTGCTCTACTAATATACTACACTCCAAACTCAACTCCAAAGCTCAACTCCTAGAATAAACCCATCTATCTTCATGCCCTACCTGCCAAACCTTAACTAGAACAATCTTCCATAAAATGGCGCACCACAAATAACCTTTCCTCACACTCGTGTACTCCTTCCTATTGGTTTGCAGATTCACTCTAGTCACACAATCAGATTTCTTAGATTCTTCTTCCTTCGAACAAATTTCCCTCTGATGCCCTAGTTCGCAAGAGCACTTGCACTTCGTAATAGTAAGATAAACAATTACTTGCTCGACTTTGTATTTATAGTTTTTTCTTCCTCTGGCAATAAATGTTATACCACCTACCAACATACATTAACATTAAATGTGTATTTTTCCACTAAGATGAATTTAAGTGCCCTTACCCACTCACCACATCCCGCATTAAAAATCCTTTTACAACCTTCTAGCGCACAAAAATCCAACTGACCGAAGACTCTTGCACGTGTCTATAACACCAAAGGCACTTCTTCTCTCCTTTTACCAATTTTTTCCCTCGCCTACCTCATGTTGTTCCTGCACTCTTCATCTTTAGTATGTGTTCTTTGTTACAGCCTTCTTGACACCATAATTCATTATCCACCATTTCCTCACATGTTTTCGCAACCTTACACGCTTCTTTCTACTTTGGTCCACTCAACTTGAACTATATGTCTATACTTCAGTTTGCATTACTCCACCCCGCACTAAAATAGATACGTGGTCCTCTGCACATACACAACCTTGGAAAAATAATGTGTCTACCGGCACATAAGGCGTAAAACAAAACAAAAAGAAAGGAACAAGCAACGAGAAAGGTAAACACAATAAAAGAAAAGCATAAAGGGAAATTCTAAACTAATTGACAACACTGCCTTATTACAAACACTAAGAAGACATATTTATAGTAGGGCTTCAACCTAATCCCTTTGAAATGACCTGTAATCTCGTCCCATCCAACACTTGTAACTAAAAATCCCTAATCAAGAATGCACAAGATGATGTCGGCTCACAACTAATGGACTTTCAACTTACCAGATGACACAAATACTTGGAATCATACAACAATTTACCATCTACACAACCTCAAATTTCTTATTCTTGATATGACGATCATGCCATGCTTTATGTCCTACTTTTTCTGTCTTCTGAATCCATCTAGCAAGTGATCACCTTTCGTCTAAGAACATCAAATTATCAATCCTTTCTTTCAGCACTTACTCATCAGCTAACCCTCCTATGCACGTTATACGCAGCGATGGTAACATGAATTCAACTGGAAAAATAGCCTCCACACCAAACACCAATTGAAACAATGTGGCCTTGTTCAACCTCTTGTAGGTTGTCATGTATGCCCATAGAACGGTTGATACTTTGTCATCCCAATCTTGTCTTCCAACATCATAGATCTTAGTCAATGTGTGACTTAGTATTTTGTTAAATGCCTCAACAATTCCATTTGCTTAAGGGTGATAGGGGTAGTCTTGTGATGGGCCACCATAAATTCTAGCTAATAGAATCCTAACCATTTCATTTAGAAAGTGTGTACCTCTATCACTTGTTAAGCTTAAAGGACAACCATACCTGCTGATTATGTTCTCCCATAAAAATCTAGTAGTTTTTGTTGCGGTCGTGCAATCCTTTGTAGGCGTTGCCTCTACCCACCGTGTCAAGTAATTAGTGCAAGTAATGATATATCGTGAACCAGTCCTTCACATGGCTGGTGAAATTGGCCCTACAAAGTTGATTGCCCATTTTTCAAATGGTTCAGCATTGGTTATTGGTCATAAGGGCATTTCATCCCTCTTTCTAGGTTTGCCAAGGTGCTGACAATGGTCATAGGCCTTGTAAAACTCAATACAATCCTGGTAGATGGTTTCCCACCAAAGCCCTGCTAATAAAATCTTCCACGCGGTAGCATGTCCTGCATAATGTACTCTTACAATACCACCATGTGTTTCCTCCACAATTTCTACGAACTCATGTTCCAATATACATCGGTGTAGAACCTCATCACGACCTAACTTATACAGGTCTCCACTAATCAACATGTAGGGTACAACACGTATAGCTAATTGTCTCTAGAGCCTTTATCACTTCCGATGCCACACCTATTTTTAAGAATATCGTGATATCTTCCAAGTCTGAGGGCGCACGCCAACTCCGAACAATTGCATGTCTGACATGGTATCCTCAATGCTTTGCACGTCCTCCCCTGAGTTAATCCTTGATAAGTGGTCAAGTCCTGAATTGTTCTTTCCTAGTTTTATGACCACTGTGAACTCAAACTCTTGAAATAATAGGATCCAATGACATATGTGCCCTTGCACTACAGGCTTGTTGACTAATTATTTCAATGCCATGTGGTCCATGTAGAATATAAATGGTATTGCTAATAGATATTGTCTAAATTTGTGCAACGCGTAGATCTGGGTCAATGTTTTGCGCTTAGTAGTTGTGTAATTATGTTCTACTGGTGTCAACTTTCTACTTGCAAAGCACAAGGGATGATCAACAATTCCCTCACCAGGTTGTGCTAGTACTGCTCCCATAGCTGTTCCTAAGGCATCAACATGCACATGGAAAGGCTTATCCCAAGAAGGAAAATGTAATATGGGCATTGTGACAAGCCTATCCTTCAAAGTGTCAAATGCCTTCTGTTGCACCTCTCCCCAATGAAAGACACTCTTGTGTTTTAGCAATTCCTCCAAGGGCGTGGCGATCTTGGCATACCCCTTGATGAATTTTCTGTAATACCCCATATGCCCAAGGAATTTGCACACTTGTGCTTTGACTAGTAGGTTCCACTAATCCAACAATAATCGTAATTCTCAGCAGGATCCACTAGTAATCCTTCTTTGCATATACTATGTCCTAACAGCTTCCAAATGGAGTAACAAAGACACATTTCTTAATGTTGAGGGATATCCTTGATTGCTGACATCTCTTAAACATCAACCTAAAATTGTCACAATGGTCTTTCACCAATCCATACACAAATTCCAGTCATCTAGGCAAACTTGAAGAAATTTATGGATGAAGTCCTAAAATGTTTATCCAACGATGCAAGAGAATATAGTAGGTACATTCTTCAATCGAAAAGGGATAACTGTAAAAAAACTTCCCCATTAAGTGGTGAAAGTCATCTTTCTCTAGTCTTCCTTTGCAATCCTGACATGGTGATACCCTGATAACCCATCCGTGAAAGAGTAGACTTCACGCTCGGCTACTCCCTCCAAAATTTCTTCAGTAAAGGGAGTTGGAAAAGGATCGATGACACATACTGCATTCAGATCCCTATATTCAACACAGATTCTTATCCTTCCATCCTTCTTGATACTGATAACCATTGGGCTTATCCATTTTGATTCTTCCTTGACCCATACGCATAAATTTGGATTCATCAGATAGGGCCTCTTCTGAATTGGGCATGCACCCTCCTTTAACTTGATCTTCATCTCCCCTAAGGAATGGTGAATGCCTTTGAGTTCATGGTTCCCATGAGGGGATAAATCATAGAACTCGTGCAATAGATCAATGACCTTTGAAACTTCTTTTTCCGACCAATAGTCCCCAATGATAGCTTCCTTAGGTTTTGTTTATGTCCCAATGTTAACCTTCTTCATTTTCAATGGCTCATAATAGGCGCGTGCTCGCTCATCAGCACCATCTATGACTTTGTGTGTACCTTCGAATGGCTAACATCCAAAGTTTCCATCTCTTCATCGTCTACTACATTGACCATATTTCCTTTTTCCTTTTCTATGCACGTGTGCTCAAGCCGTATTTTCTCGTGATTCTTCTTCATTAAGGCACGTCTCCAAATAAGGCTCACCCAACAACTCTAATAGCCTATCCTCTACCATAACACTATCTCCCATTGTGAGGCACTTGATTACTTACGCAATGCCTTATGTACTTGCAACTCTTGCCAATTACCTATTTGACGATGCATCTCCAAATGAATATACCATATGCGCACACAACCTTGTAAGGTGGAATACAACTTATGCACCCATAACAAAGGTGGTAAAGCTTCTATGCTTCCCATTCAGGCCTTCTCACATGCTTGGATATGAATTGAGGTGGTCTCTTTACCATGGTAGTCTTGTATAACCGTGGGCGCGTTTCTTCTGGAGAACCTTACAGAGAATGTGATTCTTACCTCACGCCATTCTAGGAGGCTCTCCCGATGTGTAGCCCACCAACACACTGTGGTTTCGAGAAGGTTATAATTGAGCATTCCCCTTCTCTTGTCCTCATTTTTCCACTGAGCTTCCATTTCTCGCAAGAAAATTTTAGGGTATGCTCCCCTAGAGTAACTTGGCAACTTTTTCCCTCCTAGGCACTTGATTGAGCACACCTTTATTACCCTTGTTACAAATCCTCTCAACTGTCATCCAATCAACTCATAAGTCCCATGTGCCCAATTGTCGCATGTCATGCTAGTGGTATCACTCAAGGATTGAGCATCTTCAAACTGGATAACTCCCTCCGTGGGATGAATTATCTCAGGATCTCTGATGGAGCACACAAATTTTGTCAAGGACTTCTTCTCCTAAGGGCTCATTATAGGGTGTTGACTTCCCATCTGTTAAAGGGATGATCACCCTTTCTTCCTTGTTCTCAAAGCTGATATACCCTTTGTTAAACCATAGGTCGGCATTGTTCTTGTAACACCATGGGCACCCAAGAAACACTAGAATTTTTTTATCCTCAGTGAGCGCAAAGACTTCAAAGTCTCCAGTGAACTTGGCCCCTTGAATTGTGATAACCGCATCCTTCAAGACTCCAATCGGCATTACCTTAGTATTTTTTTCCATATACAACATATTTGAATATGGTAGTAACGCATGCCTTCCCATTTGATGCCATGCATCTAAAGTGAGAACATTGACCTCTACTCCCGTGTTGATGAGGATGTTACTTAGAAGCTATCCATCAACAACCACATTCAAAGTAATCTCCTTATCATAGTCAAGGTTATGAGGAGGAAGGTTTGCATGTAAAACTTACTTTTCGCGCTCTGCTCCGCACGTGGTACCTTCTCCCTCAGCCATTCTCCTAGCAAGGGAATCATATTCTCTTTCCTTAACATCCTGCATACTTCCTTGACCTCATCCAAGTCATCCTTTGGGGCCTCAACATTCTTCCTTTTCTCCCACTTTGCTTTGATTTCTCCCTTAGACATTGGATTTCCCTTGCAAACTTCGAGTCACGTCCATAGTCTCTTGGTGAGATCCTTTTGATGAGCGGGGTCTCGAATATTTTCCATGTATCACTTCTTCCCTTGAAACTAGTTTCCTTTGTCTTGGCATATCCCCGCGCACGCAGCCTCTCGCTCGCGTCGTCACTAGTATAAGTTCTAGCCCCAACTCACGCGCCACTCATGGCATCCACTATGAATTGGATTTCTTGATGCTCATCATCCCAAAGGTGCCTTTGTCTTTCCTGTGCTACTAGTTCATATGCTCATAAATATTTAGAAACTCTTCGTAGTTATGTTTCTTTCCACACCAAGAGCATTACAACAGTATAAAGACAATCACACTTGTAATGCTTTGTAGATCTATAGTTATAACAGTTCATCACAGAATTCACTTCATCCTCCATCGTGGTTACTTTAACCATGAAATCCTCCATGAAAAACCTCTTACATGTGCTCCTCCATTTGTGTGAACTTCATAACGATAATCCTCATCCTTGGGCTCGCTTGCAAGACTAGTCCGTGCACACCCGGATCAATAGCATCATGGATTTGATCAATCAGTTTGTAATCCTTGGTATCATGGGTCATAGAGGTACAGATCTTGCAATAACAAGAAACATTCTTACAGATTACATGTTGTAGTAGAGGGCACCTACTTGCATTATAATCCCCATTACGATCTCATAGTCTACCACTACGATGTGTACCAACTTCTCAGGGCAACTATCCTTTGTATGCCCTTATACTTCACAATCAGACACCAAATCCCACTACAAACCTCATGTGTTGAGCTTGTAGATAAATTATCCAATTGATTGGCCATTACAACAATTTGAGGCTCCAGAAAAGGACTAACACCAATATCAACGCTCCCAATAACTTCAGTGCGCAGGGAAGCTTCCAATTCCTTGCGCGGGTATGTGAAAGTCTTGTGTGATAGAGCCCTTCTAAATGGTGTTATCAATCCTCTCGAAAAGTTGAGAAGGATGATTGTCATAGGATAGTTTAGACAAGAGAGTCTTGAAAAGTGCATCATACTCCCGAACACTCTCTGTCATTCCCTACTAGATCTCCTTCAGAGTGTTGATGCTCTTTTCTCAAACTCAGGGATATGGAATTCTTCTAGGAAGGAATTTTTCAATGCAGTGTAGTCTACCACCATCTAATGGGGTCATACTTCCTATACCAACTATGTGTGTGTCCTTGCAACATTGTTGTAAACTGACTTGCCTTCCACTCCGGGGTAGTGATACCTTTCGCGTGCTATAGTAATTCACACTTGTGCACATACTCTGTAGCATATTCAATACCCCTATAGTCTGGTAAGTGAAAAGACATCTCAAAGAATACTTGTGGAGGTGGTTGAGGCCCTTGTCCTCCTGATATAGAGCCTTGGTTCCCTCCGGTGTTTCCCTCGCTCCACTAGATCCACTAGGTCCGAACCCACCGATCCACCTCCTATAGTTGACAAAGGGCCCAAGTGGTCACACCTAGTGTTCCCAACGTCCCGCTAAACTAAGCGTTGATGGTTTATGATAATTTCCCACTACCAGTTGTGTGTCCCGCGCCACTCCTCCGGATGCGATACCCAATCCTTATGTACTTGCACCTTGTCCAAAAACTCCTCCAAATATAGGAATGGCTTGCACAACCATGGATGTTTCAAATGAGAAATTATATCTCCTAAGCATAGATCGATTCTCCCACCGATGTCAATCAAGTTAACAATACTTCTCCCTTGACCTCGATCTGGAAAACCAAGCACCAGGGGTTTGTTGCTAGGTGGGTTCAGATGCACACCGACGACTCTCCTTTATCCATGCAACGAAATCTCATCAGAAGTTGAAGGGGCTTCTCTCCCGTGCTTACCAAGATGGGGTAGTACAAATTACTCAGGTTCCACGTCCTCTGCGTGAACCTCAACTCCTTCCCGCAATGTCCTGGTCGATAGATCCATCACACTTATAACATCGGGTTTTCTAGTCATCTCCCTTTCACGAGCTTCACTATACTTGAGTCGTCTCTCCTCCCTTTCCTTCTTAGCCACAATGTCCACCATCTTCCTCCACCCTAGCTTCCTCTCCCAACGCTCAAATAAGTTTATCCGACCATGGGAAATGCCTCTAAACTCAAGGTAATGACTAAGATCTTCATAACCAAAGGAATAACACACAAAAATGATCCTCTGGGCTCCTTAGAAACTCAAACTTAGCAACTTCTAGGAAAGAATACATAGAAATGGCGTATTTAAGAGTATAACTGGTCAGCACTCCTTTCCACCAGTGACCAACAACACACGTCCAGGTCAGATCTACATCCTGCAGCCTTTAATAGTCATCTTGGGTCCACGTGCATGGTCTATAGTACTATCTTGATCTGGATGCATATGCTGAAAGCTACCATATAGTTATACTTTGGAAAGAAATAGAAGAATGTCTCATACAACTCATGATACAAGTTCTCTTCTACCCATCAATGCGCATCGAACTCGGGTCTAGTGCTGAATCTTTGAGAAAACTCATCCTCAGTGCTATTGAACCATCCTTTAACACTTTCTAAGGTCATACGCTCTATCATCACGAATCATAGGGACAACGATGCATGTCATTTCCCACAACAACTTTGAAAAGAGGTGCCGACAACATGTAACCAAGATGTAGTCATTTTTCTACCCTTAGACCAATATTCTAATCCCATGCGTGTCGTCCTATCACCCAGTGGGTGTTGGGTGCTCACTCGAGGCATGCGCAGGTGCCAAGTCTCTCCTTTATGTGAGTTTTGTGAGAATGCATAATCTTATGAAAAGTATTCAAGTGCAAGTGAATAGAAAAGAACCATGCATCATTCGATAACCTAGGACCATTTTTTATTTCAATGCATCCAAAAGAGAAATAACAAACAACGAATATAAATGGTTCATACATAAGGGAAATGCATAAGGATTATACTCATGAACACATATATGATTTAGGACAGAGCCTTATCTTCATATTAACATGTTCAATAACCCACATTACATTCCATGGAGTCATAATGCACCCTCATATAACATTACAAAGCTAGGTCATGTATCGTAGCTACACTTTCACATTACAAAGATGAATACAAACCCATCCCTCTAAGTATGCCATCACTCTTACATTTTCTCTAATCCCGAGTCTATAGAATTATTCATTATATTATTGTAGAGCTTCACCTATTTTCCACCAGCTTAATCACTCTCTATCTTCTCGTTTGCACACATACCCATTTATTTTTCTACCATCCACGCACCTCAATATATAGCTTTCATGCCTCCACCACCATGCCTTCTGAGGTAACAGATTAGTTGTCAAGTGTCCAAGTGGTCCTCCAATGGAGCATGCCTCCTTTGATCCGAGCTCTCCACTCTGTGCAATGATGTTCTTCTAGAACCTTCCATCGCATACATGGAATATTCCCTTTTTGATCCTATAGTCACCAGGTGGGCACCTTATCCAAAAGGGTCATGCTTTTCTAGTGTGCTTTGCCTAGGACGTTGATTATGGCTAAGTCCAAAACTTGTCTTGCCTTGTGCGCGTGCACCGTGTGTTATACAAAACCTTGTTATAACCCTTCCTCGCGCGCCTTCAACCCCCGTGCCATTATTCAAATAGGTTTCGTGTGCCCACGCACATCCCGGCACTTAGCTAATATTTTGGGGCCCAACAAAGATCAACATTTTGTGTTTTAGTCACTAAATCATGCATTTAATACGTACATCTAGCCTCTAAATATTTCATTTATATGGATGATTCCTAATCAATAAAATTAGTATTTAACACCCCTTTAATTTTTTTGACATTAAATTTATTATTTTCATCTTTATTACTTTTTGTTTCTAATTGAAAACTTACAATTTTGCATACTAGCTGACATCCTAGCTTGCCCTGATCTCACTATTTGATTTTTGAAGAACCCCAGATAGGATCAGTCATTAGGAACATGAGTGCATGTGTGCTATTATCCCCTCTGGGTGCTTATGTCCTCTTTACCTCTTTTTCGATATTTCAAATATTACTTCTTTCTTGTCTTCTTTTATCTCTCTTGGTCGGCATTTTACTTGTTAATGAAGAAATGTAAGCAAGGGAATCATATATACACACACACACACACACACACACACACACATGTCTTATTTAACCTCATTAATGGGGCAAGCATTCAAGAGACACATACATCTATAAGGAGATAATATTTTATATCTACTACATCAAGGATTGTATTTTGGGCATACTTCACTACATAGGAGGGTTTATTCTAAATTTCATACCACACATTTGTATTTGGGAAAAATTATTTGTAGCATGTTATCTCTTTGTGTGAGTGACACTCGGGAAAGCATTCAAGAGACACATACATCTATATAAGGAGAAAATATCTTCTATCTACTACATTTTAGACTCGCATACTTCATTGCATAGGAGGGTTTATTCTGAATTCAATAGCCCACATTTGCATTTGGGACAAAGTAGTTGTAGCTAGATATCTATTTGTGTGGACTCGAGACAAGGGAATCCTGGTTCAAGGGAAACTATTACAATCATACACACCCATGAACTACATAGAGTCTGAAATATAGTGCAACACTTAGTGAAAATCACATTAGGGTGACCATTGAGGTTAGTCCGACTAAAGCATTTACATTATTTTATTCATCTAATGTGTTCTTGAGTACTTGTGCAGGTATCTAGGGTTTATTTTGCATGTTACGGTATGACACAAAAATTTTGATGTGACACACAACAAACAAGGAGCGACACTAAGCAACATAGAAAAACCAGATCCTGAGCACTTCCGTAGACACCAATGCCCATAATGCACACAAGCACCCAAGTGGCCCTATCCCATTCTAGGTGCTCCTATCCCTGACATTATGCAATCCCATTATAGAATTATATCTCATACACTCCACCTTGAATCAGTTCATACCTACGGTGGAAAGCTTACTCATTCTCCAAACCCTATCTATCACTCTTGCTTGCATTTCCTTTGTATGATCTTTGTTGTTTGTTCTTATATTTATTTAATCAAAATTGTACTTATTTAAGACTTAAATTTTATTAAATCATGTGCATACCACTTACATAGTTTTATACATCACGAAGTGATTGTTAAGTTACTAGCCCCTTCTTCTTCTTTTTCTTTTTCTTCTTCTTCTTCATCAAAAAGAGGTTATTTACATTCTTTGTATATTTGAAGAGATCCCTATATCTTCCACCATTTTTCATATCTAGACTATGCATTATAATGAGATTTCACAATAATATAAAATATATTTATATCAGCTTTCTAATCCTTTTACACTCCAATACTTTCCTAGAGTTAAAAAGTCGCCTGTCCCGGACATAACTATTTAAAAGATTTTGGGAAGTCGGTTGTTCTTTTCTTTTGAATCATACCCAATATTGATTGGTCTATGTAGTGTGATACTCTTCTTGCATGGAACAAAGGATGTCATTTACCAATTTTCATCCTCTACGCACTACTTACTAACCCATTCAGGTTTTCAATTAAATAGACTTTTCGATAAACTCGCCCTTTCATATTTTTATTCTATGAAAACTCACTCATAAAACACCCTTACGGATTTTCAATATATGTAGGTTTTTTTATAGATATTATTAAAAATTACATTCTTTTAACATAATTTATATTACTTACCACAAAATTTCGTTGCTCCTCTTCCTTATGGTTGTTCGGGTTGCATAGGTTGTTCTGGTTGGCTACATGGAGTGAAAGGAAATGGTGGCATTATGAGAGATGCTTTGAGTCTACATAAAATAATATGCGGTAGAAGACACTTGGGTATTCTTCATTTTTTTCCATAGGGAACATATATAAGCTATACATTACAATGGGATTTCACTATAATATAAAATATATTTATGTTGGCTTTCTAATCATTTCTACACTCCAACACTTTTATATACTTTAATAGTTTCCTTGTCCGGGATAATAGCTATTTCAAAGATTTGGGAAGTTGGTTGTTATTTTTATTTTTGAATCGTGCCCAATATTGATTCGGTGTGTAGTGGGATACTCTTCTTGCAAGGAACAAAGGACATCATTTACCAATTTTCATCCTCTACACACTACTTAACTACCCATATAGGTTTTCAATTAAATGTACTTTCCAATAGACCGCCCTTTCGGATTTTAAATCTATGAAAAACTCACTCATAGATTAACCTTGCAGGTTTTCAATAAATTCAAGCTTGTTTATAGATACCATTCAAAATTGCACGATTTTAAAAAAAGTTATAGCCCGACCAATTTTTTTTTGCTCCTCTTCCTTATGGAGCCTTGTTTCTCATGCAACTTAGGTTATTCTAGCCACTACATGGAGTGAAAGGTGATGGTGACATTATGAGAGATGCTTTGAGTCTACATAGAATAATATGTAGTAGAACATAGTGTGGGGTATTCTTCATTATTTTTTCCATAGGAAGAAATGTTTCCAAGTCCCCTTTGTAGGTGTGTGTCTACAAGTGCCTCATTCAATCTTCCAAAGTAAAGTTTCAATTGTGCTAATGTTTTCATGACTTCATGTAATGCATCCTTTTTTTGTTATTTGCAGCTTTCCTATGGAAAGTGATGCCATTCTAAATGTCCCATTTCAGTGTTACCAGGTGATCCTATATTATTTGCACTTAGATCCAACATATGTAATGCAGAACATATTTTGCACCCACTCTCACAGTTTGTCTACATTATCTCGCATCCAGAGGGATATATGCATTTCCTTATCCATTTATTCATTACAAATTTAGTTAACATCTTACCCCGCATTATGCTTCTTGTATCTATATCTTTTTTAATCGATCATTATGTTATGTAGCTGAGTGTTCCAATCCAATAGTTTAAATGTGAGTTGATTTGTTTGTTCCTTGACTTGTTCCAATATCTTATTATATATTTTTAAAAGCGGCTCGCATGCTTCACCTCCTTTTGGATAACCTATGCCCTTATATTATTTGCAAGCTCATTCTCTTTCTAATTTTTCATCAATTTTCCTACAAGCATAGTTAGTTACATTTTCTCACTCATTACGTGTGCACCTATGGTATCAATGACAAGTTGTGGAAAATTGTCTTCATTTTGCATTTTGAGATCACACAAAGTCATTTCTAATGTTACTTTATGTTATGCCTATTGAAGTGTGATTGCTCTAATATTCATCCGTAATATATGCACCCCTTCTATTTGAGTTTACAATGACACCTTCTCAAAGTATACATCAACGATGCTCATCAATGCTTCTCTAGTGGTGGGTTGTGCACTTTTTGAGTGATATGGGGGCTACCTTGTGGACATATTGAGAGTAGGTCTAATATGTGTATTTTGTGTTTGCGTAGTTGATTTTTATGCCCACCAAAATGTTTTTATGTACTTTTCTTCAATTTTTCTTCCATAGAGAAATTTTCAACACTTGAGGTTCTACTTTTGTGGTACTTACTGGAAATAATTGCATAGTATTTGATTGTGTTTATTGTCCTACTTTTGATAACACCTTTTCTACCTCTATTGTGGGTTGCGGTGAGGGTTGTGCCATAATTTTTGAGCTTCTACCTTTATTAGCGTAAGTGATTCCCACAATGCTCTGTGCATCCTTAGAATTTTTCTTTTTCTCCTCTTTTTCCTTTTTAAATGTTTTCTATTTCTATTCTTCTCCTTTATTCTTCTTTTTCTTATCTTATTCCTCCTTGTTCTCTTCCTCTTTCCTCTCACTCTCTTTATCTTACTTCCTCTCTTCTTCTCTTTTCTCTATTGTTTCCTTCTTATTTCACATTGGCCTCTTATTTGTGCTCCACCTTCTCTCCTACCTCTACCTTGGCCATTGATTCTACTTATCATCTTCTCGCCTCTTATCTTCTTCCTCGCGACTCTTATTTTCTTGCATGGGATTTTGAGCCTCATCCTATACAATTTCCACCCTTTGTTGTTTTGCCTCATGATCCTTGCATTTTTTATCTTTCACCTTTGGTTTGAAATTTTCATCCTCTTTTTTTTCCACTCTGCATCTCGCATTTTTTAAATTGTGCAATTGTGCTTCTATTTTATCCTTTCTAATGAAATCTACCTTTTCATTTGTTGTTTTATATTTTTCCTTATTTTGATCCCTTCCTCCTTTTTTATTCGATGCCTTCTTATTTTGTGGTTGCATCAAAATGTTCTAGAATCAATTACACACTAGAAATTATAGCCTTTGCATTTATTTACTTTTTGTGCTAAGTTATTTCCTCCCTTGTGTCCATTTATGGGGAGTACTTGAAGTCTTGAGGGGATGTAGGAGGAGAATGTGTAATGGTTTTTGTTGCATTGCATATTTGGGGAGTACGAGGTTGATTCTTCTATGTTTTTTTTTCTTTTTTCTCTTTTGTGCTCTTTTTTTCTCTCGCATATGTAACCTTCTTTTCTTATTGGTACATAGTGGCTTGTTGTTTTATTTACTCCTATGTGAGTGAGGATATTTTGCGTGTGTTGAATCCCCAACATGAAAGTGTTATTTTTACATTCTTCTTTTGTGATAGATAACACTACTCTAAAGGGATTGTTTTGGTCCTTCTTTTGTTCCATGGTGATATTGTATTTTCTTTCTCGAGTGTTTACACATCCAATCCCACATCCTTAAGACCTTTGTTTATGTTTTAGACTAGCTACTCATGCATGAAATATTCACACCTAATAGTAATCACGAGATATTTGGGCATCAAAGGGAGTTCAAATCTATTTTCTTCTTTTATCCTCTTATTTGCACTTATTCCGTTGTTATTGTTTCATCGTTTTCTTTACCTTTTCGAAATGAAAAAATAGATAAGGGTAAGGGCCAAGGAGGAATACATGTTAAATGTTGGTCGGTTGATGGTTATTACGCGCATTCTAACTTCTTGATCCACAAATGAATGTGAGAGCTTCCTTTTGGCTAGGAGGAACTACCTGTAATAGAAAACAAGACCACAAAATATAGTTAAATGATATATGACAATGGACTACCTAGCATATGCTAGTTCTAGGAAGTGTGATACTTCCTAGATGGCTGTCAATCCACTATTTAAAACAAGTTAATGCGAGAAATAAACAAGGTCCTACTATAGTTGATATGATTTAGGTATCTCATTCAAATACAATAAGCAAATCCAATCACAACAGGCTAGGCTATAGTTGGATCTGAGAGGTGAGGGGTCTGTCAAGGTTCTAGGACTAGTCAGGGTCAGATTCTGGGTTATTTAGGTCAACTGGTAGGGTGGTTGTTGGGTCTGTTCTTGGTCAAGGTGTAAAACATAGAGACCAACGTTGATGAATGTGACCGATGTCGGTTTAGGTAGAACCGACGATGGTTATGGGTAACCGGCATTGGTATGGTCGGGGTGAAAGAAACTCAAAATAGGTTAAATGGTAGGGGTGATCTGAGGTTGAATAAAGTTTGGGCGAGTGAATGGGGGGTCTGTGGAGATCTTAGGTATGCTCAGAAGTATACAACAGGTGAGAATAGGTGATTTGGTGATGTGGGTGAAGGGATCTTTGGGTTTACAAGAAAGTGGGTGATGAAGCAATAAGCATGCAAATAATAGATTAATAACAGGAGTAATAAAGATTACTAGCTGAAATAAACTATACTGATTAGGGCCATACTTACTGTGTTAAGGATCTGATGGCTGAGTGGTGGAGGTGGTTGATTGGAGAATACGTGTATGGTCCTGTAGTTTTGCTTTCTTGGAGTGCTCCTATGAATGCGATGGCTCTAGATGTATGGATGCATAAAAGGATGCTTGTCTCGCTTGCATGCAGCTCTTAATCTCTTTTTTTTCTCTTAGAAATGTGCCAACCTCAAAATAAGGTTACCAAAGGGAATAAAAACTCACCAACGATTGGTTCCCAGTTGATCGATGTTAGTTTAGGGGTGATCGGCATCGGTTAGGTGGGATTCCCTAGGTTTACTAAAAATGGGAGATCATGGCAATGATTTCCACCAGATCTCTCTATTCATTTGGGCAAGAGCGGGAGTTACCTTTTCTTATGCGAGAATGTGGTTAGAGGGGATGTAGGATTTGATTTTTAGGGTTTAGTTAGGTCTTAGTTAGTTATGGCAACATACTAAGAATAAACTTAGGGTGAGGTGGCTAGGTGAGGTGTATAGGTGAGGTGGTGGTGTGGGAATTATCTTAATTAGGATAATTAAATAATAAATATTATGAGGACATAGATTAATTTAATTAAATTAATATTAGTGTGGGGTGTAAGGGGCCATGGTTAGGTGAGTGTGTTCAAGTTGATTATTTAACGAAGGGTCAAGGAGCGTGTGACCCAATTTTGGTGTCTACATTTTGCCCCTTTTTGTTGTGTAGCTTGTATTGGTAAGCAACGCTGACAAAAATAAGGTGTGGTTGCCTCTTGTGTGGGTGAAGGTGATCCTCGTCAAACCAAGAATTGATGAGGCGAAGCGTAATTGGTGAATGGTTTGATAAAAGGTGAATGTGATGAAGAGGAAGGTGGACAATGGGGGTAAAGGGGTAAAGGTCCAATCTGGTAATCCAAGTAATGGGTCGGGGTCAAAGGTAGTAATATCAAACGCACACACATATAAACTCCAACATATTACCAGTTGAAGAACATGAAAATTCTACATTGCTTAAGGTCGATAGGTTTATCTAAAAAGGTTGAGGTGATTTCGGTATCTAAGGTATAAGATATGGTGTGGAAGTACTTTACGTGATCAGTGCAGGAACGTGCGGGTATATTCCGTACACCAAAGGCTAGGTCGATAAACGGTCATGACAAGAGGCAAGGTAAGGTCATTAAGTCAAACAACATGGGTAACAAAGGCCACAAGGTATAGTGAGCACATGAGTTCACAGGTCACTAGCAATGTTCCAGGTCCAAGTAGCTAGGTCATGGCACGGGTAGGGCCGAGGTATGGGTAAAATAACAAGTCCCAAAATGTAATTAAGGACAAGTATAGGTAAGGTAGGTATGGAGGTTGGTTGCAATAGGGGGTAAGGGAAAATGGTGGTTGGGTTGGTTAAGTGGGGTTAGCTATGGGGAATGGGCAAGAATATGACAGGTAACCGATGCCGATCATACATGATTAGGGATGGTCGAGGTAAGCCAATCACGGTTTATTAGGGTAGATGACCGATGTCGGTCTTGGTATAACCGACCATGGTGAGCTAGGGCATAGGACCGATGTTAGTTTAGTTGTAACCGACGTCGTCAGGTCGACGTGGGTATATAAAAGAAAAATCCGTATAATACGGATTCATTTGTACATTTTGGCTTTTGTGAAAATGATAGAGCGCTGAACAAGTTGTGCTTTGTTGGGTGAAAAAGATGAGGGATGATATCCTACTGAGGTGGAGGGATCTGGTTGGTTAGAGGAGCCAGGTAGATGGGCTCACGAGCACAAGTGGATTGATTGTGATTGGGTGGAGAGTAGGAGGATTGGATTTGGTTAGTGGACATGGCAGAGGCAGGAGAGGGATCGGGTGGACCACTAGTATAGTGGCTCAATGTACCACCATGGAGATGGCAAAGCACGATGAGGTAAGATTCAATCTCTTGTATTGGTTTCGGAGGTAGATTGGGTAGATAGGTTAGGGAGGGAAATTGGGTTTTGGGGGAAAGGGAATTTGAATTGGGGAAGGAAAATTGGGTAGAGGTGTGGTTAGGTGTATGAGGGGTGGGGAGGAGATGAGGGTAGAGGTAGGTAGGAATGGTGAGAAGAAGGTAGTGTTTTTAGGAAAAGGGGGTTTGGGTATCACAGATTTTTGTGCGATAGTGACCGGCAAAGCATTCGAGGGGTGTCCGACGTCGGTGGTGTCAAACCGATACTACCACGAGATAAGGTGACCGATGCCGTGTGTGGGATAGACCGTGGTCGGTTATAAGTAACCGGTACCGGTCAACATGTGGGGAAAAAGGGGCCAACAGAGCTTTGTGATGGTTGGGTGAGATAGATAGTGGGAAAGGAAGATGTTGTTGATGAAAAAAAAAGCATGGGTAAGAGGTTGAAAGAGGTATGGTATGATCGATAGTGGGTGAGGGTTAGGGTGGGTAGATAGAATATGTGATAAGAAGGTAAGTTGTGAGGGGAAAAAGAGGGAGGGTAATAAGTGTAGGTGAAGTGTCAAGAGTGATTGTGGGTATGATCAAGTTGTATTAATGTGATGTTTTGTTGGATGCAGACGAGACCAGATGCGGATGCGAGATAGGGTGCCGCCTACTCATGACATGATTTAGGAGGTACAACAAACTAAGGATTGGGCAGCATGTTACCGCAGCTTGGCCTGATTGGGGTTAGGTGCTACCGACATGTAGTCCGACAACCTTAGTTTGATGGTTGCCCTCATCGACAGATGGGATTCGATGACCAACACATTCCATCTACTGATGGGTGAGATCACAATCACCCTAGAGGATGTATACAGGATCATGCGGTTGCCTATAGTGGGGCACATGTATATTCGATCTCTTCAAAGGCGTCTGAGGAGTTGATGCTGACATTTTTTGGCAAGGGGTTAGTAGAGATGAGGTTTCACAGTGCCAGCATGAGCTATGGAGAGATGTACTTGGCTTCGTCCAGAGGAGACGAGGCTAGTTATGTTGTTGATGGAGGTATTTTGTTGCTTTGCACTGCCAGATGCAGAGGGTGGGAGATTCCCACGATCATTGATGGGGGTCCTGCATGATATGGTGATAGACCAGACCTATTTTGCATGGGTGCCAACATTCCTAGTGCAACTATACAGGAGCTATGGGTGTATGGGTGGCTTCGGAGGTTTAGTTTGTGCTGCACTTTCCTATTACATTGTTGGGCATATGAGCACATTATGTGTGTGCACCCAGTTGGTATGCCTCGGGCTGATGCATTCGAGCCAGGTTTTGTTCGGGTGGGCTACAGGAGATGGGTGCCAGTTATTGGAGAGCGTCGAGCGGGCAGGGCGACACATGATGTCACCTACTATAGGCGGTTACTTGGAGGGGTGTCCAGTGTAGACATCATTTGGAGGCCCTATGTGGGTTATCCATCATATGGGTAGATGGCTGCGAGCTAGATGGATTACAGCTTCTTAGATGGATAGAGGGGCGACATGTCGGAGAGCACGAGATGATACCCATAGACCAGGTTAGGTGACAGTTCAGCTGTCACAAGATATACCTCCACCCTTGCCACAGGATATAAGGGATGAGGTGGAGAGGCCGTTATCGCTACCCCACCAATAGTGTCTACAAGAAAGGAGGAGCAGTGAGAGACCATCGGATCAATGATGCCGGGGTGACCGATGCGATATAGACAAAGTGGTTGGATACATACCTACGAGCAAAGTACTTTACGAGGCCGAGGTAGCTGGATTTAGCCACCATCATTGTTTAGAGGGACACCCTACAGGGGCAGGTAGCCACGTTGATTACATAGCTGGGGATGGTGTAGGGGCAGTTGACAGGTGCAGAGGCACAGGTGGCCACTTTACAGGCACAGTGGCCAGTTTACAGGCCCAGATAGCATAGGGACAGGACCCGCACAGGGTGGTGGTGGTGATGGGATACAGGTGGCCACCCTACAGGCACATGTTACAGTTTGTAGGGCCAGTTGGCCACTACACAGTGCAGCAGTTGTGACTCTTCATCACGAGATACGAAGGAGCAGGACAGGGGTCCCTTAGGATAGGCACATGCATAAGGACAGGGTCAGAGGCCAATGGGGCCACCACAGATAGTACCCATAGCTAGATTGTGGGATGCCCTAGGTGAGACCAGGTATTATTAGGATATCTTGATGGTGGCAGGGATATATTTTCTATCCTATGGAGAGTACAGGGAACAACAAGCCTTGAGTGAGAGGACCAGTGTGAGGCCACAAGTTCACAGAGGCCATCTCCATTGAATACAGGGACCCAACCACGACCCATGATGGGTGGTGAGATGTTACTATGCCTTCGTATAGGATCCGAGGAGGAGGAGGAGATAGGGGAGATAGATATGGAGGATATCCAGCAGGGTGATATCTGATAGCCATATGTACCTCTTGTGTTGTATAGTCATTTATTTTTGATATATACCGGCTTGCATGCCAAAGAGAGTGAGGATGTATACGAGAGTTGATTGATTTTGGTCATATACTAGCTGCATGCCAAAGATGGTGAGGATGTACATGAGGGTTTTTGAGATTTTTGGATTCATTTGTATTGGTGTACATATGTATGTGTACACAGATGTCATGATTTATAGATGATGATATTTATACTATGGATGGTGTGCTTGTTGTAATTTCCATTATTATTTGTGTATGTGATGGAAACTAGGTGAATTAAGTATGATAGAGTCAGGGTCGTAGGCATGGATTGAGTTAGGTCATAGGCATGGATTGAGTTAGGTCATAGGCATGGATTGAGTCAGGTTGTAGGCATGGATTGAGTCAGGTTGTAGGCATGGATTGAGTCGGTGGTAGGCATGGATTGAGTCAGGTGGTAGGAATAGATTGAGTCAAGTTATAGGCATGGATTGAGTCAGGTTGTAGGCATGGATTGAGTTAGGTTGTAGGCATGGATTGAGTCAGGTTGTAGGCATGGATTGAGTCAGGTTGACTTAGGTATGATGAAGTTTAGGTTGGTTTAGGTATGGTTGAATTTTAGGTTGGTTTAGGTATGGTTGAATTGAGGTTGGTTGAGTGTTTAATTCATTAATTGGTGCAATTAATGATGATGTGGGTCACTTTAAGATGTTTTGTAGTAAAATGCATGATAATGGTAAAGAAATGGAAAACATAATGAAATGAATGTATGAGTGATGATGGTAAAGATGTGAAGCAAGTGTTGTTTGTTTGGTTTAATTTCTAATTATTGATATAAAAAGGAAACTAACTAGGGTAGAATGTGACTAGGAAAAAGAGGGGAAAGGAATTGGTTAGGGTAGAGAGTGGCCGAGCTAACCTCCAAGGGCCCCATGCCCTCAAAGTGCTGCCTACATAGTCCTCGACGAAAAGGGACCTCAGGCCGATGTAGTTCTCCCATAAGCTAGGGAAGATTAAGGTGAAATAGTGGAATGGTCGGGTAGGTATTAGGCATGGGTGATGTAGGTCATAGGCATGATTGTGTTTAGGTTATAGGTATGGTTGATTGATTTTTAAATACATGTGCCGAGGATCTGGTCCTGTATAGGATAATCAATAGGTAATGAGGAAGGCGAATGGTAAGAAGTGGTAAAAGAGTCATGGAATTGATAAGAACCCTAATGAGTCTACCATACCCTAAATGGGCTTATGAATAGAAGACCCTACAGGCCTTGCATAATGGATTGTTTTAAGGGTGAAGAAAAGTCACAAGATCACAAAATGTCACATTCATGGCAAGTCCCTTGAGTAATGAGGAATTTAGGTGGAAAAGACAAGGAGGTGAGGATGAGAGGCTTAGCGTAACTTAGTGTACGATGACGTGTTTTTGGAACAAGAAACCCGAATCCAAAATAGGCAAGTCCATGATGAAAATTTCATATTTTTCTTGATTTGTTTGTTTTTAATAGACTGATCGATGTGGGAAGTCTATATGGGATGAATATATTATCTCCTTGAGGTCTTCGTGAAGTTGATTGATGCGGGAAGCTTCTGAATATTTATTACATTTTTGTAATGACCGTACATAGTTGTCCTTCGAGGGAGCAGTCTATTGATAGTGGTAGAATATGGAGAAGAGATGTCCCTTTTGAGGGAGTCATCTTTTTGCTGGAAGTTTGACTCAAGGAGTTGTATCCCTTTTTTTTTAGATGTTTAAGTCATGGACAAGATTATAGAGGACGATTAGGTTCCGGTTTTAGAAGACAAGATCATAGTACACAAAGATTAACTAGGAAAGAGGTGGTTTTGAGTGATGAACGACCATGGGATTCCATCTTGAAGAAGACAAAAAGTATCCATGAGAATCATGCTATGAGTAGAGCCGTGGTACTCATATTGAAGACAAGGATAACAGTGACGGGTAATCACATGATTCTTGTTTAATCATGGATCCTCAAAAATGGGTAATAATGGAAAGTGAACAATGCTCAAGGGACGAGTGACAAATTGATAAAAAGTGATATAAAACTTGATATCAACAATAAAATGGTCGAAGATGCAAGGAATTAAGGGGCTCAGGTTCGGGTTTACCTTCGAGTGAAGACAAACGATAAGAACTTGATCCATAGGCATGGGTGACAATATAGGGTCCAAGCCAATTAGGAGAAAATTTTCCCCGTTTACTTTTCTCCTCTTTGGTTACATGTTGATTTTCCTTTAGGACGAGGTCACCGACTTGAAAGGTTCGTTCGTGAACATGTTTTTCATAGGCATGTTTGATACATTTTGGTAGATTTGGAGATGGTCCAGGGCGTTGAGATGACATTCATCTAATAATTCAAGTTGCGCCAAACGATCCTAGTGAAATTCATCATCATTGAGCATGTTTTCTAGTGAGATGTGAAGGGATGGAATCGAACTTCGAGAGGTAAGACAACCTCAGTACCGTAGACCAGAGAAAAGGGGGTGGCAGCAGTCGAAGTGTGAATACTAGTGCGGTAAGCCCACAAGGCAAAAGGAATGTGCGTATGTTAATCCTTTCCAGTATCATTGACCACTTTTATAAGAATTTTGTTCAAGGTTTTATTGTTTGATTCAGCTTGACCATTGGTTTTCAGGTAATAAGGTGATGAGAAACTGAGTTGATGCCAAAAATATCACATAGTTTGCGTAGGGTTTTGTTTTTGAATTGTTTTCCGTTATCTCGTGATAATGCGGTGAGGGACACCAAAGTGATAGATAATGTGATGGTTGATGAATTCACATATTTTCTCGGCTTTGGTGGAAATTAGGGGAATGGCTTCTACCCATTTAGTATAATATTCAGTAGCGGTTATGATCCATTGGTGGTGTTGTGAAGAATGGGGGTTGATCTCACCGACAAGATCCAAACCCCATTGAGAGAAAGGCCAAAGGTCTCGCGTGACCTATAAGGCGTGACTAGGGGTGTGATGGAGATCAGCATGTTGTTGGCATTTTATGCAGCATTTGACATAATCGCAACAGTCATGGTTTAGGGTTGGCTAGTAATAGCCTAGGCAAAGAATGCATTTAGTGACAACGAGACCACTAAAGTGGCCTCCACAAATCCCATCATGGACTTCCTTAATGGTGTAAGGAATTTCAAAACTGGTAAGGCATTATAAGAGAATGCTGTCAAAACCATGTTTGTATAAAAGACCACCCATGATGACATAACGCGAGACACTTTTAAGGAAGGCACGTTTTCCATTACGAGTGAGATCAACAGGTAAAATGGAGAGGGAAAGATAGTCTGTGTATTGCTTATACCAAAGGTCACTCGGGTCAGGAGTAGTGGTTCCGATAGAGTAAACTTCACGAGGCAAATAAGAGGGTGATTTTAGTCTTTGTATGGTGACAAAGATTTTAGAGTCAAGGGCGAAGCGAGTATCTAAGAAGCCAAGCAGGCCATGGTATCTGTAAATTTATTAGTAGAACGTGGGGTGGTTTGAAGGGTATAACAGTCGAAGGTGGTCAAAAGTATGTCCACGTGATGCTTATACTTTTGAAGTATCTTATTACGACACTGGTATATACCATTGATGTGGTTTATGACCAACCGAGAATCACCAAAGACGTTAATTGCCTTAACATCTAAGGCATAAGCAGCTGAGACCCAATACGAGTGCTTCGTATTCAACAATATTGTTTGTACAATCAAAATCAAGTTTTAAAGACAAAGGCATAGGTTTACCATCAAGTGAAATGTGGACAACACTAGCTCCACCCCCACGCCGACACTTTGAACCATAGAAGAAGAGTGTCATTTGGTAAGCGGGTTCGTTTAGGGAAAGCGTAGCAATAAACTCATTTAGAAAGTCAAAGTTAGAGGGTTGATCCCCGAAATAGGTGTGTTGGCCAATTGGTTGGCAATAGCTTGGCCCTTGATGGACTTTTGATGGATGAATTCAAGGTTGAGGTCAGCCAGAAGCATAAGCCAGTGTGCGGCACATTGATTTTGATAAGGTTTGGCATACATGTAGTGTAATGGGTCTGTATTAGTAATGACAAAGGTTTTGTGGTTGAGTAGGTAATGGCAGAGTTTGGTGGTGACAAAAACTAAGGCTAGAATTTTTTTTTGGCATGGGTATATCTAGTTTTGTAGTCAAGAAGGGTACAACTTATGTAATAAACCGCTTGCTCCCGGTGTTGGTCGTCGCGATGAGCAAGCATGACACCTAGAGAATGGTCAGTGGCGAAATATATAGGTAGAAGGGCTAGTCATCCTTAGGAGGAATGAGCATTGGTGGTTAAAGGAGGTATTGTTTTAAGGTGTCAAAGGCTTTATGACATTCATCATCCCATTTGAATGAAACATCTTTCTTGAGAAGATGATGAAATGCTTAACAATGTTGGAAAGCTTCGAGATAAAATGACAAATGGATTGTAACTTACCTTGTAGGCTGCGAAGTTGACAGAGATTAGTGGGTGGCAGAATTTTAAGGATAGCCTTGACTTTAGTAGGATTAACTTCTATGCCATGCAAAGAAATGATGAAGCCTAGGAGTTTCCTTGAAAGTACTGCAAAGACACATTTTTTTGGTTGAAGACGAACACAATATTTGATGAGGCGGTCAAAGATGACTTTAAGAATAGGTAGGTGTTTGGTTCGATGTTTGGATTTGGCAAGCAGATCATCTACGTAATCCTCCAATATGCGATGCATGATGTCATGGAAGATGTAAGTCATGGCCCGCTGATATGTAGCACCAACGTTTTTGAGGCCAAAGGGCATGACTCTATAGCAAAAAGTCCCCCAAGGGGTGATGAAGGAAGTCTTGTGTTGATCCTCGAGAGCTAGTAATATTTGATTGTAGCTCGAGAAATCGTCCATGAGTGATAACATTTCATGGCTAGCAGTGAGATCAACTAGTTGGTCAATGCTTGGTAGTGGGAAATCATCTTTGGGACAGCAAGGTTGAGGTCACGAAATATGTGTAAATGTGGAGTCCCCAGTTGCTTTCGTGATAGGAACGATGTTAGAAATCCATTGGGGATAATCGATGGGTAGAATGAAGGAAACCGAGAGAAGGCGCTGAAGCTCTTATTTGACCAGAAGAGCAATGTGAGGATGCATTTTCCGCAGCTTTTGTTTGATAGGTTTGGCATCAAGAATGGTCATAATATTGTGAACCACAATTTTAGGATCGATACCAAGCATATTGGCATAGGACCAAGCGAATGCATTGCTATGGTCCCGAAGGAAAGAGGTGAAGGCTTCTTATTTAGTAGCATCTAAAGATTGACCGATATTTAGAATGTGCATGTCGTCTTGGGTATTAATTTTTATTTTGATGGTCGATTCGTTCAGCATGGTTTGCATCTTGGAGGGTAACGACCGGTGAATATAAGAGTCTTCTGCACCAAGGTAGGTGAGGATGGACTCATCATCCTGACATTAAATGACATTAATTGAAGGTGTATCATCATCGATCATGTCAAGATATAGGAATGGGAGAGAAGAGGGAGCCTCGCCATTGTGTTGATAGGTCAGTGGTCCCAGGGAAATGGTGTTTACGAAAAAAAAGTTAGGAGGTATAGATTCAAGATCTATGGACTCCGTGGGTGAGGATGGTAATGTGGGTGAATGAGAGGGGAAGATGCCTTGACCTGAATAAGGTTGATGTGCACCTTAGTAGAAGATGGAGCATTAAAACCAATGCCACTACAAATCATTGTGTTTACAATAAGTACAGGAGATGACTATGTGGAAGTCTTGTTCATAAAAACAAAATCCAAATCCTTTCCACACATAAATGTGGAGGAAAGTGTGAGAGAAACAGTGGTTAGTGAGGGAGTGTAGGTGTCATGGAAAATGGTTGGGTTTGGGATGGAGGTTCGGGTTTATAGGTGGCCATACCAAGTCCCCATACATTAGATTGGTGCGAAGGTGGTGAGGGCCATAAGGGAAAATGTCACTAAAGTAAATTTCATAATCAGGGTGTTGATGCAGATTCATGTACTCTTGTGGGGTGAGGAAGGTATCGATATTGTATAGGTGGTATTCCCTAGAGTGAGGTGTTGAAAAACACCTTCTAAGGGATCAGTAGTTGGTATGTGGGTAGCGGGTATAGATGGCTCGCTAGATGAAGGGGAAGCAGGGGCACTAGTGGTGGAGGCTACAACTGTAGTAGGGATGGCGAGGTTAGACACAGTAGAAGTAGTGGCAATTTTGGTGGATGGGCTTGTGGGTGGAGGTGAAGTGGTTTTGGTGGCGGATGCCTTGACCGGTACAAGCACATCATTGGGTCGATATAGCATGTTACAAGTCTTGAAAGGTGAGGGGTTGACAAGGATGGTGTAATTATGTCCCTTGTGTTCAAATTTGAGGCATCGATGTAACATCGAAGGGACACAACCCATGGCATGAATCCAAGGTCGACCAAGTAGCAAGTTATACTGGAACTCCCCTTCTAGGACATAGAAAAGTTTTAAGATGGTGCGGGGACCTACGCAGACATGGAGAACAATGGTACCTAGTGTAGAGGTTATGGCGTCATTGAAGGAACGCAACATAACGGGGTTACTATGCATGCAATTGGAAGGTATTTGCATTTGGGCATACGCATGGGAGGAGATGATGTTAATGCTAGCACCACCATCGATCATAACGTGTCGGATGCGTATATTATCAATAAATACGGAGATGAATAGAGTAGGGTCGAGGTCATCAGAATGAAAGGGAGTGATCTCTTCATCTGTAAAACGAGGGCAGCCACATGGCAAGTGGGTGAAGGTGTAGAGGAAGGGGAAGACCTAGTGAGAGAGGCTACATGGTGAGGGGTAATGATGGAGGCTACGGGTGTGGGGTCATTTGGTAAGACTTCAATAGATTGAAGGACCTCCATGAGGGCTTGACGATGTGACTCTGAGGTCTGGATGAGGTCATACAAAGACATTTTGAGGGGGATTGGTGTAGTTGTTTTAGCATTGTACGATGTGTGGCCCCATTGGAAATGGGATATGCAGGACTGCAAATGATGACTTTGGGTGTGGGTGCAGATGGTATATTGGGTACAAGGTTGGTTGATGGGCCAGTTGCTTTCTCCTTTCCCTTGTCTTTTTGAGCACGGGTGGCAATGCTGATCATGTTAATATGAGGGGAGTTGGATGGAGAGGGTGTGTCATGGAAGGTATAGTGGCAAGAGGGACAAAACCCTAGTGGTGGGTACGACCCTTGTGAGATGAGTAGGGCATAGTTGCATTTGGGTGGTGGTTTGGCCAACTCTCTTATGCGAACCATGTTAATTTCGAATCTTAGGGATGGATCTAAGAGTTGTGGGGTGGAGATGTAAGTCGCTGAGTAGGTAATGAGGGAAGAACTATGGAAATTGGTGCTGGTGAAATGGGGTCCTCATCAAGAAGATCATCATCGTCAAATTTTTCTTCAAGAGGACACAACTGGATAAGAGTGGCTTTCAAAGCCTTACAGTTCTCTACATCATGTCCTGGCACATGATGGTAGGCACAAATTTTGGTTTCGTCAAACCCTTTTGGTTTGGGTTTGAGTGGGTTGTAAGGTCTAAGAGGTGGTAATGTGATGACAGAATTTTCGAGGAGGTTGGTTAGGATTTTAGCATAAGACCTTGCTAATGGATCACAATGGGAGGTGAATGTGGGTTTAGGTACATGTGTGGTTGACTATGTAGGAAGAGTCTTTGCAAGAGGGGGAGTGGGTTGGGCTACTAACTTGGTGTGTGGTGTGGTCTTAGGTGTTGGTCGTATCTGCTTGGGTAGGGGCATGGTAGATGAACTGGCAATAGAATGTGTGGTTGGTTTAACTACCTTATTGGAGGGTAGTGGATTTTTGGCTTTAGGTTGCACCTTCTTGGGTAAAGGTGATACGGGCACACAAGATATAGAGGGAAAAGTGGATGGTGGAAGAGGATTGGTTACCCATGGGGGTAACTAAGGTGTTGTGGAGGTAGGTGGCATAGGTTGGGCAGGAGGTGAAAGTGAAAGAGAAGGAAGTGTTGTGGGTAGTGAAGAAGTTATTGATGGTATTGGAGGTATGGGTGGTAAAAAAATTACAGGTGAGGGTGGAGGTTGTGTGGGGTGCTTAGGTATATTAGAGGTCTACGATGGGGAAATGGTTTGCCACATTCTTTGTTTACCAAAGGGACGAGGGTTTCTTGACCAAGGTCAAAGGGTGAGATCTTAGGATGGACGAAAGGGGTGAAGGTGATAATGGTGTGGTTGTTGAGGTTGGGGTATGAGATTTAGGAGATTGGCTCTTATGTTTAGGGGCCGGGTTAAGTTTGGTGTTAGTTTTGGAAGACGTAGCTAAATCTAATTTGATGGGTGGATGAGTAAGGCTAGCTATTGGTATGACCCCTAAAGTAGTGATAGGTTTAGGCAAGGAAGATGAGTAAGGGTGCGAGATGCATGTTGGGTTATGGGTAGAGGTGTGAGTTGAGCCATAGGTGGTGTCGTGGGATATTTTGCGATAGTTTTGGTTGTGTTCGGTGTGGTTGGTTGAAACACTTTTGGATAGATAGTGGAGGTGTCAGCGAGTGACAAATGCATTTGTGTTGAAACAAGAAGTAGAAGACGCCCCCAAAGTAAGGCTCTATCGACATATTCCAGGTGATTGGCCAAGCGAGAGAATGGTACTAGTTATAAGCAGAGTCGACGTGTACCGAGTGGCAATCTCCATAAAATGTGTTTGAGATACCAGGAAATGGCTAGCCTCATAATCATTGGGTAACAGATCCGAAAGCAGATCAATGGGATCTTGAAGGTCTAATGGTGAATGGTCATCTACATGTGGTAGTACTTCTATAGTATACTACATGGGTAGAGGAGAGGATAGACCAATTGAGTGGGCTCTCCTTGCGTTGGTGTAGGTGGTGAACCCGTAAATACTCAAAATTTTGAGGGGTCGAAGGTGGTGTGCTGATTATAGGCTCTTTCACGGGTGAATGAGAAGATGAAGGGGATTCCTCTGTGGGTAGAGGAGTAGATGAAATAGGTTTTGGTGTAGGTATGGGAGCGTGTGCTAAGATTTCATCTATGGAAGGAATATGAGGCAATTGGGAAGCTACTGGTGCGTCATTGAAAATAGCGTGGACCTCATGGACAGATGCTATCATTGTTTGAGGTATCACCCCTTGGTTGGAATATGGGGCATGATTAGGGAATGGCTTCTTGAAGATGTGTAGGCTTTGGTTAGCGGGTGCATTTGGGCTATCCAAGACTAAGTCTCCATTGTCTATCATTTCTTGAACGATATTTTTGAAGGTAATGCAGTTATTGTCGTTGTGACCTTTGACCCGATGATAGTTACAAAAGTCATGTTCCTTATACCACACAGGCATGGGTCACTCAGGGTCGAAACCAGTATGTGGTTTTATGGGTGGAAGGGTAATGGCACCTGCCTTAACAAGCTTTTCCAAAATGGAGGAGTAAGATTCTCCTAGGGAAGTGTACTTTCATTGTTCTCGTCTGAACTGGAAAGCTTGTACAGGAGAAAGATTAGAAGGGGGTTTGGATGGGTTTGATTGATGAGGGGGACCAGCTTTTAGAACTATGACATTCGCAGACCCTTTGGGATTTGAATAGTTGTTTTGAGGTTTCAAGATGAAGAAGTATCATTTGATTTGAACGCAATGTTCTTATTATGAAGTTGAATCTTCTTTTCTTCGATAGCATGAATTTCTAATTTTCGTGCCATGGTGAATGCCTCGTCGAAAGTGCAAAAAGTTTGCACCTGTAGGGTTGGTGAGATGTGTCTAGCACATGCCCGAGTAAATATTTCTATAAGCTTGGTTTGAGGCAATTGGAATGTGAGCTGGTTTATGAGGTCTGCGTCAATGAAACGAAAAGTTAGCGATAAACTCATCGTCATATTGTCGTGTGGAATAGAGATCAGTCATGGTAACCTTCTTAACAACGTTGATGGAGAAGTGATCTAGGAAGGCTTGGGCTACTTGATTGAATGAGTAAATGGAGTGTCTTGGTAGTCCACTGTACCAGACAATGCAGGTCCTGTCAGGGACATTGGGAAAGTCCTTAAAAGTAAAGCGTCATAGTGGGAAATCAGGTAACACCCATGTTTAAAGGACCGCAAATGTTGTTGCGGATCTTCTTTGCTATTGAAGCGGTTGAATTTTGGCATCTCCCAATGTACGGGTATGGTCAAATGGGAATGGACAGGTGAATAGGCTCATTACAAATTTCATCATAGGTGAGGGAATTGCGTGAGCTAGAAACCGATGCTTCTAGTGTTTGCATCTTTTCCATCATCAACTTGATGAGGTCATTGGTAGGTTGTGATGGGGGACACCTCTTGTGGTGTAAGGAGGCGGATATTGAACCTGATAGGGAGGTTGAGAATAAGGAACCGATATGGAAGGCACATATCTAGAATGGGTGACAAACAAGATAGGGGGTTGTTGATAATAGGTGTATGTAGGTGGGATGGTTGTCGTGACTCTAGTAATGATCGGGGTAATGTTTGTGGGATGGAGAGGATGAGATTTTGGAATGGAGTAGGGTCACCGAAACCACAAGCGGTTGTGTTATAATGGGTATTTGTGAGACAATGGGTGCGGGCAATGCTTTGGTCCGGTGGTGGACGAGGGACCAACAGATCGACATGCGCGAGGAAACTACGATGTGGTGGTCATGGCGGTATGTGTACTAGCTGCAAAACTACCGGGGCGAAGCGTAGGGTAATGCAACATTAGGAACAAGGGTAGGGGAGATTGATACCAGCATGCCGTATATGAATTTATCAGAGGAGTCTTGAGTGGAAGAGTGGGAAAGGTAGAACTGTAAGGCCACGAGATTCTGATAAAGGAGTTGTGCAAACTCCTTATCACTAGAAACAATGGTGGTAGGTAAGGTTGGATCCATGGGTGATAGGACAAAAGGTGGTGAAGGACTAGGTGGGAGTGGTTGATGACTAGCATGGAATATGAGGGCGTTAGTCTGGTTGCGAGTCAGCACCATGTGAACAAGTGCTAACTTGGTAAGACTGTATTCTATAGATGACACAAAAAAAAGTAAAAATAAAGAATAATGGGGTCTGGGAGGTGAATCTGGTCAATGTTTAGATTTTGAAAAATTAAACACGGTAACCGACAATGGTCAGGTTGACTAGTGACGGTTCTGGGCAAACCGATGACGGTTAGGATGATTGGTGATGGTTAGGAAAACACTGATGATGGTTTCTAAAACTAATACGATCACTGTGGAAGAAACCAGTCTCAAAAAATGAAGTGGGAATGTTGGATTTGTACTGGTGAAACTGTGTATGATAGAAAATATCAATAAGGGAGAAATATGATGATGCCCTGAGGGATGGAAACAAAACAAGCAGTAATGAAAGCTATTCTAGGTAAAGTAACTAGAAAGATAGAATCTGACATCGGTTATGGTTTAACCGACGACGGTCATATGTGAACCGACGACGATCATTGGGACGTTGGTGACTGTGAAATTAGAAAGAAATAAAGAAAATTTGGTTTTTTGAATCAAATTAAGTGAAGAATCAAACCTAGAAGCCTAAGAATGAGAAGATGAGGCCCTGACACACTCAAACAAAGTCGAATACTCCAACTATGATGGTGGAGTGTGCAAGGAAGAAGAAAAATGGGGATTCATAGTCTCACACCTCAAAACACAAGCCAAGAAGAATGCTAAGAAAAAGCATGATCCTAACAATGATTTTCTTATGTTTGTTTAGCTTATGCTATTTAGGACTGACTATGTGTATTTAGAACAAATTTTTTTGGTTGGGAAGGCATCCTACGAAGAAGGATATCTAAAAGGAGAGGTTTCAGGTATGTTATGGCAGGGTGGGCCGTCCTCTGAGATGATGACTCAACAGAGGCAATGAGTTGGGGAGTACTTGCCAACCGGATTGTGTGATCACTAACAAAATGTTCCTAGGTAAGATGTTGTTTAAGAAAGATGTGTATATTTTATTTTGTGCAAGTTTGGTAAGACATAGAGAGAGAGATAAAATGTGATTTCTACGATTCTTTGTGTCAACCATTAGCTGGGCATGACTTCTAGCATATAGGTTGCCCTCAATTTTAATGTGAGCTAATAATGCAACAAATCAAAATGTAATGCAAGTGTTTTAAACCCAAATCGAAGTGTGATATTCGATGTAGCAAGAGATGAATAGGAAGAGGGATGCTCTTTCACTAATGCAATGCAAAAGAAAGGAAGATGTGTTCTTTTTAAAGCACCAAAACATGATTGTTTTTAGACAATAGAAAGAAGGAGAATGATTCCAAGGAAGAAAAATTAATGTGAAAGCTTTTCTAAGGGAAACAAACACACAACTTTCACCTAGGAATGAATAAATGCAAAAGAACCCCTGATGGGTCCCACTAGGTGTGCCAAAATGTTTCACCATTTTCTTTACCTTTCAAAATGATGAAATAGATAAGGGTAAGGGCCAAGGAGGAATACCTATTAAATGCTAGTTGGTTGATGGTTGTTGCGCGCATTCTGACTTCTTGATCCACAACTGAATGTGAGAGCTTCCTTTTGGCTAGGAGGAACTACCTGTAATAGAAAACAAGACCACAAAAATATAGTTAAATGATATATGACAGTGGACTACCTAGCATATGCTAGTTCCAAGTGTGATACTTCCTAGACGGTTGTCAATCCACTGTTTTAAAACAAGTTAATGTGAGAAATAAACAAGGTTCTACTATAGTTGATATGATTTAAGTATCTCATTCAAATACAATAAGCAAATCCAATCACAATAGGCTAGGCTATAGTTGGATCTGAGAGGTGAGGGGTCATGCCAGGTTCCGAGACTAGTCGTGGTCGATTCTGGGTTGTTTAGGTCAATTGATAGGGTGGTTGTTGGGTCTGTTCTTGGTCAAGGTGTAAAACACAGAGACCGACATCGGATGAATGCGACCGATGTTGGTTTAAATAGAACCGAAGCGACAGTCATGGGTAACCAGCGTTGATATGGTTGGGGTGAAAGAAACTCAAAATAGGTTAAATGGTAGGGGTGATCTGAGGTCGAATAAAGTTTGGGTGAGTGAATGGGGGTCAGGGAGATCTTAGGTATGCTCAAAAGTATACAGCAGGTGAGAATAGGTGATTTGGTGATGTGGGTGAAGGGATCTTTGGGTTTACAAGCAAGTGGGTGATGAAGCAATAAGCATGCAAAGAATAGATTAATAATAGGAGTAATAAAGATTACTAACTGAAATAAACTATACTGATTAGGGCCATACTTACTGTGTTAAGGATTTGATGGCTGAGTGGTGGAGGTGGTTGATCGGAGAATACGTGTATGGTCCTGTAGTGGTGCTTTCCTAGAGTTCTCCCGTGAATGCAATGGCTCTCTGATTGATGCTGGTGATGGCTCTAGATGTCTGGATGCGTAAAAGGATGCTTTTCGGATTGCATGTAGCTCTAATCTCCTTTTTGATCTCATAAATGTGCCAACCTCGAAATAAGGTTACCAAAGGGAATAAAGGTGACTGACGATGGTTTCGAGTTGACCAACGTTGGTTTAAGGGTGACTCGCGTCGGTTAGGATGGGATTCCGTAGGTTTATTAAAAATGGGAGATCATGGCAATGATTTCTACCAGATCTCTCCATTCATTTGGGCCAGAGCCAGAGCTACCTTCTCTTATGTGGGAATGTGGTTAGAGGGGATGTAGGCTTTGATTTTTAGGGTTTAGTTAGGTCTTAGTTAGTTATGGCAACATACTAAGAATAGAATTAGGGTGAGGTGGCTAGGTGAGGTGTATAGGTGAGGTGGTGGTGTGGGAATTATCTTAATTAGGATAATTAAATAATAAATATTGTGAGGACATGGATTAATTTAATTAAATTAATTAAATTAATATTAGTGTGGGGTGTAAGGGGCCATGGTTAGGTGAGTGTGTTCAAGTTGATTATTTAATGAAGGGTCAAGGAGCGTGTGACCCAATTTTGGTGTCTACGATTGTTTTCCATGTGTACCATTCCCACTCTTATGGGTGATACATCTTGGTGCCCATTTCTTTGAGTTTCATTACCCACACTCTTTTTCTAACGATCAAAATAAATCTTGGTGAAGTAGATGGGAAACTCAAATATATCTTGACCCATGGTTAGGATCCATGAGATGACCTTTTATGTACCTACTTGATTACACTATTTTTTATATTGTGGGTTGTTCACTAGTATGTGATTGTATAACTACTCTTTCCTAAAATCCTCCCATAATTGGTTGGTTTTTCCTTTCCATGCATAAAGATTGGACATATGTTGGCATCATTTAATGTTTCCTTCTTAACTCTACCTTTTCCATGTCCATAAAAAGAAATAATTGGATTAGATTTGGTGGTTTGGTGTCCACACCTTTTGATTGCAATATAATCCCATCATGTAAAAATTGGTTTTGGTTTGTGCAGTTGTGTATGTGTAGAATTCCTTTGCTATATGGGGGTTCTTGTTGAGTGTTTCTTGCATCCAGTTGAGCCAATCTCCCATCTTTTACATGTATTCATATGTTATATACAACCTTAATGGGATGATTTGTGTAAACTACTCATGCGGGTAGTACACATATTCAACTTCAATAACACCCTTGGGGGCACTAGTGTTTTGTTGTTGAAATAATTTATAGCAATGTAGATGATTGGTTTTCACCAATTGTCACGAGGCTAAGCCTCTCCTTCTTGGGTATGGGAGGTTCCCATTATTGAATCTAAAATAACTAAAAAATAGTGGGTGGCCATTAGGTCAGGGATTACATAGGAATACTCCGCTAAACCCATGACAAAGTTCTTGTACAATGTATAAGGGTGGAATTTTCAGTTAAGGGAGGTAAAGAGAAGTAAAAGAAATAAGGAGAGAGGGTTAATGTTGTGAGTAGGAACTATCATATGCTCACCAACGTGAAACTAGAGTAGGTCTACATTCAATTATAAGAACACAAAACGTAAGCAATCGAAAGACTAATAAACCATAGATACAAAGTTCTAAAAATCCATCAATAAAGGACACAAAGATCCTACTTGGTTGAACAAAATCACAATACCTACAAAGTTGGAGAGTAGAGAGAGTAGAGGAACGTAGACAAATAAAATGGAGGAAATGTAAATTTTATTGTTTGATGTAGTAGTTATTCAAATCTCTTAAACATACAACAATCATCAATTTCTAACCCTTTGGAATAGAGAATCCATTCCAATTTATAGCATTACAACATGTCTTTTCATATCCCCTACATAAATTTTCACATGCCCTTATCACTTGTGACATTCCATATTCATAGGGAATGAAAGTGAGTCCTTTTCTTATTAATGAAAAAGGACCCTTACAATGTAAAGTTGAAGGTCACTTAAGTGAATAAGACAAAATAATTTAAAAAGTACATTTTTAATGAAGAATTAGAACATGGAGAGAGAAGAAAGAAGATAGAGAGCGTTAATCAATCCGATGAAGATGAAGCCTCTATCGATGAAGAATGTACTTGACTTGAAACATTGTGAGATATGGAAACATTATAAGGAATTGAACAAGTGTTCAAAAACACTGTTATTCGAGATCTACATTATGATGAGAACATGTTGATATTTTCTATCCACAAGGTAGGAGTTAGGATATGAGGATCAATTCCTTACTCCTCTAGGCCTTCACAATTCATCTTCATGACAAAAACTCAATTCCTAGATGCCTAACCCCTTTTGTGATCGTCATTACTTATTGAAATAGGTATTCATCATGCATATGGAAGGATTACCCCCTAAATGAAATTTATGTTCTATGGCCATCCATTGAACTGAAATGAGGTGATTGCATGTGCTTCTTCTTTGAGTTATGAACACACTACACAATGTCGAATGAGTGTTTAATAACACTTCTAAGTGAATTACAAGATATGGAATTGAGATGGTTTTCCATTCTTGCAAACATGGTACTTCACATGGAAATCATCCACTTGCCCTTCCTAGCTCCAAAATCCTCCTTGAATGGAATCATCTTTAGGATGTTCATACACCTTTTTCTTATGTGCTTCTCTTGGGAAGAGATTCCCTTATATCGATTGGAAGGATAAATACCTTAATGAAACATGAAGTAATTTATTGGAATGATTTCCATGTTCTTGAATTCCAAATTACATTGAAGCATTGTGAATGCCTCCTCCCTTACTTGCGAGATGTGAGATCATTACAAAGCATTGATTAAGTGTTTATGAGATATACATTGTTTGTGATCTTGAGAAGAGTGCCAAAATCACTTAGTGTGATCATATCTTATCATGGTCTTGATGAACATTTCGTTGATAACTTTAATTTCACTATATTTCTTGAAATTTTTAAATCCTACACAGACCTCATGATGTTCTTGATTTCACCTGTTTTCCAAGTGACAATATTTCACACACATTGATTCACTATGATAAATTCCTTGTCATTTGAAAGAAATATAATCACAAGGTAGGACTTGGAATGAGATCTTCATTTTCCTTCTTATGATTTGTTTGATCTTTAAATCACACTTTTGTGACGAAGAGTCATTTGATGGAGTCAACTCATGAAACCAAACAGGTTTTGCAGAGGTTGAAAGACTTCATCAAGAAATTTGGTTCAGAGCTTATTGATTCATCTTAGTGATGAAGTAATATTTTTCTTAACTGAATTCAACCATGATGACTACTTTCTACCATAATTGGGATGAGTTGAACCATCCAGTTTCTTGTATTAAACCGTGTCATGCGAAATCACCTCGGAACTGATGCTTTAGGAGTTTGTGGTTTTTATTTTGTCCGGACCATAAGACAACTTCCTGTCCTTGCAATGATGGAAAAAAATGAGGTAGGTAGAATGGGATTTGCCACAAAATTTTGAGCTCAATTACAATACTTACTATTTTTAGTAGGTCATATCTAGGAATGTTATTTTTAGTAACTTTTTGCCATTTTCTCTTTCTGATGTTTATTTCTCATTTGGAGTGTTGTGAATGCTTTGAGGATTTACTATTTATGGACACTTACTACTTTTAGACATGCACAACCACATACACATGATTATTTTAGAAAGAGAACTTACTGGTGGTAGTTTGAAAAATAATACTTTAAAAAGTTTTGTTTTTCTCCGTGGTTCTTTGCACCAATTTTCAAGGTTTTTGCCCACCAAATCTTCATAAATATGAAAGGGAAATTTTATGGGCTACAATTTTCTACTTGCTACCTTAAATTTTATAGAGCATCCATGGGGTTTCTTTCATTCGATATTGATGGGTTTTTTTAACAGAGTGCATTGGTGAAGATTAGCAAAGATTGAGTAAACGGGTTGAGAGATATGGAAAATTCTTTATTTTTGGCCATGGAAGTCTGGTGAAAGAATTGTCTGACATTAATGGATGTTGGGAGATATTCCAAAAAAAATCTCTAGAAAATGAAATGAGTGTTTAGAGAGGGAGAGTGTAGACACTAAATCACGCAATTTCCGTATTTATCTAGTCTTGATCGCATGCTACTATTCATATGTTTCCTAAGTAAGAAATGTACTATTAACCCATGTCTTTGGTCATATTTTCTTGCTTTTTTTTCCCACTTTTTGTCTTACACTCTTTCTTTCCCAATCTATCTTTTCATACTTTAGTATTTATTATCATGGACACTAGTGCCCAACTAGGACACTAGCACAAGGAACCCTCGTCCCTCCGGGCACCATCGATATATTTGTACTTTACTCACATCTTTTGGGTCCTTTATATCTGTTTGGGAATCTTATCTTTTTGGTGGTCATAATTTTTGGGGTTAATTGCTAAATTCAAGCAAGGGAGTCATATAAATATAAAGTTATGTGATCATAATAAAGGACCAAAGACTAAGCAGGCAACTATCATCACCTAAGGTTGCATCTCAAAGGTCATTATAAAATAATTTAAGCATCCATCTAGCATCCACACACAAGGGCAAGGGACCTGATACTTCTACATACACACATAGGAGGGTAAGTTCATTCTTTCATGTACACATCTATTTACATTTCTTACATTTTTACTATCAAGTGCGACACGCACAAGATCCCCTAGGGCATAATTATGCACACATGCACATTGAACTACATTGGGCCTGAAATGTAGTGCAATGCTTAGTTGTAAGATTAGTTGTTTGACAGTGAGGATAGTCTACCCCCTCATTTACATTATTTTATTTTTAGAATTTGATGCACTTTTGATGTTTTTACAAGTCATTTCTTCATTGCAGAGTTACAAGTGACATCTCAGACTTTTTGTGACATACTAGTGACAAGAAGGGAAGGACAACAGATATATTACAACCTAGTAAAACTAGTTTTTGGATCTTATGAGTAGTCACACACACCCAGAATAGGTCAATAGCACCCTAGGTTCCCCCGACCCTCCATAAGCACCCCATTCCAAAGGTATTCCAACACATCTACATTTTCTTAGGCTTGGTGAGACAATTTTCCCTCTCTTTTAATCAGATTCGTCACTTCGGCATAGTTTAGGATTATTTTTGAATTAGCTAAGTCATTCTATCCCTTAATTTGCACTTGGTTTTAAATCTTAATTGATTAATTTCTTGGGTAAAATTTATACTTAATGGCTTATTCATTTATCTTTGCTACATAGCAATTAGATTTAGGCATCTATAAATTCTATATTTGCTTAATCATTTGGTGAATCCACATTCAAATACTCTTGGATCCTTATTTTTCTTCCATCATGGCTCATAAGGTATCTCAAGTCTCTTTACTTCAATTACTTCAAATCCACCCATCTTGTAAAGTTGTTATTCATAAAACCCTAGTGATTATGTATATCCCTATCAAAAATTTCCTTCATAAGTCGTGTCATCTTTGATCATCTCTTTGATGACCCTATTAGTTATAATTCCAATAAATCAATCTATAAGTCTATTCAAGCTTTACATTATTTATTTCAAGATAAATTTCAATCTATTGAATCCACGATTATATCTCTTAGATATGAAATCCAACATCTTAAGGACGCTTCTCGTGGATCATGATAGTTCTTCTTCTCATCCTCATTTTATGTCTTCGCATGTGCTCATATAAGTGAACCTCTAGTCTTATCATTACCGGCACCTCTCAAGTTCGATCGCAATACTAAGTAGCATGACATTCTTACTACACTCCTTAATCATCAATTAATGAACTTGAAATCTACCCATTTCTATCCTCCTTATCGTCTTGAAAAATATTAAGGTCTCCCATTTTGTGCTTATCATCAAATTAATGAACATAATGACAATGATTTATATGATTTAAAATGAAGAATCAAGCATATTGAGCATCAAGGTTTTATCTCATTCATTGCACAATGTCTTGTTACATGGTCCTCTCCAATTGTTACATCTCAATGGGTTCCTAAATCTGATATTTCTATGTCTAATGAGCATCTTCAACATCATACCATAATTTCTAAGGTGCCTTCTATGGAAATTCAAGAACCGCCTAAGAAACCGCCTCTCAAAATCAATATAGCACCTCCTCCTCTCAATTCATCTACGACATTACAAAGTCAAAGTATGCAATTGCCTCTCAAAATCAGTCCACCCTCTTCTCCTATCAAGTCTTCTGAAGCGTCATCAATCCCACCTAAGTTACCACCATTCAATATTCCTCCCCATCCTACTCCACTTCCATTTCCAATTCATTTTGTCAAAGAAACTACTCCTTTTACTGATGGCTAGGACACATTTCAAATTTTTCCACCATCGCATGGTCCTACTGTTGCTTTATCCTACTATTGTGGTGAACCTATCTCTTATCACAACACGAAAAATGCTCTCCCACAATGGTAAGGTATATCTCACATCGTTACATAAATCTCCATCATAGGCACACTTGGGGGAATCATGTTTACTCTCCCCCCTTTAGAATTATCAAGTGTCTTGCATACTCTACACTTCACATAAAATCTCATCATACACATATTACATAGCTTCATAAAATCTTGTATCGTCACTACCCAATGATGCACTCTCATGCTACGGTTCACACTTGACTATTGAGGGCATCCTATACACATGAACCTCACACACTACACTACACGATACATACTACACACTCCACTACACATTATATACTACACATTACACAATATACATTTCCCATTTCACGCACTCAACTCTTCTAATGCAACACTTGTTATACGCATTCACGACCTATCTTTCTTACATCCAATTCGTCTCGATGCAGTCATTACCCTCGACACACTTTGGCTCCATAGTCCATACTCAACTTCTAAGGGTCTTCAACTCAAATGGACCTCACCACATTCACACGTTCACTCACACACTCACACACTCGCTCACTCTCTACGCTATATGATTTATCGATCACATCTTTCTAAAGAACACATTCAAACCATTTCCTGATGACGCATTCTTGTTCTATGGTTCATTCATGATTGCTAAGGGTGAATATATAAATGAACCTCAGCTCATACATATTCATTCATACATTCGGGGGCACGTGGCTCTATCATACTCAAACTACATTCCATTCCATTTCACTCATCCACAACATCTTACATATCTTGGTTGCATTTACTCTTGCTTGTTTATATTTACATGTACACTTTGTTACACATGCTAGACAAATATTTTGGATTTTATTATATTTTCCATACACACACGCACATTCACTTGATTTCTAGTTGTGATCACAGATTCTACAGATCGATACACATAGCATGGATGTTTGGTGCGCAGACCTCACATCATTTGGGCATCTTATCTTTTTGGTGGTCAGCCTTTTTGGGGTTAATTACAAAATTAAAGCAAGGGAACCATATAAATATAAAGTTATGTGATCATAATTAAGGACCAAACAATAAACACTAGTTATCACTACCTAAGGTTGCATCTCAAAGGCTAATATAAGAGCATTCAAGCATTCATCTAGCATCAAAAAATGAGGGCAAGGGATTGATACTTATGCATACACGTATAGGAGGGGAAGTTAATTCTTTCATGCAAACATATATTTACATTTATTACATCTAGCTACATTCTCACTATCAAATGTGATAGACACAAGAGCCACTCAGTGAACAATTCTACATACACAAAACTATAGTGGGTCCGAAATGTAGTGTAACGCTTAGTTGTAATATCACTTGTTTGATAGCTAAGGACAGTCCCACCCCTCATTTGAATTATTTTCATTTTAGGATTTTATGCACTTTTAAGGTTTTTAGGTCATTTATTCATTCAGTTACATACGACATTTGCAGATTTTGTGCAACATACTAGCCACAAAGCAAAGGACAACAAATATATTGCATCCTAGCAAAACTAGTTTTCATAGCTTCGAGAAAGATCGGGAACCCAAAACAAGTTAATAGCACCCAAGTGACCCTAACCTTTGATAGGTTCCCCGATCTAGTGTATTCCAACACATCTATATTTTCTTGAGGCTTGGTGTGACAATTTTCCCTCTATGTTCATTAGTTCATCACTTCGACACAATCTAGGATTATTTGTGAATCAACTAAGTCATTATATCCATTCATTTGCATTTATTATTTTAAATCTTAATTTCTTGGGTCATATTTATACTTAATCACTTATTCATTTACTGCTACAATGGAATTATATTTAGGCATCTATAAATTCTATATTTACTTAATCGGAGAGTAAATTTGATCGTATGAGTTTTTAAACCTATTGGAGATCCTAGTTTCTTAATCGGGGTTGGAAAAATGTATAGAGGAGGGGTGAGGTCAAAATTTTGTGTCCCCTCTATCCCTTGGGGGATAGTTTAGACTGTTGGGTTGAAAAAGTGTGACTTGGGAGAGAGAGGAAGCTAGAAATGAGGTTTAGGGTTAAAATTGGCTCACATTGAGATGGGAGTGGCTATTCAAGTGACTAGGGGCTGATTGGGAGAAGAGGGGTCAATTTGTTTTTCCCATCTATTCCCTATATCCCCTAGGGGATATTTGGGATATTCATGGTGAAAAAGTGTGTGACCTAAGGATGGTGAGTTATGAAAGGGGGAAGTGGTCTGAGTGAAGTTGTGCATCCTAGTGGCGTGTTGTGATGGGTAAGTGATGAAAATTTTGCATGAGAAAGGGGTCACAATTTGTTGTCCCATAGTCCCCTATGGGAGATTTTGGATATTCAAAGCGAAAAATTGTGACTTCCCACTTTAGGAAAGTTGTTTTTATACACCATGTCCAAATCGAGACACTTTGGGAGTGAAAATTCCACCTTGTGAACATGGGAAAGTGTTTTGGGGTAAAAATTATATTATTTTGACTCTAAAACACTTCTTTACATCATTGAAGCATTAGAAAAGAGATAAATATACATGTAATTCCAATTTTAGACCATATTTCATATTTGAATGAGAGGAGCAAATGGTTGTCGTGTTCTCGAACTACCTCATGAAATATTTGGGTATTGGAAATTTTTATGTTTCTCTCTTGTAGAGGAATCTAAGAGATTTATTATGACTATTTTTTTACTCTTAAATCCTTCCGAAATCCCATAATCATCCGAAGAATTGATCTTTCAACATTGGAGCACTCATTCCTTACACCTAAAATGACCTAGTTTTGAGTAGATTGTTCTTGAATCAAATTTTCTTTACTAAACTTTCCTAAATTGCCTTGGACACCTTAAATATCCTTGGACATCACCCTCGGATGCTTCGGATTTTCCTTGTATGCTTCGGAGGATGTTTACCAGCTTATAGAACACGAAAATGACCTTTTAGGCCTCTCGAAGGAAGTTGTCTTTCATCGAGTCACAATGAATTCACCAATCACATTAGGCACTCTTCCCCGCACACCTTTGAAACACAATTAAAAATATTGTTAGAAATTTTCTCTAATCCTAAGTGATGGTTTAAGTGAGGGTGGGCTAGGCAAAGGAAGGATTCACGCTTACATGGAAACAAAATTTTCAATTATGGGCTTAGTTGTCATGCTCAAAGTTTCAATTTTTCATGCTAGACATTTTCCATGACAACATTTGTAAAATAGTGAAATATTATCAACCATTGGTACATGATTACCTTTCCCCACTTTTTTTAATATTTTGGGCATTGTTGTTGACTTCATGTGCAAGAAATTATGGTCAATTAAACTCATTTCTATCCTCCCACATTAGCATGATGATATCTACTACACCTAGGGATATTTGTTTACTAATTGGGTATTACCAGGACTTGCACAACTTGATTTCTGATAGTTCCCAATGGGATTCCTATGCCCTTGTGCGATTGGGCATATATGGGTGCTATTGATTATTTTATAGGTATTAGAGAAGTGCCACAGATCTATTGGTTCAAAGAATGCATAGGTGAATGATGTGAGACGTGAATTGTTCCAAGACAAAACAAAGAAAGCATACAAAACTGTAAATTATGAAAAATACAAGAGAGATAATTGTAATAACTCATAAATAGCTCCAACTCAATACGATCAAATATAATAATGCAAGAGATGTACATATATGACAATATGCACCTAGAATAGTGATAACCAACACCTAGAATAGTGAATTCAAGTGTACACCTAAGCAAACATATCCCATAAGTGAAGGGAAACTCCAAGTGAGGTGGAATATCCCGATTAGGATAATACAAATAAAGTGAGAAAAATAAATCCTACACCATCACTCCCCATAAGCACAACTGAGGTAGGAAGTGAAAAAGGAAAGTGGGTCCCGACAACATGATGTCACAACCATTTGCTAAAACTCAAATTTCACAAAAGGAACGGATTGCACATATGGCTAAACAACGATTTTGTAAAATTTGTTTCTCTTAAAATATCTTCTAGGTTTTTTTTTTGAAATATAGACAACTTGTTCATTTCATATAAAACTACAAACCCATTAAATATCGTAATAACCCATACCGTAATTACAAATATATGACCTGTTTTTCAATGGGATTTAGCCAGATTTTTGCAATCTCCCATTAATCTGTTTTAGCATCAATTTTATGCAATTTTACTTGAAATACATCTTTTATGCAACTTGTATTCTAACAGAAAAGTGGTCATCAATCTTCTTTGAGAACTTTACACAAAATTACAATCTTTTATCTCTTTAAAACACCCATACAACATTTCTTAAAAGAAAGAGATGATTTCTAACAAAATTAATGTGACAAATAAACAATCACCGAAATATCTTACTTGCAGCATGTATAAAATTACATTGGCTTCCATGAACTTGTATTCTCATCAAATTTGTGAGCATCTCTTCATACATAGTAATATAAAGATCCAAGTCCTTTTATTAACACAATTACCAATTGACTATTAACCAGGACAAGTCATAAGCTGCATTTGAATCGATTAAAAACACATACCCATCAAAGAAATTACCAAGAATGTGTCCACGTTCATTGATCCTTCATCTTGATCCTTCAAAGAAATAACTATTATAAAAAAATCTTGATCTTTAAAGATATGCATGCTGACTCAGACCTCCTAAACTTATAAACCTCCTATCTACGCCTTTAACATCCTCTAATAACTCCTTATAGTCATTCATAAATTACACATTTACATAAGGAATTACTTAATACAAAATTCAAATTCTAAATTTAAAATTGAGTGAAAACTTCTCCAATGTTCCTTAGCAGAATTATAATGCCTCAAAGAATGCTTATTCAAGAGAAAATACATAGTTTTTCTAATGCTCCCGCATAACAAAGAAAGTCTTGATGAGGTACCCACGTACAATTCATATCTCACAAAGATAAAGTAAAAGGAGAAAATAAAATGGGAAAAAACTCCCCAAAAAGAGATACAAAGAAGAGAAGGTGAGACTAAAAAGTCCCACTCGATGCTACAAAAATGTCATAGCCATTCAAGATCTTGAAAAGTAACCTTTTGTGTGACTATGGCTCAGAAGTAGATGTAGTGAAGAGTGGATCACCATAAAAAAATGAAGGTAGGCGTGAGTTTTCTGATGGATCTCCAACCAAGGCGTGCTTTCGATCCAAGGAATTATGCTCTTCATACATAGTAGAAGTGCCCATTGCTCCATGAAGGAATGATATATCTGATGTAGAAGTAAAGAAAGAATGTGGAGGGTCCTGAATCGATTGAAGAATGACTGTTGTTTGATGAGTCTTGAATCAAGATTTCTACTCCCAAAAAGTCTGAGGTGGACTAGAAGTAGGTGGATCAAGAAACAACTCCTCTAAAATTGGAAGGTGATAAGGAGATAGTGGAGGTGGGTCCCCATCAATATTGTAGTCATTTGTTCCATAAGAGAAGTTCTCATCAGAAATTTGCTCAAGATTAAAATTTTCATCAAGTACAGGTGAATTTGGTGAAGAATCTGAAGGAGGGACAAAGTGAGAGAAGGAATATAGCCGAGTCTGATGATCGACTAAATCCACCGCAATGATAATGTCATTGTGTAGCTCTCTGACAAAGACTAAATATAGAGTGAATTCAACCCGCATGCCCTAACTAAGGTGAGTAATCTGGTAGACTAATAATAGATTAGTTGATAAAGAAGGGAATACTAATAACATTATTGAATATTCCACCAATAACTTCAACAGCCCTCTCTCAAAAACATGTCACCCAATTATATAGCAAACATGTCATATGGCTCTAATGAAGTGAACTCCAAATGTGAAGAAGCCCGATGTGAAGCACCATAATCAATAACCCATGTAGGAGGTTGTAGTACAACCACAACAAGGGCTCTCCCTTTTTCTCCTTTCCCAATTCTTTCTCTTTCCATTTTCCATTTGCATTGGAGGATTCATTGGTTGATGAAGATTGCTTGGAAGACTTGGGGTCACCTATCTTTAGGGAAAATTTTAGTGACTAATATTCGTAATTTGGCTATTTCAGGATATTTTGAAAGTCCCATTTGACTATTTTGACACCATATTCACAAATTTACGATTTGACAAAAATTCACAAATGTTATTATTTTCAACTCACATTGCCAAATGAATTATAATATTAATAAAAAAATTGTAATAGATTGCCTTTAAATTGATAAACCAAGATTTTAAAACACATTTGGATCACCATGAATTCTATGTTCCCTTGGATCAAAATTGCCAACATTTTAGAGGAAAAATTTGAAATTTGATTAAATTCACCACTTATATATGTATGTATCTATATGAATATATACATGTATATATGTATATATACATGTATATATGTATGTATATATATATATATATATATATATATATATATATATATATATATATATATATGTGTGTGTGTATATGTATGTATATATATATATATATATATATATATATATATATATATATATATATATATATATATATATATATATATATATATATATATATATATATATATATATATATACATACATACATACATGTACATACATGTGTGTGTGTGTGTGTGTGTGTGTGTGTGTGTGTGTGTGATCAAATATATTAAAGGCACCAATTCAAGTAACTTTGTATTCAATTAAAGGATTATCTAAGCTGAAAATTAGAATATAGATTTTATTCTATGTGATATGATTTAATTAAGGAATTCTAAGGACCATTTAAGCCATAAAAATGTATTGTTTGCATCATGATTTGAATTGGTTCAGCTAATAGTCATTTGGATCCTTAACAATGGATGCCTTTGTAATTTTTCCTCTGGGTATTATCCAATATTTTTAAGGAGTGAAAAGCATGTGTATATATATAGAAAAAATATCTCTTAGCATATTGGAGGAAAGGCTTCATGGGACACCTTTTGGAAAAGTGTTGAAAAGTTTGAGTAAGGAAATATTAAAGGAGGAGATTCCAGAGACAAAATAACATAGGATTTTGACATAGTTCAAGAGATCAACATATGTGAAATAATTCTAGTAGGATTTTTGAGGAAGGATTGCGATATTATGGGATTTCTTAAAATTACATGAAATGATGACATGTGGCCAATGGATCAATGATCAAGGTTTAATCTTGGGAAGGATTAGGGAAAATGGATGCAAAAATCAAAACTCAACAATATTTGTTGGTTAAGTAAGGAATGCATATAATGCACTTCATACCATAAATATATTAGAAAAATGAAATATAACTTGAAGAGGACAATTGAAATCCACCAAAATATTTATTAGAATTATAAAAATTATGTCATATTAGCCTTCACATGTACAACCACTTTTAAATTTTTTTCAATTTTTGCCATAGTCGCGATAGCAATTTTGTAAGATTCACCATCCCAATGAATCTTTCTTAAAAAGATTCAGCACCCTTGGCATCCATTGCTCCACACCAAGTCTTCCCCCCACACGACACTCTCCCTCGCCCACTTGTCATTTCTTTGTCAACTAATAACTCACATTTGACCCGTCCCCCTTTTCATTAAATAATTTTAATTTAGTTTTATTTTTCTAATTATTATTTATTTCTACAATGGTATATTGATCCATTCAAGTCAATTAGAACAAGGCCATGAATGCCATATATTTCTGAAGTAATTGCAAAACTAGAGTTGTAGACATCCATTCTCACGAAATTGAGGATTTCATTTAGCCATTATGGAACTAGATAGACGCAGTTTCGTGTATAGTCACTCAAAAGCCTTACAATTTTGAAGTCAAAACTTGTACTTTGGATTTATTGTCAAGGGAATGTTTTCTAGTGTTGCTAGATTCACATGCCACAATTAGGGGTTTCAGTATAGTCTCTGAGTAAATAAATTGAATGAAACAAGGTAGTCTACAATGAAGGAGACAAAACAGTTCTACAATCAGACTAACAATAGGATTTTCTATCTCTTGTTGTTGTTCTTGCTCAGTGGGTGGCTTTATGGCCCGTGTAGCTTTTCTAACACCACTTTGCATTCATGGATGAGCTTAGAGCGTTTGCGTTAATGAGGCATTTTTATTAATCTTGTCTAGAGTGGGGCATATGTGGGAGGATATTCGATAGCTAGGGTTTCGGATGTAGCCAATGATGTTTCAGCATAGATTATTCCGATATTGGTGAATTCTCAAAAAATATGTGTTGCTTTCAATTTGAAAGATGATTACAAGAAGTTAATCAAACCGTAAACTAATTGTAAAATATGTGGATGGATCAAACTTACCTTGGTTGTTTTGGTCATTAAGTCTCTCTATTTTGGCGTACAGGAATTTAAACTTATTAAAAGTATTGTTATGTGTATGCGAAGTGTGGTGCTATGGAAGATTCCCATAAGGATTTTGATAACACTGCTAAAATAAATCTAGTTTCATAGGCTGCAATGATCATAGGCTATTCTTTAAATAGCCTTTGTAATGAGGCATTGAACCTCTTCTACAAAATATAATTAAAGGGGGTGAAAACTAACTATCTTATATTCATTGGTGTCTTGGGGTCACGCAGGAGCATAGGATCTATGCAACATGGCAAGAAGGTTCATGTTCATGTTATTGAGAATGGATTTGGATCAGATTTGTTGTTGGAAAATCATTGGTGGATATGCATGCTAAATGTGGAAATATTGAGGATGCAAGAAGAGTGTTTGAAAAAATGCCTAATCATGATGAAATCTCTTGGAATACTATGCTTTTAGGCTATGCCTAGACTAATCACACAAAGGAGGCATTTATGCTCTTCTCCCTAATGCAGCTAGTTAGGGTGAAGTTTGAACAAGTCACTTTTTCTAGTGTCCTTATTGCATGCTCTTATATATTAGGTCTCAAAAAGGGAAAACAAATTCATGGACAAATCATTATTTCTAGATTTCAGTCACATACATGTGCAGGAAATCCTCTTATTACCATGTACAACAAATGTGACAACAAAAATGATGCAAGCTTTTTGTTTAGCAGGATGGTTGGGCATAATGTAGCCATGTGGAATTCAATGATTGCATGTTATGCAGATAGTACATGTGGTGATGAGGCCATTAAACTCTATTTCAAAATGCAATTGACATGTATGAAGCTAGACCAATTTACTCGATTATTGTTCTTGGTTCATGCATTAGATTAACAACCATAGAAAATGACACTAAGGTCCATGCTCATGTAATCAAATATAAAATGGATGTCAGATATGTATTTGGGGAATGCAATTGTTGACATGTATGGGAAGTGTGGTAAAATTGGTGATGCACGCATAATATTTGACAACATGCCTAATCAGGAAGTAGTATCTTGGACTACAATTATTGCAACATATGCTCAACATGGTTATAATATCGAATCATACCAGGCATGGAGCATTATGCCTGCATGGTTGACTTGCTTGGCCGAGTTGGGCGCCTTGAGGAATCTAAGGATTGTATTAAAATAATGCAATTTCAACCTAATGCTTTCATTTGGTGCACTCTTCTTAGTGCCTATAGTGTTCATGGTGATTTGGAGATAGGAGAACATGCAAAAATGTGTACTCGATCTAGAACCACAAGATGTTGCAACATATGTCCTGCTTTCAAATATATATGCTAAAGATGGAAGCAATATGATGTAGCATTTATTAGACGGTTAATGAAAAATAGGGGAGTCAAAAAGGAACCAAGATGCAGTTAGACCTTGTTAGCATGCTCATTCCTCTAAGAGAAGATGGTATTGCTCCACTCAAATCATTGTTTTGTAATGCAGAACAATGGCCTTCTTAAGAGACACCAACTCCATGGGTATAGGGCATGTCAACTCATTGCAGCATAACCGACAAAAAGGGCAAAAAAATCATGCCAATTAATTGGGTACCTAACAAAGTGTAGAAATAGCCACATAAAGATTACTCACTTATTTTTAGGTACTTAGGAAACAAAGTTCAATGAGAAAAATATTTTGACATTAACCATATGTTTGAGTACCTTGCAAGTTATACATGGAACCAAATTCCTTTGGAATGAAGCCTGATAACATATTCACATGGAGATAGAGGTCAACAAGCTTTGTCAAGTTAGAGAGGAAATTGATACCCTTTAAGCCTTTTTGCAATTTTAGTTGTATAAGATCAATAAAAATTTAGGCAATAGTAGATAATTACAGGATAAAAATAGAGAAAATTGTAAAATTTTGTAAAGAAGTCATAAAATTATATATTAAACTCATTAAATTATAAAATTTAATCTTATAAATGAGAGGTAACCATAAAATCCCAAATTACAAAGCAAGAAATTCAAATCGTTCAAATTTCTACAAGTACAAAGATCCATATTATTCCAATTCGATTTAGTAAAAACAAACAATGCTCACCCTAATGCCAACTACTTATGGTTTAACCAGATTATCAAATCACATCTTGAGTAGAACTATTAGCATTAGCAACAAAACTTTTATAAGTAGATGACTTGAAAAAATTGACACAAACGTTTAAACATTGAAACCCCACACATTCCTAGAAGCCGGACATAAGATGAAACAATGAAATTTGAAAGTATTTGGGATCAAAATTTCCATGAAAAATAGGTAATCAAATCCTTCTACCATTGTAGATGCAATTATCAAATGTTCATTTTAAGAGAGAAATTACATAAGCCAAAGGTAAAATTGTAGCTATACAAGACAACCCGAAAACAAGAAACATTGATTTTTGTCTAGTTACTATGTATTGAATGTAGCAACAGAAAAAAAAAAATGACAATGCAATCATGTAAATCCCATAATCATAAAACCTAAAGTGGGTATTTCAATTCTATTTTTAATAATTCTATTTTTTTGGTCCATTAGTTTATTTAGTCATTCACAGCATCATATGATTTCGTAATGTATTAACTTCAATGATTATAAATGAAAATTAGCATTATGAATATGTCAATTAAAAAATAAATTGAAAATAATAGAATCAAAATGGGAATTACAAATACATCTATATAATTTCTTCCTTTCATGTTGATATGCATTTAATTCACTTACTGCAAAAGAAGAATATCATTGTAAATATGCACATTCAAAATTAAATCAAAAGAAATAAATGCTTACGCCCGTATTTTAAATGTATCTTAATATAGTTTTGTAGGAGAATAGCAATTTAAACATATGAAATCACCATCAAATTCAAATAGATGAAATTTGAAGTTGGTATTCCAAATTCAGCTATATAATTTCATCCTTTTTGGTGGCTATACATTGACTTTCGATGATTGCGAAAAGAAGAATAACATTTTGAACATGCTACTTCAAAATCAAACTAAAAGTGAAAAAACATGAAATGGGTATTCTAAATCCACCTCGGTCTCGCGAGTTTCTCTTATCTCCTTTGGCTACAAATTTGTCCACACAGACCACTCTAGAAACTCGCTTCCCACCAATTTTTCATTCCCATTCCATAGTTGAAATTGCAGCTTATAGCTAAATTGCAGCACCATTCCATAGCTGAAATTGCCATCATAGTTAAACTGGGGGCACCGATTCAAGAACTTTCCATATTGCCTATAATTTTATCCTTTCATTATTGAAAATGAACACATTGTACCATATTGATCATGCTTCGCGAACATATATCAACTGAATTTTCTTCAATCGGATTCATCCATTCACCACTTAGGAACCTAATAAAAAAATGTGGTCACCAATTCTTTCTTCTTCAATCTAGTCCTTGCCCTAGTTTAGAACACACCCCAACCACAATAAAGAGTTTAAAAGTAGAAAATTAGTCAAGGGATCTCAATATGGAAGGCTAGATGGCCTTGCCTACAAAGCTATTACTCAACATGGAAAAAAGTTGTGAAAATTTTGAGGACTTTAAACTACTCCAGAATTCATCTTCTCCGGAGAAAGACTTGGCATCCATTGCGAACCATTTCGTAAAACCTAGACATTTCATATCCTGTTGCTCTAAGGACACTTCATGATGTAAGAATTACTCGATGCAGAATAAAAGCTCTAGTCAAGACTCATTAAATACGAATAGTCCACTTTGAGACACTTCAATCGACCAATTGCGGAGGAATCGAACACGATAATCCATAGCCTTGCAATGAAATTTTTTTCACTTTATAGGCAACTCAAATCGGTATGTTGCATTCCCACTCAAATCAACACACTTCTTGTGCACATATAATTGTAAGATGCAACTTCCATGCAACTTTCTCTTTTTACATTACATGTTTCATAAAGGCAGCAACATCCGTTATAGAAATTGAGCACCTAAGGAGAGAAGACCCTTGTGACTCTCGAATTGCTTCACTATCTTCCATTTTTTACCGTAATAGTCAATGAGAAAATGGAATTGAGCGAGAGTGTTTATAGTGGTGGGAGATCTGATTTTGCATTGCCAAAGAGTAAATAAAAAGACATTTGAGTACATCATTAAATTGATATTGACAGAGCATTGAATTCGACTAGTCATTCGAGTTGGGAATTTTAATTTTGTCGGTAAGTATTATTAACTTGTTAGAAATATTTGTGCTTAAAACTATAGCAAAATCACATAAATGATAGATGTCAAATTGGTAGTGGATGGGAAAGAAAATAGATATTTTAACTAATCAAAAAATTTGAGTACCACTATAAAAAAATTCTAACCAATCAAAAAATAATAATAAACATTTTGAAAAATAAAATAAATGAAAAAATTTAGCTTGTATATAACAAAGAACATGTGGCATGAAGATATTGGTCAAAGAACTAAAATTATTTGCAAATATGAAGCCTATAAAACCCGCTTCGGTAGTATAATAAAGTTCAAAGTGAATATGTAAGATTTGATCAAAATATTTCTCTTATTAATAATTAAAATTAAGTGTATATATAAAATAATTACAGGTATAATATCTTAAACATATTTATTGGGAATAAGTCTATGATTTCTAATTTTAATATGTTTTCACGTAGCCAAAATCTTTAATAGAAGATAAAACATAAACACCACAAAATGGTTTGAAAGGTCTAATTACAAAGGAGTGGGTTCAAATCCTCAGTAAAACATACACCCACACCAAAACACCAAATTGAGGTGTTTACCAAAGAACTAACAATTTTGATTTATCGAACTCTCTCTCAAGCAAGGTTTAAGCTTGCCTTGCCTAGAAAATTCATTTAAAATTGAGATTTAGAACTCGAAACAATTAACTTGTAAATGTAAGTCCACATCAAAACACCAAATTAAAGTGATGATGTATAGGGTACTAAAGTATATGTGGAGGTATATTGGTGTTTTATAGTTATAGGAAAGTTCACATCTTTGGTCCAAGACTGGTCCATTTGTCCTTTTTATTCCTTAATGTGTTTCTTATTTTGGAAATTTCATTTTCCATTGACCTATTCTATTGATCCTCTTCACGACCAACACTTCTTCATGTGTGGTGTGCAATTGTGTCTTTATTGTTATGCTCTAACTTTCCTTATGTTGGATGGTGTGTTGAATTTTATCAATATTTCATATGCATTCTTAGGTTTTCTTATCACTTGTACGCACCTTCTTCCATTCACTTCATAAGATTTTTTGACCCATCGATGGCAAGGATGACTTGTAATGTTAGAGATAGAGGTGTTTATCTTCCATAGAATAAAACCCTCATTATTTGGTTTGATATAATCCTCTGTTGGGATGCGATGTTGTTGATGTAATTAATACCTTCTTCTATAGATATATTTAGAATTGGGCCGATGCCATATACATGTGTGTGTGTGTGCCCAACTCTACACTTTCAACAAAATTTGGTCCTTGGGATGATTTCAGATGAATTAAAAATTGATGCTCTTCATTCTCAAAGCTCATGTATCAAAATATATTCTCAAGCCACAATGACATACCAATAATGGTTGGGTAGTTATCAAATTCTACTTCCATGTTGTCCAAAGTTACAATTTTCAACATGCTAAGTGGAATAACACACATCATTTGTCTATAAAAAAATTGAATAAGGCTTCAATGGTGGCCTTTCTATTTGGTTCTCGTTTACACCCTTTTAAAAGTAAAGTAAAATAATTTTATGAATCCACTATAAGAGGATGCAAGATTTGTTACAGGGGGTGATTCTAATTAATAAGCTTCCAAAATTATTCATGTAATATCATAACAACACATTAATACTTATAACTAGTGATAACAATATGCTATAAACTCAAAAACATAATCAGATAGATGTTATTAATTACACAAAGTGAAATATGAGAGATCTTCAAGCACATGGTGGATCTAAGATGGGAATAATGAACCTGAATGTGTTTCATTTTTTAGAATGTAGCTGCAAAATGACTTGCTTCAAAAACATATAACTCTTTAAGAAATGGTTGTATTAGTGAGATGACCAATACATCTATGATAGTCATAATAAGCATTAACATTGAAACTCTTACTATGAGGATTAATTGCATCAACCTCAAGAAGTGGAGAGAGCGACAAAATATTGCACTTGAGTAATTGTTTAAGAATGATATGTGGAGAAAAAGGTAAAAAAATAATTTTTGATTTCATATCCGTTGTAAATGTAGCTTAGTAGGTTGTGTTACATTATTAACAATGTCTTTAGTAGTAGCTGATAGTCCTCAGCATTGCCTTTGAATGTAGATATCTTGAAGTTCGTTATTAGCTAGAATATTATTTATTTTAGTAAGCATAGTCTTGTAGCGTAAAACAAAATCACTTATGTGTTCATTATACCCTCACCATATTTTATACATTTGACAATAAGAAACTTTGTCTCTAATATCTATAGAGAATTGTGCAAGAAATTGATTTGCAAAAGTGGTAGAATATCACACAGAATGTGTGGGGAGACCATAAAACCATATTGTAAAGAAAAGTCTTTGAGATTTCTATGGAAGAGCTCACTAAGTAAGATATTGTTTGATGCATAGTTAAAGAAATCAACATGGAATAATTGAAGGTGTTATGTGGGGTGACCCTTGCCATCATAAATAATACGCTTAGGAGAAATGAAACCAAGAGGCAAAGGATCATAAGCCACTTCAGGTGTAAGTGGGTTATGAAGAAATTGAATAGATTCCACAACATGAGAAGAAGTGACTGCACATTGTTGTAATTGTAATATTTGAGTTTGTAAAGTGTGAACAAGTGTTTTGAGATCCTATGTGCTAAAAGAAAACTTTGTTTGGAAAAAATATATGTTTAGTCAAATATACCTTAAATGTGGGAACGCTTTATCTTACCAAAACGTTCCGGATTTTTGCAAACGTGGTAGGGTGGACCCCACTTTTACCCAATTTTCCAAATGTTAACGGTTGTTATTTCCATCAACTTATTGGTTAGACTGGTTTGTTACGTAGAAACAAACTTTCGTTTATCCATTTCCATTCGCGACAATTTTTAGTCACGAAATATTTATTATGTTGGAAGTGATTGTTTCTTAATTTATATTTTATATTATATTTTGATTACCTTTCCCGCTATCAATAAAAAAATCTCTATGCAATGTGAACAGACAGACAACCATCATGATATTGATTCGTTATATGGTAGCCACCATTTGTCCCATTGAATGTTTAAATTTATGTGCACAATTTATGGAGATCAATGGTCATGTTAGTTTTCACCCACGAAACCTACGTAATTGGGAGTTTTTAACCAAAAGCAATTTAACAAATAAGATCTCGATAAATGGATATTTGATTTTGCATATGTTTTTTCACTAATAATTTTACCAAATAAAAAATACAAGTGAATTTTGTTAATATAATGTTTTTATATTCTAAATAAAAATCTAACTACATTTTGCAAATATAATGTTTTAATTAAATAGAAAAGTAATTGGATTTTGTATATGATATTTTAAATCTCTTTTTAATAATTTTATGTTAAAAAAAGAGTAATTGCCTTAGATTTTAACTTTTCAATGTTGGTTAGAGAGTTAATGGGAATAGTTGGAGTATGACTTTTAGTTGTCTTATTAATCTTTCGATGTAATATTCTATGTTTGAACAAATATTCTTAATTAAGCAACTAATATAAGACACATGCATCGCCATACATTATTTTCGCTATTTCACTAAATACAACAAACAATTATGCAACCTGGTCAATTCATCTTTACGGCCATACTCTTAACTTACAACCAAAATATGCTATGTACCTTGGGATATAATAATATAATATATATGGGTTGATGGAGATGCCGACATGTGGCACACATCCCCTTAGTTATATGTATGGGTTCACATGGGATATAATATTATAATGTATAGAGGTATATTGGAGGTGTCCCCCTCGAAGTGGATTCCCATCTTGGGAGATTGTGGAGTTACTCCTTCCTTAAGGAGCATTGTATGGTGTCGCCCTACCTTAAGGGTATTATTCTGCATATTTGGGCATCTTGGCCCACCCATATCTCTTGTGTTGTGTTATCTTCTACAATTTATTGATTTATTATATGCAAGGTTCTTATCAAGTGGTATCAGAGCAGTGATCCGGCAATTTGTGGGATGAAACCCTAATGTTGGTGATTTGTCTATATCTAGAGATTGAATTGGAATTGTTCAGATAATTTTTGTGGGGAGTGGATAAATAGTTCAATTGATCTTCCCTCCAAATTTCATATTTTTGGAGTTGTTTTGCAAAAAGTTGTGTCCGTTTTAGGGTTAAAACCCAAATTCTATGGTTTTTTCTATATCTTAGAATAATGACGAATAAGGAAATAATTGTTTTTGGGTTGATGGTAATATATTCAAAGGTGCTACCACTAAAATTTCAGAATTTGTGGATCTATTTTGGCAGAGTTATTTCATGTTTATGTTGTTTTAACTATTTTGCTCCACAGGCTGCAATTTGAGGAATTTTCCTAATTTTCTTACATTTTCGAAACCTCTCAAAAATTAAATTGGGTTTTGTGTTATGTGATTTCTGATTTTTGGCTGAACTTTAGCCGAAAGGGTTAGAACAAGGTTTGATCAAAAGGGTCTATTCCTAAAACCCTAGTTTTGTGGATCATGGGGATGGTAACTTTTTTTGGAGATGGCAGGATTGATGTTAGAGAATGGTGGAACAAATTTAGGGATAAATTCTCTAAACCATCATATATTTGGTTATTCAAGTTGTGGATTAGTGGCCCTACACAGATTTGGTTTTCTAAGTTAGAAAAGGAGAAGTCTAATTGGTCTTTGGACAAATTGGAACAAGTTTTCATGGATAGACGGAAACAAAAGAAGAAGAAGAAGAATAAGAAGAAGAAGAAGAAGAAGAAAATGTTGATGATGAAGTTGTTACACATGATGGGGCATCTCCAAGGAAGGCAGCTTCAATATTTTAGTTTGAAGGGTGTATTCAAAGGAAAAAGCTAATTGTTTCCATAAACCCTAGCGGCAAATATAACTTCATCAATATGGATGTAGGTCAAAATCTACATGTACAAGCAAAACATATTAAGGAAGCTCAAGTGGATGGTAAGCATATTCAATTTTTTGAAGATTTAAAGCTCTCTATGGATAAATATGTTTTACATTCCGATTTTTATGCTTTAGATTAGAGAGCTTGGGAACAATTAATCGTAATGTGCAAAAGAAATTCATGAAATTATGGTACAAGAGTAATAAAATTACATTGCAAGATATCACACTTAGCAAAAAAAAAAGTAACGTAAAATTGGATCATGAAGATGAATTTGAAGATGGTGAAGAAGGGAATAAGGATGAATCAGAAGGAGAGGATGAAGAACATAAAGTTAGAAATAATTTCTCTACTCAAGAGAAAAAATAAGTAACAAACAAGGTGGAAGAGGACAAGAAAGTTGAGGAAAAGGTTGATAAGGTTGAGTATACAAAGGTGGCACCATATCGACACCCACACCATCATGAGAGGAAAAAATCATGGAGACATGTTAGGACACATGAGGATAGAAATCCATATGGATATACAGGGAATCACATGAATACTTTTGGCTATACATGGAATCAATGGAACAATAATTATATGACATGGAATCACAGGAATAATAATTATGGATATGCATGCATTAGAAGGAACACATATGGACCAAGATGGAACCGAGATAAGCACAATGGAATATGGAATCGGGTTTGGAGCAAAATGACCCACTAGGATTTCATATGGGTGGTTGGATGATCGAACATGGCGACAAGGGTGCAATAATTTAAAGCGCACTCATTATATGGCTTCTTCTTCTATGTTTCGGGGATGAAACATGTCAAAGAGGGAGGCAATGTTATGTACTTAAGGATATGATAATATAATATATATGGGTTGATGGAGATGCTTTACATGTGGCACACATCCCTTTAGTTATATGTATGGATTCACATGGGATATAATATTATAATGTATATGGGTTGATGGAGATGCTTTACATGTGGCACACATCCCCTTAGTTAGTTATATGGGCTCATATATGAATTAATTATATTGGGTAATGGGTCGACCTACATTGGGATTAGGTGTTACCCATCCTATTTAAAGGATGTGAGTATCATTATGAGGAGGTATGTATGAGTTTATTCTTCTACTTGGTAGAGGTATATTGGAGGTGTCCCCCTCGAAGTGGATTCCCATCTTGGGAGATTGTGGAGTTACTCCTTCCTTAAGGAGCATTGTATGGTGTCGCCCTACCTTAAGGGTATTATTCTACATATTTGGGCATCTTGGCCCACCCATATCTCTTGTGTTGTGTTATCTTCTACAATTTATTGATTTATTATATGCAAGGTTCTTATCAAAAGAAGAGATTTGGAACAAGTTATGCACATTCATGACAACATGAGGGAAATGAGGCTTTTGTCAGTTATTATAGTTCACATGATATGTTTGAAAAAATTCCTCAATAAAATATGGTCTCCTAGAATGCAATGATTACATAATAAGCACAAAATGGTTTTCTTGACAAGGCTTTAAGAATTTTCAAAAAATGCCTCGGTCGAATGTCATCTAGTGAAACTCCATAGCTATAAGGTATACATTGCAAAAAACAAGTCTATTAAAAAGGCCATGGAAACATTTACGGAAATGCAACTGGGATGTTTTAAACCATACCCAACAACCTTTTCCAAAATCCTCCCAATATATGCCAAAATGTAATTTTTAGATTAGGATATAGATATCCATTAAAACATAATTGAAATTGGATGTTTTTCAAATGTCGTAGTTGCAGTGAACATCCTTGTAGACATGTATGAAAAATGTGGAAGGATACATAAGGCACATTAACTATTTTCCAAAATGCATCAATGGTCTCATGGAATGTGATGATGACATGTATATGAAGTGTCAAACTATACATAGACACTTGAATTTTTTGACAAGTTACAGTAACATATATAGAAAAAAATTAACATATCAAAACAAATTTAGCAAATTCAACATTGACAACCCTTTCGGCGTAATTTGTAGTTCATGTGAAATTATGTTCATGTTCATGCTAACACATAAAAATTCAAATGAATGTATTTCAAATTTTGTTATTTGTGTGATGCGAGTGTGATTTTGAAATGTTAAACTTTATATTTTTGAAAATAAATCCAATGTTCCATGACATGATAATTTTATTTGAAATTTAATAGAAACTTTTAAAAGAACATTTGTGAAAAAGAAATTAGAAAATTTATGTAAAATAAAAAAGGAACATTATAGAACTTGAACTAGTCTATCAAGTAATATTCTTAACAGATTGGAAAGATTATCCTTCACCAAATCCTTTGAAGAATTTAAAATACAATATTCCATGCAAGAAATGGTCCAAGTCTACTTAATGATGTTTTACATGCATACATCTTTCTACTCTACCAACTTGAAAAACTAAAATTTAAGTACTTAGACCTTCATCATCAATGTCATGCAAGTTGGAGGAGGTAAAAATAAATACAAATACTTTTTATGTTAATTATATGTTTAAATCAATTCATGTTACCATAAAATTAGATAACCCATTTGAAAGTGTAAGTTGGTTTTAAAACAATATAAATTTACAAGCTTGATCTTGTAATTTTGTAGATCAAGTTTGGAATGGCATTTTTAGAATTGAAAGAAATAATATCAATTAAATTTTCATACTAAATAACTTTTTAAGATTATTTAGATGAATCAACACATCCATAGACTATTGAGACAATCACTTTTTATCTTAGACTAAAGAATTTGATGTTTTAAACTTGACTACAACAAAATAAATGTGCATTGTTTCTCCTTAGCTATAAACCCAAATTTGAAAGGCCCTCTATAGGATCAAGGCCTCTAAATAAAACATTATATCCAAGGAAGAGTGTGGCACAAAGTATGAAATAATACAAAATTATACTCAACTACCATTGTTGTTTGGATCCATTTTCATGGATTGGTAGAACAAAAATGTTATAAAATGTTTGTTTTTGCTACATCTCAACACAATACCCTTTAAACATAAATAATATTGTAAATTTATCATAGATTAAAATTATCTTAAGGCTTTCTTGTGAGTGACATGATAGTAACTATGATTTTCCTTGATGATAGTATTACTTTTTCAATATACTCTTTGTAAGAATGATGACTAAATTTCATAAAATGGTTTCAATCCTTCCGTGGCAATCCTTGTTGCAAAGGTTACTACATACTTCTTTGTAATTTCAACATCAAAGAATCATTCTAGGAATCTCTTTTGGAATATATTAAGGCTTGTGCTACCACCCATCATGACATGGATACCTATAATTTTGTCATACTTTAATATGATCCCAATAGTGTCCATCATTAAAACAATAAGAAGATCACATATGTCGGTAACATTAACGTAGAAGTTGTTTCTCAACACTTTACTAATAAAATAGGAAATTACATATTTGGTTGACAATTGACTAGGTGTGATTGACATACCAAGGATATTGAAATTCGACACAAATAAAACCCAAGGATATGAAAATGATAATGGTAATGACGTGTTTGTGTATGTTTCCTCTTATATCTTCTCTACTTCTTAGGTTTATAATTTTTTCTTTCTCTAAGATCATCTTGCATTACACTAAATTATGAAACATAATGATATTTTATTAGAGTATATGCATCTTATTTTTCACTCTTACTAGTGAATTATTTTTACAGCTTTATTTATCTCGTTAATCTCCATAAGCATTCATGTCCCGTCTACACATACAAACACATGTCATTGTAGCCATTTTCCATATCACCATATCATTACATATTGGTTTACCCTTTCTTTCCAAATGTTCACTTAATTATTAAAGCTTCAAGATTTAGAGGATATTACACATGAAGGTCTATATTGGAGCATTGGGTCACTAATAGATATAAGAATACAATTACAACCAAGGTTTTCCAAGTTTTTGGAGTCCATAGATGTGGTATAATTGAGGCATTATTCCTTTCCATATTTTGATTCATGCACAACAACTTTCTAATAAAGTGCTACTAACCATGGGAGGGTTAATAAGACAATGATATGTTCTTAAAGGTAAGTATCTCTAACATTCATTTTCCTTTATGTATGTATTCAAGTTTTGACTTATTTATGATTGAAGTATCATATTTTGGATAGAGTAGCATATTCTTTTCTTTTTAATTATCCTTATTATTGATCCTTGCATATATCTTCCTCTTGGATTATAACCATAGATTAAATATTTGGCATGTACTTGTTTCCTTATTTATTTCTACAACATTATGATCCTAAAAATGCTCCTTCTCATGACCTAGACATAGAATTTAGAACCTAATGATTTTTAATAGAGTTTGGGTTATTATCTTTTATATTCATGACCGATACACTACTTAGTATATTGTATCTTCACTTCTATGTTGGCCCTAAATTATGACAAAGATGATAGTGCAAACATAATCTTCACCATTCACAACTTCGGATGTGTCAACGTTCTCTCTACGAAATCTCCATTGTACATGTGTGTGTTTTTAATTTGTTGCCCCTAAGAAGTGCTTTGAGCTTTGGCAACATGGATGGGAGTTGGGAGGATTCCAATGAACAACAAACAAAATAATGGCAGGAAGTGGTTTCCACTCAATCATAATTGAACCCGCTTCAAATACGAGATACAAATCTAGATCGATCAATTTTTATATAGTAAAATGAGGAGATAATATGGTTACAGATTTATCTCCTGTGTAGGTCTGATTTAACCCATAATAGTGGTGATTTTAGGACAATTATGAGGAAGAAATTCGTTTAGCTTAAGCACAGTTGTTAGTGCGAAATCACAAAGACCCCCAAATGAGTTCGACAGTATGCTTTTCTAAGGAAGAGTCATTTGGTGTGATTGCATAACATTGAACTTTCCCAAGGCGTGGGACCTTACAAAAATGAAAAAGCTCTCCAGTTTGAAGGTTGGTTTCTTATTCCTTTGTTCGTGTGTGTGCATGGGAGCTTCCAGAGGGTTTATCTCTATAGTTATTCTAAAACTTGCCAAGGAGACAGGGGTAAAAGAAGTATAAGAAATAAGAAATGACTAAACTACCAGGTGATGCACCAAAGTAATGATGAACACTTATTTTGATAATAGACACAAACCAAAAGAATGCATACAATAAACAAGCACAGATGGCCAAATATGTAATAGAAGACCAGATGAAAGCAAAATAGGTAAGAAAGGATCTAAAATCGATCACAGACGTGTTTTATTGCTCTGTAGATTGATACAATCCATTACAAAGTAGCCAAGAGGTAGAAATATAATGTAATTTTGATAGAAGGCATGAACCCCACAAATCCCTTTGCTAAGAGGAGAAGGGAGCCTGCAAAACAAATAATGTCCAACTCTTTACAATGAATCATGCCCCCATTTTTATAGGTTCGATCAGAGAGAAGAGAGAGAGAGAGAGAAGTGGGAAAAGCATGTCGAAGCTCAACCACTGCTATTAATGCTTCTATGAAATCTGCCCCCGATATGTCTTTATTGCATCAATCCTTGGTTTGGTGCCTTGAAGGAGAAGGAAACGATGAAACAGATCAAATCTAATTTGGTTGTTGAGGCAAGAAGATCCTGCATTGAAATCTCAAAGACGTTTCCTCCATTTTCCTTCACCTAACCTCCTCAAAATTAAAGTTTTAGGCCTCCATGGTGTGGGTGAGGCCAAGATCTTTCCAATGGTGTCAGATTCACGATATTTCAAGCCCTGAGTTGAAAGATATGCCCCTTCAAAGTTTGTATTGGGTCCGTATAGATGGGGGAATTTTTTTGAAAAATGGGCCCCCTTTTGATATGGGACATGTGGCAGCCAGATTAGAGAAAAATTGGGCTTACGGGTCCTCAATTTATCTTTTTTCCCTATTGCACAAAAATGCAAAACTCAAAAAAACTCCCACAGCCCCGAGGCTTCTCCTAGGACATGTGGCTCCTTTTGGTTGGTTGGGGAATGTGCTTCCATCTTTGTCTTTGTGCCTTTTAAATGAAAGGAAAATTTTCACTTTTTCCTTTGACTCCCCGCTTTGGCTTTGACTCGGGTTCACACGCTGACGTTTTCCTAGGGTGGAGTTCAGACCATTTTGTAAATTTTACCTCTTTGATACAACAAGGCACAAAGAACCAAATTTTCCCGATGGCCCGCATTTTCCAGGGACATGTGCGCCTAGCTCTCATTTGGAAACCTTTTCTTTATTCAATCTTTGAATCAGTGCCATTAAGACACTTGGCAGCCTCCGCCACTGCTTTTGTGCATTGAATATTCAACTAACTCAGCCCCTGTTGGAATAACACGTGGAGGCACTGCACCTGCTTGCCTTTGGAGGAGCACCGAGTTGACACTTGTTGATTTCCGTAGGTCTATGGACCTTTCAACGGTCCCTCTTATCCTTTTGGGCTCTTGGGCTATGTGGTGAGCTCACGCTCATTTGGGTCTGTGCCTTGAGACCAACTCTTGGAGATGCGCCATTAAGACACTTGGCATTCTCCGCTTACACTTTTATACTTAGCCAATTTTGAGGCCCACCTTGTCCGCCTTTTGACTCTGTTCTGACCATTTGCTACGTGGAGGGCTGGCACAAGTTTGAGTTTCCTCCTTGGATTTCCCTCCCGGTTTTGTGCCAAACTGACACCTGGCACTTCCTTTTAGTTGAAGACTTTTCAACGCCCGTAATTTCTTGGGGTTTTGGATGCGTGGAAGCTTGGCGTAAGTTTGGGCTCCCCTTTTTGGATTCACCTTTGGAGAAGCATCGTAAGACACGTGGCTCCTTCTGCAGCCTCCTCCATACTTAGTCATTTTTTAGACCTTTCCCAAACTATTTTCGAGCCTGAAAACTTTGAATCCTCACCATTTTTTCCTTTCGCTCCCTCTGCCTCCATTCACTTCCCTACAATTTTCATTGTTGAGTCTACCTGTAACTTGCAGAATGAATTTAAGACATAAAACAGATTGAAAAAGTTGTTTCTTCTTACACAGGGTTGTTTAATTTTCCTCAACCCCACCACTTCATCATTGAGTCCCCCTCGACCCTTCAAATAGATTTAAGATATGGAAATGCTCAAAAGAACCATTTCTTCTATTTCTTCTTGTGCAGGGTCGAATTTGACTTTCTCGGGCCTCTTCCTTCACTTTGTCTCAGTTACGAACTCGGGCTCATGGGTTTGAATCATTTCCCTTCATGTTTTCTTTATGTGTAGGGCTTGTTCTGACCAAATTTTTCAGGGAGGTAAATTTGGGATAACAATTTGGTGACTCACGGGGACATCTGCCTGCTAGATGAAGAGACCAGTGGCCTTGAAGCATCCATTGGGCATGGAGTTGAGAACGAGGGTCTGATACTGATTCTGCCTTTGATTCACGAGCCCAACTGTTTTCTCTCTCAATTTTCATAAGAAATCTCAAAACGAAGGTTTATGAGAGTAGAAAATTATTTCTACCTAGGGCTTCATCTGTCTCTCTGAATGGACTACAAAAGAGCAACAAAACAACACCACAACTATATACAAAATTGGAAATCATACATGCTCCAAGTAGATCATGTAGATCATGTGCAAATCACTTGTTCTACTAAAAACAAACCTACCTACACTACTCTAACCAAGAGTAAAGGGAACTCAAACAAAACCTCGCAACGCCAGGAGAAATAACTTCCCTTCCTAAAAAATGGCAGCTAATGCAACTAATTTGGCACTAAACATGGCTAGTTGGATGAGTGAAAAACTAACTACAAGTTGATCTTCCACCCAAATGACCAAAGTATCAATTGAAGACAAATCCAATACCTCTTTTAGTTTCTCTGCATTTAGATTGAAGAGGTATATAAGTTGATCCTTGTACTTTATAGCTCATCCTCATGCCCTGAAGCAAGCATGACTGGTTGTGGCTTCTCCTTTGGCTCCAATGAAGCCAAATACCTGATTGGGCAAGGTCTGGTCCGATTGATGTGCCTATTGCTATGATTTTCAACTCCAAAAATGGAGTCCTCTTGTAGACCTTCTTGGATGAATGGCATGGAAGAAGTGGTGAAACCCTTCGCTCTCTCTTCTTCCTCTTGTGAAGAATATGGAAGATTTAAATCTTCCAAACTTGATTCCAAAAGGCTTTTATAAGGTATAGACTACTACAAATGAATGCTCTCCTCCATGACAACAGGTATGCATGTTTGGAAGGTGGATGAAGGAGGAGAAAAAAATGTGATTTCAACTGGTTCTTCTCCATCAAAATATTCCTCCAAATCAAACAGATAAACTGCCTCATTGTTGTCCTGCTGCAAATGTTTAACTTCCTCCATGGTGTTCTCTTGATCAACAACTTGTTTACCATGGTTTCTTTCATCCTCCAACATGAAGTTTGAAAGATCAAACTCTTCTCCAACGTTAGAGCTCGAGAGAGATGAAGTGGAAGGAAGAACTGAAGGTTCTTCTATAGCCTGTTTTGTGTTCAAAGCTCTTAGACCTGCATTTTTCTCCTCCATAGTTGGAATGTGATCCTCTTCTTTTGGATTTGGAGTAGCTTCTCCTTCCTCTACTGCTTGAAGACCATCTTGCTCTTGAATGACCTCTTTCTCTATCATGAAGTTTTCCAAATCAAACTCTTTAATCTACTGGTCTAGATGACAAGTTGGGATTGCAAGATCTTTTTGAGCTTCTTTCCATGGTGGATTCATCAACCAAAATAGGCCCTTTGAATGAAAGCAATAAATTATCAATGATTCCTTCTTCTTCTACTGTTATAAACTCTGATGTGGTCTCACCCATTTGCTCCTTTCCAATGGGACTTTGAGCTGATTTTCCTTCCTCTTCCATGGCTAATTGTGCAATTTGAATTAGACTAGCATTTTCTTCAAGTAGAGTGCCAACATGGACACTACATTTTGAGAAAATAGGTTGATCTTCTTGCTCCAATGTTGTTGCTACAAACCCATCCTTGGCCACCTCTAGTTCTTCAATATTTACCTCCTCTGTAGGCTTAACCAACAAAGGCATTTTTATAATCCCGAATCTGAGAGCCAAGTTCACTAAACTCTTAATCATTTCTTCTTCTTTCACTTCTTCTTCTTGTTGTCCTTCATGACTGATTTTTGTAATTTCTTCTTCCCTACATGGAATTAGGAAGGCAAGAGGAGAAATATATTAGGATTCAATCATTTGTGCATTTGTTGGTGGTGGTGGGAGGGATGGAACTTCTTGTTTCTTTGGAGGGGAAGGTGTTTCTTTTTGCTCTTGTGGAGGGGATTTGGATTTGGAAGAGAAGAGAGAAGAAAATTTGAGATGAGATGGAAGACTAAGGGATGGAGGGATGGTTTTCACAACTAGAGTAGCATTGGCTGGGTTTACAACTTGACATTGTTGAAATGGTAAAGCTTGAGATGAAGAAGAAGAAATACAAGGAACTCATTGAATGACTTACCCATTGACAAGGTTGATTCAGACTCTGCTCATATGCTTCTATCTCCTCAGTCCATTGTGCAAGTTGGGGCAACATCTCAATTATGAAGTCCAACTTCTCCTGAGGGTTGTAGTGCCTTGGAAAAGGACCTTCCCATGGACAAGGAGTCCTGCAACCAATTCTGAACACCTTCATTTGAGTTGTTTCTCTTGATTGCACCATGTCAATATCCATTTTTTGGATCTTCTCCAATAGACCAGCATCTTGCATTTGATTGTCTTCATTGTTTGCATACCCATGCTCTTGGAAAGCTCCATAGCCAAACTGATTTTGACACTATTGCTCATAGGAGTAAACATGCTGATCTTGAATCTGCTCAAAATGTTGATTTGAAGGAGTTGTAAAGCACATTGGAGGTGGAATGTACTGCTACTATGAATGTGAATTCCATGATGGAAATGAAGTCATGATTGCACAACTTCATGGAATGATGGAAAATAATGAAAGATATGGAAAGAAGAGTGAATGGAAATGGATGGAAAATAGGTCTGCAACTCAGAGAATGAGTTATTTACCAGATGGAGTCGCCAGATGTGTAAACTGTTGCTTCTCAAAAGCTGGAAATTGCAACAAGTGCACATCGATCTTGTTGCAATGAAGTGAAGACCTCTAAGGTCCCACCGAGTGTGCCAAAATTGTTAGTGTACGAAATCACAAAGACCCCCAAATGAATTCGACAAGTCTAAGTTTCTAAGGCGAGTCATTTGGTGTGATTGCATAACATTGAACTTTCCCCAAGGCGTGGAACCTTACAAAATGGAAATTCTCTCCGGGTTGAACATTGGTTCCTTATTCCTCTGTTCCAGTGCATGCGTGGGAGCTTGCAGAGGGTTTATATCTATACTTAGTCTAAAACTTACCAAGGAGACAGGGGTAAAAGGAGTAAAAAAGTAAGAAATGACTAAACTACCAGGTGATGCACCAAAGGAATGATGAATGCTTATTTTGCTAATAGACACAAACCAACAGAATGCATACAATAAACAAGCATAGATAGCTAGATATGTAATAGAGACCGGATGAAAGCAAAAGAGGTAAGAAAGGATCTAATATTGATCGCAGGCATGTTTTATTACTATGTATATTGATACAGTCCATTACAAAGTAGTTAAAAGAGGTAGAAACATAATGCAAATTTGATGGAAGGCCTAAACCCCACAAATCCCTTTGCTAAGAGGAGAAGGGATCCTGCAAAACAAAGAATTTCCAACCCTTTACAATGAATCATGCCCCCATTTTTATAGGTTTGATCGAGAGATAAGAAAGAGACCGAGAGAGAGAAGGGAAAAGTAGGTCGAAGCTCACCCACCGCTATTAATACTTCGATGAAATTTGCCCCAGATATGTCTTTACCGCATGAATCCTTGGTTTGGTGCCTTGAAGGAGGAGGAAATGACGAAACATATCAAATTTGATTTGGTTGTTGAGGCAAGAAGATCCTGCATTGAAATCCTGAATACGTTTCCTCCATTTTCCTTCACATACCCTCCTCAAAATTAAAGTTTCAGGCCTCCATGGCATGGGCGAGGCCAAGATCTTTCCAACGGTGTCAGATTCACGATATTTCGAGCCCTGCATCAAAAGATATGCCCCTTCAAAGTTTGTATCAGATTTGTATAGATGGGCAGGAAAACAATTTGAAAAATGGGTCCCTCTTTTGATATGGGACACGTGGTAGTTAGATTAGTGTAAAATCGGGCTTACGGGTCCTCAATTTATCTTTTTGTCCTATTGTGCAAAAACACAAAACTAAAAAAACTCCCGCAACCCCGAGGCTCTGCCTGACACGTGGCTCCTTTTGGTTGGCTGGGGAATGTGCTTCTATCTTTGTCTTTGTGCCTTTTGAACGAAAGGAAAATTTTCACTTTTTCCTCCGACTCCCCGCTTTGGCTTTGACTCGGGTTCACACGCTGAATTTTTCCTTGGGCGGAGTTGTGGGCCATTTTGAAACTTTTACCCCTTTTGATACAACAAGGGGCAAAGAACCAAATTTTCCCTAATGACCCTCCTTTCCCGGGACACGCGGCACGGGTGCTCATTTGGAAACTTTTTTGATTCAATCTTTGAATCGCCATTAAGACACTTGCAACCTCCACCGCTCGCTTGCTTGTGCATCGACTATTCAACTAACTCAACCCCTATTAGAATAACACATGGAGGCACCACACTTGCTATCCGCCCTTCATCATTGAGTCCCCCTCGACCCTTAAAATAGATTTACGATATGGAAACGCTCAAAAGAAACGTTTCTTCTATTTCTTCTTATGCAGATCGAATTTGACTTTCTCGGGCCTCTTCTTTCACTTTGTATGGTTCTCGAACTCGAGCTCGTGTGGTCCGAATCGCTTTCCCTTCATGTTTTATTTATGTGTAGGGCTTGTTCGACCAGATTTTCCAGGGGAGGTAAATTTGGGATAACAACAGATTCCTCGTAATGTTCTATTTATTTATTTAATATTATTCTTGCTACAACTATCTAATTACTACTAATCAGTAGGGGTCTTTGATTTGAGTCCCCATAGGAATAGGTGGTAGGTGCTTTGAATTGAGGATTATTATTTTTGTTTAAAGAATGGAGATGGGAAAAAAACATGATTTTAAAAACATTAAAATTAAGCGGACAAGATTCTCCTCATCGCTACTAAAATGGCCATCTTTTGCCATTGTATTTAGTGTCTCACTATAGTGTTTGAACACTTTCGCATAAACCCGTTGGGATGAAATGGTCGCTTCTAAACCCTTGCAAGGATAGAAATTCCACAAATATGAAATGGGGCCACGTTACCATTATCATTGAAGTTTAGTATATGTACTTGAAAATGTCCATAGTGGATATAAAAATTGCATTCGAACAAAACACAGATCAAGGACCTCAGAAAAGTTTGTTAAATTTCATTACAATATAAAATATATTATAGCTTGGTAATGGTTTGCTTAGTTGTAGAGAAAATTGGTTTCTATTTTGATGTCTTGTGTTACTCATTAATTATTTCATCATGTCGCACACATGTTCTATGAATCAATAGGAAAGTTTATGAGTGAGAACCTTTATTTTGTTATAAGATCTCGTATTTAGAACTAGATAATTCATTTTGAGTGTCTTTCCTCCTTTACTAGGCATGTGTATTGTGTGAATAATTATGATTTCCAATGGGAATGTTCGCGAGCCCACTCAAAACATCCCAAGGATTTAATTGAGGTCTTCCAATTGTCTTATGAGATAACATTACTCTTTTTTATATATCGTTGTTGGAATTTAAGAGAAATTTCATTAATATCCATATACTACCCATCTTGAAAATCACATCAAAATATTTAGGAATGAAAGTGTCAAGGTTCTCAGGATTGCACTTCCACATATCTTTCGAGTAGGTTGATCTTGTGCTACAATTATGCCTTGCATTACACCATCATCGATGTTGAGAGTGTATGCTTTACCCCTCCTGCTTGAACAATACTAAATCCACATGGGATTTTTTCCATGAGCTCCTACAACAATGCATGCCTTCTCACTCAAATATGTGAAGCAATTTAATTGTTTATTCTATTTTAATAGAAAGTCATGGAAGAAATTTATGAATTCTAGATCAAGCAAATTTACAAAAACACTTGTCAAAGAGGTTCAAAAAATGGACATCTACAATCTTTCCTATCTGCATGGAGTGGTGAAGGAATTTCTATGATTGCATCCATTTGGTCCCCTTCTATCATGAGCCCACAAGAAACAAACCAATACAAAAACGGAATCAAGTAGATGCCAACAAGGTCATATTTTCACAATTAGTTCAAATCAAACAATCTTGGGAAGAAACCACCAATGATTATGAATTTAACCTTAAGACTTTAATATTTTTTTGAATGTTATATCCACCAAAGAATATTTAGCTTCATATTTATTAATAGTATACAAATAATTCCTATAGAAAATTAGATATAGTGTTTATTTGTCTTTCAATTAACATTTTCATACAATTAACATCATTGAAGCTAGATGATACATACATTGATAGGTGATACACTTAAGGAAAAAATTAGACCATGTAGCATGAAGAACTAACACAACATAAACTAACATCCTAGCAAATGAAATAAAAATCAAGAAAATATCACTTTATTCAATTTTATTAAGAAAACATCATTTGTACACACAATAGAATAGTTCCAAGAAGATACATTCTCCAACAATCTGTAATAATGTGCATCTAAACTAACCATATGATTAAGTCAACCATCCATTAATTTTCCAACTTCTAATATCAACTAATCCCTCTAAGAAGTAAACCTCTTTCAAGCATAAATATGTATTTATACAAGAACATGATTCACCTACTTACAATATTGTTATCATCTACATCTCAATTGTATAACATTAAATGGATCCTTTGACCCATGCCCCCATTAATAAATGTGTTACTATTATTAAATTCAAGATAATGACCAAATGCTTTATAATGCATAACAAGCATTATACAACTCAAAGAAACATAATTCAACTCAATAACAACAATATTGAGTTGGGTAAACTCTCTATGTTGGATCTCTATCATTATATTCCCTATACTTTTGAATAAGTTGTTAAGACTCTTGCACTCCTTGAGGTCATGTGCGCACACCACACATTTGTGCAAAGTAGTTCACCGGAAAATTTCCAAGTTGTTTCTTTATGCATAAGTTTTAATGATATTTGGGGATTAGTAAATAGGTACATACCAAGAATACCAAGTTAGGTAAACTATATTTAGTAGCTCCCTCTTGTTACATTAATCCCTCTAATTCTTAATAATTGATTCCAAACTCTTGCACTCCTTGATGTCATGTGTGCACATCACACATTCACACAAAGAAGTTCATGGTTAAAGTTTCAAGTTATTTCATTGTGCAAAATGCCAAATAATCTTTAGATATCGGTAGATACATGCACACCACCAAGATGAGGTAATGCACATAATGTGATCCTCTAATAATGGATATGTTTATTATGTGTATAATTGATGATTCTTAAGATTGTGTAGTGTTTCCAGGAATTTATTGAACATTTCTTCCCCACGCCAAGCATACAAGTATTGAGATGGTGCACAAAATTGTTTCTTACTCACTTAAGAGTCTAAAATACATGTATGTACAATGAAGAGGTGCCACAATGCATTTTTAATGTTCTTTGGTTACACAAGCCTTTAAGATGCCATGTATCCATTTGTGCATTACACTATGAAATATATGGTTGCCATGTATCAAATTTGTCATTGTCTAATGTCATATTTGAAAGAAAAAAATGTCTCACGATTAGGCACAACACTCTTAGAAAATGCATACAATTAATAATATTAGAAATATTGTATTTAGATTAATTATTTCTTCATGGGACATGCTATAGATTATTTTTAGACTATAATGATGATATTTGTTGAATGTAATGTCCAAGTTGTTGAAATCAAAACCCAACTTCTTACAAACACACACGCACACACACAATTAGAAAATAACATCAATGAATCATTTATTAGTGCATTTTATTTGGAAAAATATAGAAGATATAAACCCTAACTATAGTGGTGAAATCTGTGTCATGACTAAGAAACAAAACAATAACAAGAACAATTCCATGTCGTGTATTCAATCCTTGATGATAATATATTGTCTAAAAATATGTCCCATCTTTTGTTCTTATCCAATTCGGTACTACACACGAGTTTACCTTGCAAATATACTCTAAGGAGAAAATTATTAATCCTTGTGCCAATTTTGTAGGTGCCCAATGTCAAATGCCTTGAAAATTTGCCACTTTTTAATTTGTTGGATACAAAAAAATTATTTCTTAAACTTTATTGTTTCTCAAATATTACGAAGCTAAACCATGTGCACACTTATTATTCATCCTTATTTCAATCATGGTGTCAATAATTAGATGAAATTTTTTTATTAGCAATAATAATTTATCAAAGACCCACAAAAATAACAAAACTTGTGATGGATACAATATTGCTTGGGCCCCTACAAAGGAACACTCCATAGTGAAATTGGAAATGAATACTAGATTTTGGAATTGGTCAAGAGTCCAAAACCAAATATTTTTCTTCTCGGACTTTTCCAAAACAATGAAACCCTTCACCAGGGGTTGACAACTAAAAAGTGGATTTCAACATAATTTCCCGACGCTTTACAACCATTGATCTCCCCTCTAACACCAATATGCATTTCCATGCCTTACTATCACTACTCAATCGATTTCAGGATTTCATTTTGGTTTTACTTGTGCATATAATTGGCTTTCCATCCTTCAACAATATATATATATATATATATATATTATTACCTCTTCTCCCAATGACATTTCTTATTACCTCTTCTCCCAATGACATTTCCTGATTATGCGAGAAAATGTATATACGTCATTCATAATGTCAATCCCTTCCAGGACCTCTATATTATCTCAATTTCTTTTTCCTTACATTTTTCCCCTCTTCTAGTTTCTCGTTTATTTATTTCCTACAAAAAAGTTATATAACCTTCAAATTTAGACTTTTTCGCATCCTCTTGTCTTCGCTTCCTCCACATGATCCCTTTCGGCATCCTTATTACACCACTTGAGTGCAATTGCTAGTGTAATGTCAAAACAAAGTGCAATGCAAACAAAAATTGTTGAGTAGAGATGCGGGGTATCAAACCTTTTACCTCTTGCGTGTAAAGTGAGCGCTCAATTGAGCTACATTCCCAATCCATCGTAGTCTATGTACGGCACACAATTTAATAACTAAGACTAGAGCACTAATTCAACAATACGGTGGCATGGGTGTTAGCAATACAGACGGATTACTAATCATGTTATGAGTGGACTTGAGTTTCGTGTCTAATTTTAAACATTCACGGTGTCCTCTATAGCTACACTATAGTCAAAATTGCATATTTCGTTCCATCTTAGAAACATATGTCTTAGATGAATTCCTAAACTATTTATCAAACTAATTTCTCGTAGAGTATCCTCTATATTTGTTAAATTATCAGATACATTTATTTTAGGATGAAATAACATGTTGTTGATATTTTTACAGTCATCTATTTACCAGATTCACATTAAAGGAACCAGACTTAATGTTACGAAAGGAATATTGGCTCAAAAACTAGGATGTAGAGATTTACATGGACCTTGAAATGGTTACGATGTTAAAATTATTAGCGAGTGTCTTGCGAGAAGGAAGAGGATTCAATTATTAGGTTGAACTAAAACATTAACTCACAAAAATTGGATAATTTTTGGAATTTGAAGAAGAAAGGAAATGTTTTATTTGTGTCATAGGGATATGAGGTGTTGCAATGTTTTGTATAAAGTTGCAATGAGGTGTGCGAGTTTACATCAAGAATGAGTGTTTTGGTGTGAGGAGTGCAAAAATACAAAATCAATGAGTGTTGCATTATGCTAAAACAAGATATAGGAGATATGAGGGACATAAAGAAAGTATGTGGGACTTCTTGAAACAATGCACAAATTTATTTTGAGATTTTACAAATGAAACAAAGTGATTGAAAATTTGTGAGGCTCAAGTTAGAGTTTTGTAATATGCTACAAAGGTTGTGCTAATTTTGTGTGGTGTTAGGAGTATGTATGTATGTTTCTCAAGGTATGTTGCAAGGCTAAGGAGATCAAATTATGCAAGAGGAGGTATGTGGTTTTAGTGTTCGTGAGATACCTTAAGGCATCCACACATATCACAAGGGTAAGCATATTTTATTGGTCTTTACATAGATAAAAGATGTAGTCATAAGACGTAATGACGTTTGAATGATCAATCACAAGGTATAGAATATTTACATGTTTATATTGCAAGCAATTCCATTATGATCTTTGAAATTCGTATGGATAAGAACATCAAATATTCTTTTATATGTCAAAAAAAATCCTTTAAAAGCATTACTATTATCCACAAAAAGACTGACTTAAGAATTTTTTCGTATGTATCAATTTCATTGTTTATTGTGTCTACTTTTTTGAAATGAGCTCATCAAAGGGGGTGAGATCAAATTGGTTAGTAGCATTGAGTTCTCATGGTGGAACATTGAGTTCAAATTGCTAAAGTGTCATCTAACGTGGACTAACTCTTTAGAAGTGTTCTGAAAATATGTGAGTTATTTGAAAAAATGACTCAAGTAGATGTGGTCTCATGGAAAACATTTCTTTCATTAATTTCATTTATAACAAATTGAAATCATAAACAAACTTTGACGTGACATCCCTTCGAGAATAACTTGCAACTCATATGTAATCGTTAGTTACATCAAGAGGCAATCTAAAATGGAAGGCCATGATTTAATAGAGTGTGTTGTTCATTTTTATTCTTGACATTAAATTTGACACTCATTTGACGTTCATGTGACATTTCATTCATAAATTTGACTTCTATTGTACCGACACTTCAATAGTTTTGTTTCTTTAATTTGCTTGGAAAAGTGAATAAAAAATAATAATATCTTGATCATGTAGTAATATTTGGGTCTTTTTTCTTGGATATATATTGTTAAGACTGACACAATCGCATAGCTAAATGATTCCATTTGCCTCAAATCAATGAGAAATTGATAGAAAATTTAATGAAGTTGTTGATTAAAGAGATATGTAAAAAATCAAACCTAAGAACCTTGAAATTGATATTTATTGATGTATTTTATATACATACATTTATTATGATATACCTATTGTATTATTTTTATTTTTAATTGTTACTTTTTTGGTTATATATTTATACTACACTTGCATAGTTAAATATGTGCCTTGTGATTGATATCTCTTGGCGTATTTTAGATAGATGTATTTAAGATATCTATACTAATTAAATATCAATGAGAAATTTTGAACTAAATACTTATAACCCATTAAAAATTTATTTCAAACCAAAATCTTTTTACAAATATATTATTAGAGAAAGAGGTGTTCTACAATGGCAGGCAAGACTGTGATGGAGTGCGTTGTTTAGTTTTATTCTCGACATTAAATTTAACATTCATTTGACAACCAATACTCTTTGCGCAAGTTTACATTTTATTATTAGGATATTACTTACTAACAAATGCATCCATAAGTGCATGTGAGAGGCCGATAGGCATACAAAAGATTAATTGGAAACCAACCGATAGAAACTAATGAAGAGGAAGGTATTGTTAGAGGTAGCAGAGGAATGGTGAATATAATTCATCAATTCAGACTCCTCATCTTCTAGCCTCTTTCCCATAAAATATACTATCTAATTGAATTGCTCATGAAAGCCATCAACTTAAACGTAAAAATAAGAACATTCAAAGTGGTTTTACCATGTTTATCTAGCTCATCATGTGTTGGCCAGTTCCCCTTTTGAACCCTACCTACTAATGTATTTTGTCTTTACCATTTTTTACTATTTATTAGTGGTGAATATTATATTGTTGTTATGCCATCATATTCATTTTCTAATATAAAAATTATACATTTCAAAAAACCCATTTCAAGAGAAATTCCTATTGACATAAATCAATCCATACTACAAATTGTAATTTATACTATAATTTAAAAAAACATCCCCAAACCAACTCAACCTTAAAAAATCAAATAAAACCAAATACATTATTTATTTATTGTATTTCTTAAATTAAACCTACTTAAACATAGTTTTTAATTACTCTTTTGCAGCTTTATTGGCTGCCTCTCTATGTACTTTTGTTCAATATTAAAAATATATAACAAAAGTATGTAACACTCGGATTATGGATACAATAAAAAGCTATTTACACTTACGTACAAATATTGGTTTCCACAATAATTTTAAGGTATTTCAAATTTATTATTTTAAATGAAATTAAAATGTGACATGGCCTCCACATAAATTCAGGAAATTTATAAAAAAAAGTTAAATATATATTAAGTCAATTTGTAGAATAATTTCAAATCCTAATTTTTAATCTTTCCCATCAGGGTTACCGTGTTACTCTTCATAGACCTCAATAATCTCTGCACTTTCCTTGAGATCATCCTCGTTCCTGTTAGCTCCCAAATCGCCATCATCTTTGGATTTCAAAACAATTTTCATGGAACATTCTAATTCTTTGCAAATCAACAGCTACGCATTCCTTGCTTATTTGGTTTGAATTTGAGGACGTTTTACATATATTGGGTGCTATATCTTCTCCCTTTTATCGGCTTTTCTCATCAAGCTCTTCTCATTTTTAGCATCCTTATCTTTGTCTCGTTTTCGACTCTTTTCTCCAGTGTCACTGGCCAGTAAACCACACACAATATTTAGAAATTCTTTCCCACCAGCGATTGCACATTTTGTACTATTATGTTAGGCTTCTGATAAAGTTCCAATTTTTTCTATTTTTTTCAGCTGCATTTCATGTCCTCCTCCAGCAAGATGTGATTCAAAATCAGCATGACAGCTGAATACCCTATTGCATATTTCACATCCACTTGACTTCAATTCAATGATGTTTTGTGTTTCTTCATCTGCTTTTCTCTTTTATCAAGATTCACAAAAATGTCACTCTCTTGGTGCTCATGCTCTGCTTGTGCTTTCAGCTGCCTCGAATTTCCTTGACCTGATTCTTATTTTAATATTTTTAATTTCAACTGATGCTTCTTCCCCAAAATGTGATTCTCTAGATCTTTTTCACTGGTGCACTTAACCTCACAGAGCAAACACCATCCTGGATGTTCAGGAAATCCCGAGTCTTGTTTTAACATTTTTAACTTTGTTTGATGCTTCTTCCCCAAAATGTGATTCTCCAGATCTTTTTCACTGGTGCACTTAACCTCACAGAGCGAACACCATTCTGGCTGTTCAGGAAATCCAGAGTCCCATTTTAACATTTTTAACTTTGACTGATGCTTCTTACCCAAAATGTGCTTCTCCAGATCTTTTCATGGGTGCACTTAACCTCACATAGCGAACACCATCCTGACTGTTTAGAAGATCCGGAGTCTTGTTTTAACATTTTTAACTTCGCCTGATGCTTCTTCCCCAAAATGTGATTCTCTAGATCTTTTCACTGGTGCACTCAACCTCACACAGAGAACACCATCCTGACTGTTCAGAAGATCCTGAGTCTTGTTTTAACATTTTTAACTTCGACTGATGCTTCTTCCCCAAAATGTGATTCTCTAGATCTTTTCACTGGTGCACTTAACCTCAGAGAGCGAACACTGTCCTGGCTGTTCAGGAAATCCAGAGTCTCGTTTTAACATTTTTAACTTTGATTGATGCTTCTTCCCCAAAATGTGTTTCTCAAGATCTTTTCACAGGCACACTTAACCTCACACAGCAAACACCATCCTGGCTGTTGGGGAGATCCTGAGTCTTGCTTCAACATTTTTAACTTCAACTGATGCTTCTTCCCCAAAATGTGTTTCTCCAGATTTTTTTCACACATGCACTCAACCTCACAGAGTGAACACCATCCTGGATCTTTAGGAAATCCAGAATCTTGTTGTGACATTTTAAACTTCAACATATGCTTCTTCCCCATAATGTGTTTCTTGAGATCTTTTTCAGTGTTGCATTCAACCTCACAAAGTGAACACCATCCCGGTTGTTCAGGCAACACTGAATCAAGAGACATTGAACTTTCTTGCTGCATATTCGTAGTAAGCTTGGCCTGCAATACCTGAGGTCACACAAACAAAAATAAAATTAAAAAATCAATTTCCACATAAGTTCATATTCCGGTGGCAAGGTTGTAAGGGCAATGCTAAACTTGGTTTTTCAATATGAATCTAACATAAAGAAAAAGAAAACAGAAATTCCAATACAAATTTGACATTAAAATGGCATCAGCACTTAAATAGACTTTTAAAGTAGTCTTTATTTACCTCAAAATTAGAACAATGAAACAACTTAACAATCAAAGGCATCTTTGCTCTTCATGGGCTGCGTTATTTAAAAAGTAGTCTGGACCTGAAAATGCTCCTATCGCTTATGATTTGGTCATCATAAGATAATACAAAAATAAAGTATTTATTTATATAGATATAAATTGTGAAATCAAACCCGTAACAGTGCTAATTACAAAACTCTTAACTAGCATCAACTTGCCCCAAAAAGAAGAGGTATAATTAATATATTCAATAAAATAAATCCAATATTTTACAAATATTATGATTTCTAAAATTAAAAATATCCAATATCATTATTGGACCAGATGAATAATTTATAGTTCCCAAGCAGCCAGTTAGTAATATTAAGGATTTCTAAAACTCCTGAAAAATGATTTCAAATAATTCTGAAAATTAATACTCTCCTTCTCTGAATCTGAAAACAGTTAATCTGCAACATAATGGTCCTCCAGATCTTTGAGGGTCTAAGTTTTGAGCCTAAATAAAAATCTTCCTTGTTGGGTGTCTTTGTTATTTTTCATACACTAGAGCTCCAATTTGAATTTGAAAAAGGAAAGATCTTTTGTCTTGGGAGTAAATATCAATTGGCTGCTTGAAAGGGAGCTGAATAAATTTAGCAATGGTTCTATTTGTTGGGTTTGTACGTATATGTAAGTTATGAGTTAAATTAGAAGAAGTAGAAATATGTAAATCTGAAATAAATTAAAAGCATATTAAGAGTATTAACATTGTGTTTATTTTGGAAAAGAAATTGAGGTAAAAATTCAACAAGACTTCATTTTTGTGTTAATTTGAAAAAGCTAACCAATACAATAATCAACATACAAAGCTCTGTCCTCCAACAACTAAGTCTTTTTAAACATTAGATGTTGGTTATTGTATGTGCAAGTTTTTTTAAGTTAATACAAAGAAGTAAAGATCTACTAAGTTTTTGAAAGGGTTTTTCCAAGATAAACACCCTGTCAATTTTCTTGATAAGGTAATAACTTTCGTGACAAAGAAATAGGGTAAATTATGAATGTAAAAATATAATAATTTTGTATATTTAGCTGCATAGTTACCAAATACGGTGAAATCTTAAAGATTTTCCGTTTTTTCCGTATTTTCATTCAACCATATTGAATTCTGTATTTTTCAGTGGTAAGATATTAAAATGCAGGATTTTTAAAAATTATGTTATTTATTATTATTTTATACCATAAATATTAAACATGATTTTATAGTCAGCAGCCAAAAAGATTTTCATTTTTCAGTATTGTTTAGAAGGTTTTTAGCAGTCCCTCAAGATTAGTGAGACCGTATTTTTTCCATATTTATCATATTTTTTTGATCGACCGTCTTTTTTCCATATTTGAAGACAATCACTTAATACTCTCCATACGAAAGTTGCTACCTTGCTTAGTTGAATATTCACCATATCATAGCTCTTCTTCGTCATTACTTGCATTTTCATAGTATCCTTCAACATTTCTTCAAACACTGCAGAATCACAGCTGTATTTAAGGGGTCTTTCAAGGGACATTTTGTCAAACACTTGGCAAACAATCTATGTAGTAGTATTTTAAATTTTTTTGTCTTTATACAATTAACCAACACACCTCTTTAACTTCAGGCATTGTAACTCTTTCTAAATGTTGTTAGATTGTTGTTTATGTTCCCCTCCACTTGAGCTACTAAGAACCATATAAATGCTTCTGAAAAATGAGTAGAAAACTTCCAAACGATACCCCTTAAGATGCTGAATGTAAAATTATAAACTGTTTCCAATTAAACATCTTATGCTGTAGATTAATAATAACTAACATATATTATTTCAAATCCCTTATTTTTTAGATTTAAAAAATAATAATAAATATTTTCTCAGCTACATAAATGGTATTTTTGTAGCGACTACAAATAAGAACATAAAAAAGTGGAAAATCATAAATTATGACCGAATTTGTTAATCAGGATTCTTGACCTACTTATTTCTGCTCACTCTAGGTTAATTTATTGCTTACATATGCTTAAAAACCCAACACCAACACCATTATCCATAGAACTTAGGGTTTATATGTACTGCCAACATCCCGCTTACCATGTTACCCCGGACCCCAAACTGGGTTATCAGGTTGATACACGAAGCAAGATTTGAACACTGTACAAAGCATATGGACAGATTTTATCGTAGACTTTCACAAGGAGGTCTTGTAAGCTAAATTTGTGTGTGACTGGGCTGTGATCTGAAAAAATTATCATATGTTTGTGATTTTCTTTCCAACAGAATTGAAATTGAATTTAACATAAGTTGTGATCTACCATGGGATGGGAATCCTGGTCATATTATTTTATATAACTGGAAAGCACATACCACTGTTGCGGCGTTGCCCCTTTATGGAATTGCCACCTAAGATATAGATTGCTTGAAAAAATTGTAAATCTAGGGCATCTCAGCTCATGCTTGGGATGAAGCATATAGCAGATTTACAATTACGAGTAAGGGTATAACTAAACTAGTGACCACCTTCAGTTTAAACAACATCCAGGGCACGATCCTGGTCTCAATCGCTTTGACTCTCATCTGCAGGGCCTGCACTCAACAAGACTTGATTCCTGGTAGGCTCTTTGAAAGCCTAACAACATCACCAAACCAAGGCCCTTCAATTCAAAATTATCAGTTAACCCTCACAAGGATTTGAAAATTGCTACGCACAATAACCCTCACGCTGAAAGTTATCAGTTATCACACACTTGGAACTACCACTGTTGGTAAACATCTTTACCTGCTTTTGATTAACAAGAAATAGACTTCAAAGAATGCCTTACAAAATGAAAACTCTTGTCAATGGGTTAATTATTTTAGTATATAACAGAATGGACTGGAATTGCAGAGGCAGCGCATTTTCTAGGTCAACCATGTGGTCCAAGTCCAGATTGTTTCAAAAAAGAGGGAGGGAGTGGATGAGGATCATAGCACAGAAAGTTAAGAGAATACAAACCTCATGTCGTGTCGTGATGAACAAGTGTGCAAATGTATTTGATGAAGCTTTTCTGTGAAGGCAAGTTCCAACTGGGCATTTTGTTCATGATATTTTCGAGTAAGATCCCTTCTAATCTCCTCTACTTTAGCAATTTCGTTGTTTATAAGCTCCTGCAACTCCGCCTCATTCAGTAGGGGTAGAGAGAGAATCCATAACGTTGTAGGCGTGTACAAATGGATAAAACAAAAATACAGAAAAAATACTGTAATTGGTAACTATGGATTATATAGGTACACCGAATCCCTTTTCAATTCAGAACTGTGCTTCCTCTATTAAAAATAAAATCTTACACATGCCTTCACTATCAATGTCATTCAAGCCGTACAAAGAGCCAATTGATATTTTTAAAGCTCCTTGGGTTTTGTGAAACATGTACGTATTTATGGAAGATAATAATTGTTTGAAAGAAAATTTTAAAACAGAGAAGAAAAGGTTCTTTTCTTCTCTACTTTTCAAATTCTTTGATTTTTTTACTTCAATTTTTTATTTTCTTTTCAAGTAATCGTTGTCTTTTTAAAATTTGAAGTTTTCTATTTGAAATTTCTTGATCCTTTTCTCGTCAGTTTGAAATTTCTTGATTCTTTTCTCGGAGATTCAAGCAATGCTTGTCTTCTAAAATTTTGAAGTTTTCTATCACATCTTTTCTTTTTATATAATAACTGTGCCGGTGTGTATAGTGGGAATCAAACCTGTACCTTCTCTATAAAATACACATGCCTTCACTATCAAGACAACTCAGGGTCAGGTTGTACAAAGAGCTAATTGATCTCTTGAATCTCTTTGTTTATGTAACATGCATGCATTTCTGTCCCTTACCATACTCAGGGATAAATAATATCAAGCAGACTTAAAAACACAGAAGAAACCATAGATTGAAGGAATTTTTACAGAGAAAAAACGAAAAAAAAGTTCAAGAAAAAAAGTTTAAGAAATTTGAAAAGCAGGAAGAAAAGAATCGTTTTCTTTTCTTTTCTTGCACAGCTTACAGCGTGTGGTTGCTCCTCGGCATTTATCCGTTCTCACTTTGTGTATGTCAAACGAATAGTTACATGTGTTTGAAGGAAGGGTTAGAGGCAAGCTTTAGATTTTATGTGCTTAAGCTTCTTCATAATTGTTGGAAATTCAAATCAGAATTTATTGTGCAACTAATATTTGACTTTCCCAGATTTAGCTATCAGATTTGCATTTAATTATGACTGATGCACATTTATTTTTGGTTGATTATTCTCCTTGATTATCTCTTGTCAGAGATTTTGTGTTGACTTGCAAGGCAAGTTTGTTGTGTAGGAGTTTATTATTAATGCATTATGTTTTATTGGGAGAAGTAAGAAAAGAAGAAAAGAAGAGCAAGAAGCAAGAAGAAGAAGAAGAAGGAGAAGGAGAAAACCAGATTTGGGAGAACAAGAAAAGTGTGCAGTCCCAGCTCAAGTCCGAATCTGGTTTGTTGAAAGATTTCCTTCATTTTCAATGTTGTTAATGTATGAATGAATGTTTTGTGTGCGATTGTAGTTGATGTTCATTATTGACAAATATATTTGTATTGCTCAAGCAATTTGAAGCCCAAATCTGTGTTATTTGCAGCCAAGAGTGCTTTGTCTTTTTTGTTGTTATAAATTTCTATAGCTTCCCTTTCCTTTTCCGTGTTTTGCATCATTTAAATCCGCTTGCGTTTTATTTTCTATTCTTTGCGTGAAGATTCTCAGATTTCGTAGACTCTGCAGTTTCCATAGATCCTCGTTTCGTTTCCCTTCATCTGGTATCAGAGCGAGGTTAAACCCTTCTTCTATTTCATTTCTGGGTTTTTAGTTTTTCATTTGGCAGCCATTAATGGCTTCTACGTCTGGTGCATCACTGGTTAGTGTGCAAACTCTGATTTTCACAGGAAAGAACTATGAGTATTGGTCTTTGACCATGAAAGCTTTGTTTCGGTCTCAAGACATTTGGGAAATGGTTGAAAACGGTTACTAGGAACCAGCAGACCATGCAACATACAATGCTCTTACACAAGCTCAAAAGGATGTCTTGAAGGAACAATGGAAGAAGGATGGGAAAACATTATTTTATATCCATCAAGCAATGCATGAGAGCATACTCCCAAGAGTTGCATCAGCAAAGCAAGCCAAAGAAGCATGGGACACACTCCAGATTGCATATCAAGGTATGGACAAGGTTAAAAATGCTAAATTACAGCGCCTTAGAAGAGAATTTGAAAATTTATCAATGAGAAACTCAGATTCAGTAGAATCTTTCTTTACTCATGTTGTTGGTTTGATAAATCAAATGAAGTCCCATGGAGAGGCCATAGAGGATAGGAAGGTTGTTGAAAAGGTACTTAGAAGTCTCCCTTCTAAATTTGATGTTGTAGTTGTGGCTCTAGAGGAAACCAAAGATTTGAGCCAGTTTAGTGTGGATGAACTACATGCCTCTCTTATCAATCATGAATATAGACTGAATAGATCAAATAGTTCGAGTTGAAAATACATTTTCATCTCGCATTTCGTAAATCGTGGAAGAGGAAGGAGGAGTTTCAGTCCAAGAGGAAGAGGGAGAAGTTCTCCTAGAAGTGGACGTAGCAGCAGTTATGCAAATGTTGGTGGTAGAGGTCAAAATCAGAATTTCAGTCACCCAAGTGGCCAAAGATTTGACAAATCACACATTCAATGTCACTATTGTAAGAAGTTTGGGAATTATGCTCATGAATGCAAGAAAAAACAATATGATCAGCAGAAGCAAGGTCAAAATCAGTCAAGTAGTACTCCCTCGGCAAAGATGTTCATTGCATGCATGAAGATTGCTGAAGAAATCCCTACTAACTCTCCAAATTGAGTGCAATGTTGTTCAAGAAAGCCCATGTGACATATGGTATTTAGATTCAAGCTCACAGAATCACATGACAGGTAATAAAGATTTGTTTTCTAGTTTGGAAGAATTAGTTCAAACTAATGTTACGCTTAGTAACAACAACAAAGTCACTATTTTGGGTAAAGGTACGGTTAATATTCTAACCAAAAAGGGGGAGCCAAAATTTATGCCTAATGTATATTATGTTGCTAGTCTAAAACACAACTTGATGAGCATTGGACAACTATACAAAAGGGATATAGAGTGTATATGGAAAATAATGAATGTGTTATTTTGGACAAGTTTCAAGCAATATGCTTATTGCCAAGGTACAAATGACTGTAAACCGCATGTTTCCATTAAAAATAAGGCCAGCCATGAAAGGAAAAACAGCTCAAGCTGTTCATGAGACACATACTATCAATTCTGGAGCAGCTTTTAAGGTAGAAGATACAAAATCAGCAATAGCCAAAGACAACTACGGAAATGTCCAAGATAGCTACGGAAATGTTCAAAACAGTTACAAAAAGGTTCAAAATATCTACGGAAATTTCCAAGACATCTACGGAAATGTCCAAGACATCTACGAAATGGCCGTAATGTACTCCAAAGAGGAAAATGATGTTTCTGTAGAAACTCCAAAGAAATGCTTTCAATCGGTAGTAGAAAGGATGATTCTTGGCTTTGGCATTTTAGATTTGGGCATTTATATTTTGAGCGCTAAAACTACTTCATATGAAGAATATGGTAAAAGGTTTGCCATTAATTGAGAAACTGGAAAGATTTTGTGAAGGATGTATTATGGGCAAACAACATAGAGTCATTTTCGATTGGCAAGGCAAATAGAGCTACAACTCCACTTGAGATTGTGCATTCAGATATTTGTGGGCAAATGCAAACACCGTCTATAAGAGGCTGCACTTATTTGCTTACTTTTATTGATGATTTCACAAGAAAAACTTGGGTGTATTTCTTGAAACACAAATATGATGCATTCGCTTATTTCCAGTAGTTCAAGGCACTTGTGGAGAAGCAAAGCGACCACTACATCAAGGTTCTAAGGACGAATAGAGGCGGTGAATTTATATCTAATGAATTTATAAATTTTTGCAGATCTCATGGCATACACAAGTAATTTACAGCTCGCTATACACCTCAACAAAATGGTGTGGCGGAGAGGAAGAATCGAACAATTATGGAGATGGCTCGTAGCATGATGGCAGCCAAACATCTACCAAATGAATATTGGGCTGAGGCAGTGGCAACTGCTGTTTACATCATGAACAGGTGCCCAAAAAAGAGCGTAAGAAACAAAGTCCCTCAAAAGGCTTGGATAAGAAGGAAACATAGTGTTTCTCATATGAAGGTATTTGGATGCATAGCATATGCGCATGTTCTAGATAAGTTGAGAAGGAAGTTAGATAATAAAGGAAAAAAATGTATATTTGTTGGTTACTCAGAGGAAACAAAAGCATATAAGTTGTTTGATCCTATCAATAGGAAAATTATAATCAGCCGTGATGTTTAGTTTGTGGAGGATGAAGCATGGGATGGAAGCATAGAGGACTATCGAATTGTAGCTGCTGTCCCAAATGATAATATAGGCGGATGAAGTGTTTCCAACACCAAATATAACTCAAATAGCAGCTCCTTCCAATCCCGGGATGGTACCACAAGTTGCAGCTCAAGCTACACCTTCATTCACACCAAGGAGATCTTCAAGGTTGTTGTCCACACCAACAGACAACAAACTTCACAAGCATCTACATCAATTGGTACCCTTGGAGCAACACCATCTAGCACTCCAAGTAGTTTTTCATCTCCGGATCCAACTCTAGAAAGCATGATGCCACGAAAAATAAGGAGTTTGAGTGAGTTATATAATGTTGACACTACTAATTCATTTTCAGCTCTTGATTTATTTTCTCATATTGATGATCCATTAACATTTGAAGAGGTTGTGAGTAGTGATATATGGGCAAAAGCCATGGATGAGGAGATTGAACCCATTGAAAAGAACCAAACATGGGAGTTGGTTGATTTGCCGGAAGGCAAAGATGTAATTAGTGTCAAATAGATTTATAAGACTAAACAAGATGCTTTGATGGGAAAGTGCAAAAGTATAAAGCAAGGCTAGTTGCAAGGGTCTTTTCAACAACAACCCGGTATAGACTTCAATGAGACATTTGCTCTGGTTGCTCGGTTGGATACAGTTAGGACTATTTTAGCTATTGCTGCCCACAACTGTATATCAAATGGATGTAAAGTCTGCATTTTTAAATGGCTATTTAGAGGAGGAAGCGTATGTGGAACAACCACAAGGCTATGAGATACCGGGTCATGAAGACAAGGTGTATAGGTTGAAGAAAGCACTCTATGGATCAAGCAAGCTCCAAAAGCTTGGTATACCATCATTGACTCCTATCTCATTCAAAATGGTTTCCAAAGGAGCGGTTGTGAACCGACATTGTACATCAAGGTTAACAAGCAAGGTAACATTTTGATTTTTGCTTGTATGTGGATGATCTAATCTTTACCGGTGATCTAAACATAGATTCTTTCAAATCAGTAATGAAGAATGAATTTGAAATGACTGATTTGGGTCTTATGAGGTATTTCTTGGGGATTGAAGTCCATCAATCCAATGATGGTATATTTATTTCTCAATCTAAATATGCAAATGAAGTTTTGAAGAGATTTAATATGGCAAGGTGCAAGGTATCCCCAACACCGGTTATGACAGGGATGAAGTTAAGCAAGGAAGATGATGGAGCATGTGTGGATTCTACATTGTTCAAGAGGTTGGTTGGAAGCCTTATGTACTTAACAGCCACAAGGCCGGATATCATGTATGGTGTAAGTCTGATTTCAAGGTTTATGGAGTCTCCAAAAGACTCACATTGGCGAGCCGGTAAGAGAATATTGAGGTATGTAAGTGGTACAAAGGATTTTGGTATTTTGTACTCCACTTCAAATGATTTCAGTCTTGTTGGGTACACTTGATAGTGACTATGGAGTCAAAGCATAAATGATAGGAAAAATACTTTTGGGTATACTTTTCACTTTGGTACAAAAAGTTGTGTCATGGGCATCGAAGAAACAACCCATTGTGACTCTTTCTTCACTGAAGTTTGAGTATGTGGCAGCCACTAGTGCTGCGTGTCAATCTGTTTGGATGTGAAGGATGTTGAAAGATTTGATGTATGATCAAAAGGAAGCCACTACAAGATTCTGTGATAACAGTTTCAGCCATAACATTATCTAAAAATCATGTGTTTCACAAGAGAACTAAGCATATTGATATGAGGTATCATTTTATCGAGAGCTTGTAAAGCAATAGAGAAATTTGTCTTGATTTTTGCAGGTCTGAAGATCAGCTGGCTGACATATTTACAAAAGCACTGGCAAAAGAGACATTTGAGTACTTATGAAGTGGCTTAGGAGTTTGTGACTTTGCACAAGTTAGCAGCTCCGGAAATCTGTTAGTTAGCTACGGAAATGCTACAACAGTTTTTGAACAAATGTGATTCATATTTGTAATGATCTGCAACAGTTCATAATTAAGGGGGAGTGTTGGAAATTCAAATCAAAATTTATTGTGCAACTAATATTTGACTTTCCCAGATTTAGCTATCAGATTTGCATTTAATTATGACTGCTTGCACATTTATTTTTGGTTGATTATTCTCCCTGATTATCTCTTGTCAGAGATTTTGTGTTGACTTGCAAGGCAAGTTTGTTGTGTAGGAGTTTATTATTAATGCATTATGTTTTATTGGGAGAAGTAAGAAAAGAAGAAAAGAAAAGCAAGAAGGAAGAAGAAGAAGAAGAAGGAGGAGAAAACCAAATTTGGGAGAAGAAGAAAAGTGTGCAGTCCCAGCTCAAGTCTGGACTAGTTTTGTTGAAAGAATTCCTTCATTTTCAATGTTGTTAATGTATGAATGAATGTTTTGTGTGCAGCTGTAGCTGCTGTTCATTATTGACAAATATATTTGTATTGCTCAAGCAATTTGAAGCCCAGATCTGTGTTATTTGCAGCCAAGAGTGTTATGTCTTTTTGCTGTTATAAATTTCTGTAGCTTCCCTTTCCTTTTCCCCTATTTTGCATCATTTAAATCCACTGGTTTTATTTTACTGTTCTTTGCGTGAATGAAGATTCTATAGATTCCGTAGACTCTGCAGTTTCCATATATCCTCGTTTCGTTTCCCTTCAATAATTACTCGATTAATTATTAAGGCAATGCGTCCCATAGGGGACAACTGCGATCGGGCGGTGGTCCCATGTAACTATGACTTTTTATTAATCATGGAGAATATTTTCCAGAAAATGTATGGGAAAGTCATTTTCAACTATTGGAAGAGGTGGGGGGCTGGAATTTTTTGTTGTCCCAATCCAAGTTTTATGGCCACATCAACATATCACCGCTTAGAAAACAATTTGCTAAACAACTCTACTTCCCTCCAAATCATTTGTTGAACATGAAAAACATGGGACCATGTTAACTTCTTAAAAAAGAATCTTGTAAAAAAGAAAATGGGACCATGTTAACTTCTTTAAAAAAAAAAATATGTGTTGTATTTGGAAATAAAAAATATGCGTGATCCTTACATGGGACCACTCCTTAAGTATCTACTTAATCAAATTAATCAATTTTCAATTTGTTAATTCTTTAGTGGTGGTAGAAATAAAATCCCCATAATATTGAGTGAAAGAAAATCTTCACATCCAAATTAGAATACTACAATAGGTAGAACTGGTTCACTTGGTTTCAACCATCATTCTAAGTGGTTTAGGTCACGGGTTCAAATCTTATGATTTACTTGGAGTATTTGTTGAGGGCTTAGTGTATGTTGCTCCATATGAGGTTTGATTTGGTCTCTTTGTAATGGGTTGTGGTCCAACGATGTGTATGTGTCACACCCCATATCTAAACCTATTTTGAAGGTCATACATCATCGTCGATTTAACATGAATGATGAGCACCTCCTAGCTAGTTGTACTTGATGAAATCATAATCTTCTCAAGAGATTGATCTATTGATGTATTTTTTCTATGATTTTACCTTTCTTACTGTAGGCACTTGATTTTATAATTTTGTGAAATAATTACATGACCGCATTAATATGATTTCAATGTTGAGAAATAATGGTTACTGTAATAATGTACAACTAACCATACTAGTGTTCGACTACATCGGTCAAGGAATGTAATGCATTTATAAGGTCTTCATTTTAGTTCTGGTAATGCTTTTGGTCTTGACAAGGTAGCGTTAATTGTTCGATAACCAACTTATCATTTAATGTGTCGATAATTTGGAAAGTGATCTCAGAATATTTTGGTTAGCGATTTTAAAATGATTAAGGTAATGTGGATTGCTTAGTGTGTTTAAGACCCCATGGAAGTAGTATAGCTAATTTAACATGTGGCAAGCTTGAGTATTAAACTATATAACTTGAAAAGGGTCATGGACCATGTTTAGATTGCATAAAAAACATTATTAGTTGTTGATCATGGCCTTGGACCACATCATCTAGAAAAGGTAGTATTGGAAAATTTTGTGGTCTAATGACCAAGGTAGATTTGAATGTTTTAAATTAACGGTCTTCGACCATACCTTGTGGCAAGATGAATGTTTTTATTTAAAGCGAAATTGGTTGAAGACCAACCCCATCATGCATATCAAAAGGATATTTTACTTGGATGATATGATGGTCATCGATCGTATGAAAGAACACCATGCAAGGTTGGATGTTTTTGCTTTAAATTGGGTCAAAAGTGTATTAAGCCATAATTTGGTGACAAAGTTATTATTTCTTTAATATTGTGTATGATGGATAAGTCTTCGACCACATCATTGGCATTATAATAGTTTAGTAATTATAAACTTTTTATCGTCATCCTTCTTGCAAATGTTGTGAAATTCATGGTTTAAATGTGACCTTAATTTCCATGATACTCCCTTCAATATGAGACGAAATTATTTGTAAAAAATTTAAAAAAAAACACAATATGACCCCTAAAAAAATAAAATAAGATAAGTTATACTTAGCAAAAATAATAAAAGGGACTTGACCACAAACAAAAAAAATTATTAAAAAAACTAAACTTACGTGGAGGTGAAACTTTTTAAATAGTTATTTATTTTATTGTTTTTTTAATGATGTGAGGCCACAATGAGGTGCATAAAAAAGAGAATTTTAAATTTTAAAAAAACAAGGCCATGATATGGCAAATACTCCGAAGGGGATGCGTAGTGGGATGCAGGGCGGGAAGATATTGTATATGCAAATTTTTGAAATAAATGGAAAAGGAGGCATTGTCTTCGCCCTATATTTTGGGATGTGAATAATTTGGGCATTGCAAAAAGTAAAGAGGGAGGGAGGGAGGTTCCATGTATGTGAGGGGAAGTCGAGGTAATGTCAAAGAATGTGTAATGTGAATGTGTTAAGTTAGATGTTTAACAACACTTAAGCATTTGACAGTTTGCAGTTTTAGAAAGTAACAATCACATCTTGTAGGTACAATGAAAGTGTGAATAGTAAAGCCTCAAAATATATATAGTTTGTTGATGTGTTACGAAATATTCCCATATGCAATCAAATGGTTTTTGTGTTAAGAGGAAGTTTCGAGGTAGTTTGGTGATCACGACTCACAACTCACAACTATAGTGGTGTGCGAAGGAGTGTAGACCACAAGCCAATTGTGAATTTTGATGTGGACAAGTATCCAATTTAAAATCATGTTGCAATGTAATGATTTTTTGAGCATGAGGTAGGACTTATTTGTATTCAACATCGTATGTAGTAGATATAAAGACTAGCATCGACAAGTAGACCAAAACGAACAAAGTCTAGAATGTCAGCAAAGTAAGTATTCAAAATTTTATGTTTGTAGAAATGTAAATCAAATTGAAGTCTAGAGTGAAACATGGTAATATCAGGGGGACTATATTGTGTTCAATAACACATACGAAGTTGATAGATACATCATTAAGTTAATCTGAAGCAACAACAATAGACCACCTTATGAACATATTCCATGTTAATGATCTTCAAGAACAAACAAAAAACGTGTATAAATGTGTATAATTTACGTGAGGAAGCTTGAGGGTGATGTAACTAGTGTGCTGCCAAAGGTCCTCTGTTAAAAAGGATGCTCAAGACATGGGCAAGTCAATTGATAAGAAACCTCTATTGACCAAAAACACATGTAATAAGGATATTTTGTTTAAGAAATAAGTAAATATGGGAACATCTGTCGGGAATTAAAGATAAGGATAAAAAATTCCATTGCAGCAGCAAGAGGTTAATAATGTTGAATACACTCTTTTATAGAATTAAAAATATAAACTGTCTCTGCCTATGTAAACTATACAGAAGAGTTACATTCTCCATACATCTTTCCTTCTCGTTGAATGAAAACCATAGGAAACAGGGCCTGTAATTGGCAGGGCAACGTTTAAGCTTTCCATTTGAAAAAATCTCTCATTCCAGACAAACTCCTGTAAAAGCATAAGGAAATGATTAAATGTTTTATGACCTTGTAGAATGAAAAAGTAGAAGACAAAATAGTAAACATCTAAATTGAAAAAAAAAATAGCAAAATACCTCTACAAACCCAAATACATAAAGTAGAAAAACTAATACAGGAATCCCCATAATTCTCCATTGACAAAGCCCTTGGATGATGCTCTGTAAACCCTTATTAGAGGAGCCAGAGGGTAGTTGGCTCTCACAGTCTACTTTATTTGTGTGTTGGGACAGGGCTTGTGACTCTCTGAACACTGCTCGATGAGGGGCTGAGATTCGAGCCTGAGCTACACAAAATATAGTAAACTCATTAATATGATATTTGAAATTTGAAACAAACCTAAAAGAAGACACTTTGTTACAGTAACAAAATCATAAATATCATAAATAGATTTTTTTAAAATGTGGGTACCTTGGGATTGGGTGTAATAGATTGCAACCTTGGCATCCATGGATCTTGTCTCCTGTACAACCAGAAGAAATAACTATAATCTAAACCAAAAACATATATATCAACCGCAGTCATCTTTGGTTATGCTTGCCTTGACCTGTAACAACGTCTTCACATTTGTTTCAGTAACAACCTCATTCCTTCGCATTTTTTTGCAGTATATTCATATACTCCCGAAAAATATAAAACTATAAACTACAAGAATGCAAAGATAAACTTATTTTTACCAACATGGTTGAAGCCGAGGCAAATACAATTTATTAGTCATTGCTTCTTCCATAATATGTAATAGAGCTTCCTCTCCGATAAAAACAATATTGGAATTCCAATTGAATGCACATGAAACTTGTTTTTAGTAAAACTACAAGGAATGTATTCCTGGCATACAACATAACATGTTATAAAATTCACCATCAAATTCCACTTAAAAGCCTCAAAATCTGTAAGTCTGTGGATTCCAAATATTGATGAAGTTTCAGTCTTTACCAAATAAAACGAAGCAAACTCTGCAACCATTGTCATAAAAAGATTTCAATAAGAAATTCGTTTTGTCAATTATTTCAACTACTCACTGGCGGAAAATCTAGAAAACCTCAGACTTAGAGATTTCTTCAATGAATAAAATTTGGTAGATCTATAAAATGTTATAGATTTGACATTCAATAAATGAGGACAAAGACAAGCAGACAAACATGTGGCTAGACCCGTGCCACTTGTCTAATCTTTGACATACAAACACTGCCCATCTTTGTAATTTACATAGTTTAATAGCTAAAAACAAAGCCGCAACAAAGAACAAGCCAACTTTTTGCACAGTGAGGAATAAAGGCTCTGACCAATAGAATTGAAGCAAAAGGAAAAATTGCACTATGAAACTTTAGCAAAATGTTTTTTAAATACAGGTGGCATTATTTGATTGGATTTTGTTAAAGTGAGTATTTGTTGTTGTGAAGCCAATATACTTGCCTTTAGTAGTATAATAAAGTAACTTTTGAAAAGGAAAAATTTAACTTTAATAAAAAAGGAATATGCGTGGGAGGGAGGAGGAATAAGTCTAACTGAAAATTAAAAGTTTTTATTAGAGGGCACACGGATTTTGGGAAGAGTGTGAAGCTTTTCTTACAAGCATGAACTAAATGATTTTCCCCCATAGTCACATTTTATTACCTTTTCTTTGTTTTATTTGTTGTTCTAGTGTTTTATTGGTGATGCCTGCTAGGGTTTTTCTTCTAAGAAGGGTGATTTTTCGATCTGTGTGGGGCATTTTATTATGGGAAAAACATGGTTGTTTGAGCATACTATGTTTTCAGTTTTCTTGATGGAATTATATCTAACTCCTAACCTAGAGGGTGTGTGCTAAGATAATGCAAATAGAAACAATATTATGAACACACACAAACTCACAAGAGAAATATAGAAACAAAATTTGTATTAAAAATACTCCAGAGCACTTCGGTGCCTTCTCTTGTTTTTCTTGCTTATTGAATTACAAAGTGAAACCTCTTATTTATAGAAGTTTTCCAACCTTCTAGCTTAGAAAATATCTCATAATATCTTATATTAGATATTATTGATCTTTTGGATATTTTATAGATATTCCCAGATATTTCTAGATATATATAATATCTCTTGATATTTTCTAGATATTCTATACAATATCTTTTGATATTTTGGAGGATTTAATATTCACAATAAATGTCAATATCTCTTACATAATGTTGAATTCCATAAATTTGGAATTTATCTATCAAGATTAGATATTTCCAACACCCCTCCTAATCTTGATTATTCATGTATTGTTGAGCAATATGTACAAACCTATGATGCCTAAGCAATCTCTCATATGCTCAAATGTGTCCTTTGGTAATGGTTTGGTGAAGATATCAGCATATTGTTGCAGACTTGGGTAAGTGTGTGAAGTTGGGGGCCAAAAAGTGGACAAAAACCTGAAAATAGACAAAATGTGTACGTTTTTCCTAAAATACGCTCGTGTTTTTTTTTTTTGGTCTAGTAGTTACCGAACCTATAATGTGTATGCATTTTAAAGAATCCAAAACACATACGTATTTTAGAGAACTCAAAATGCATACGCATTTTACATAACATGGACTATGTATGTGTATTTGGGTGTCGTATACTTACAAAAATAAATGTTTAAATTTATTTTAGTAAATATAAGAAATTAGGGTCCTCTCTCACTTGATGCAAGTGATCTAGTAGCTTCAACAATTATAATCTTGAAGATATTTTTCAAAATCTAATCTCAGTTAGTACTTACTCATTTTTAGGATTTTAAAGAACGGACCTAAAACTTTCATGGCATATATATTATAGTCAATCTTTGTTTTGGGAAAGCATATAGTCATTTTTAGGTTTTTGACCTTCTAAATTAGATTTTGGCCCTACCACTGCTTGAATTGGTACCAATTTTTAAATTTGGTCCATAATTCACTTTAGTGACCATGAATCAACTCTATGATGCTTTTCTACTTCTTACTAAAAAGAGATCCTCACTTTGTAGATAGAGGATTGTTCCCTGAATGGGATTCCTTTCCTATGGCCAAAATGAGGTGATTGTAATGTGCCTCCTCCTTAAGGTGTGATAACACTACTAGGTGTTGAATGAGTTTTATGAATAGTACCAAGTGAATTGCATCAAGTGAACTCAAATGATTTCTCATTATTAGAAACATGGTGCTCCATATAAAGATCATCCCCTCACCTTTCCTAGCTCTAAAAACATCCTTTCATGGAATCAAATTCATGATTCTCATACATGTTTTTGCTCATATGTCTCTTATGGAGACAAATGTCACCTTAATACTTCACACGATGGTCCTGGTCCTGATATTTAGGTGAATTATGACTAGCTCAAAAATTCTTTTTAGCTATTAAGAGGAAGTAGTTCTCATAAAGGCTTAATGAGTTGATCGATCACCTGTAATGGCCACAAAATGTCTTTTCTTACTAGGACTATTTAGGGTTTAGGGGTTTAGTAGTCTCTCATTTAGGGCTAAACTCAAGGTTTAGAGTGAAGTTGATCGATCAGGGTTTAGGGCTCAGACTTTAGGGTTTATGGTTTAATTTACACCGAAACAAGCTTCGGCTCAAGGTTAATGATCTTAGGATTTATGGTAGGAATTTCCTTTAGGGTGAGGGTTTAGGATTTAGGGAGGTTAGGGTATAGGGCTCAAGGTTTAGGGTTTAGGGATGAGGCTAAGGTTTAGGACTGGTGAGGGTTTAGGTTTAGAGTCGAGGGTTTAGGTTTAGGGATCGTGGTTTAGTTTTTATGTTTAGGGTTTTAATGGCTCATAGTTCATATTTTTTAGGGTTTAGGGCTCAGGGGATTAGGGTTTAGGGTTTAGGGTTAGGATTTAGGGCTTAGGGTTTAGGGTTTAACACTCAGGTTTAGAGTTTAGGGATCGGGATTTATGTTTAGTTTTTTAGGGTTTAGGGCTTACGATTTAAAGGTGGTTTAGGGTTTTAAAGGGCTCATGGTTTAGGGTTTAAGGCTCGGGTTTAGGGTTTAGGGGTTTTAGGGTTTAATAAAGTTTGGGACCTTTAGGATTTAACCCATTTAGGGCTTAAGGTTTATGGTTTCTATTCTAGGTTTCAGGGATTAAGGCTCATCTATTTATTTTAAAGGAGGGAAATTTTAGATTCCAAGAATAATTTGGTACAAATAAATGTTTACCCAATATAACTTATGGCTAATTCACTCATTGTAATGTTCATGTTTCTTATTAGTATTGGTATTCAACTAAAAATGGTTCATCAACTTCAGGAACAAAATTCAAAGAGATTCATCAAAATTTATGGGGTTTTTGAAGGAGGTCGAGCTTAAGATAGTTTAGGGCTGATGACTAGGGTTTCCAGGATGAGCTCACTCATGAGACCTACTAGATTAGGGTGTAGGGTTAGAAGGCTTAAGGTTTAGGGTTTTGATGGTTTAGGGATTAGGGATTTAGGGTTTAGGGTTCATTTTTTCTTTTAGGGTTTATTATTTAGGTTTATCTCGGCTTAAGGTTCGAGGGTTAAATTTAGCTACTTTAGTTTAAGGTTTAGGGGTTAGAGTTTGAGGCTTAGGATTTCATGTTTAGGGTTTAGGGTTTAGGGCTCGATTAGGGTTTAGGCTTAGGGTTTACGGTCAAGGTTTAAGGTTTATGATTCGAGGGCTTACGATTTAGTGTTTAAATTTAGGGCTTTATGGTTTAGGTTTTTTGGGACCTTTAGGTTTAAGATTTAAGGTTTATGATTTATGATTTATTATTTTGGTTTAGGGTAGGTTTAAGGTTTATAATTTAGTGTTTAGGTCTCTCATGACTTAGGTTAGGGTTCAAGGCTTAGGTTTTAGGTTTAGGGAACTTTAGGGTTTAGGGTTTAGGGTGTTTAGTGTTTAGGCTTAAGGTTCATGGTTTACTAGTTTAAGGTTTAGGGGTTAGAGTTTGAGGCTCTAGATTTCATGTTTAGGGTTTAGGGCTTAGGCTTTTTAGGTTAAGGGTTTAGGATTTAATTTTAGGTTTAAGATTTAGGTTTATGATTTATTTATTATTTTGGGTTTAAGGTTTATAATTTAGTGTTTAGGATTTAGTTTTTCACGAACTTCGTGGTTTAGGGTTTAAGGTTTATTATTTAAGGCTTTAGGGTTTAGGATTCATGGTTCATGGTTTTAGGATTTATTTTTAGGCTTAAGGCTCATGGTTTGGGGATTTATTTTTAGGGTTTAGGGATCATTGGTAAGGGTTTAATATTTAAGTATTTAGGGTTTAAGGTTTATGGTTTAGTTTTTAGGGTTTAGGGATCATGGTTTACACATATATTTTGTAGATAGAAGCATGCTAAAAGTATATACAATGTTTATACTATAAAGAATGCCTACATGTTTTGCGTTTTCGTTTTCAATTTGTCCAAGCCATGCCTCAAGGCTTGGGATGCGGTTTGATCCCAAGCTCGAGGCGTGGACCTCTGAAAACACAACAAACAACGTGTTTTTATAGGAAAATGTAAAAATGCCACTTCCTCTATGATAAATCAACATAAAACAATCGATTTGTTTAACAAATATTATACCACGACGTAGAGAAGAGTTTCTTCTTTCTAAAAATATAATTTTCAAATTTTCTTACTAATATAGGGTCTCCATATTATTTATTTTCTATCTATGCCTTTTTATAATTTTTTTGAAGTTTAAATATGTATATCTTTCATCATGTTTTTTTTTGGGTAATCGAAACTGAAAAAAAAAAATTATACTAGCACAAACTAGGCCTAATTCTATACACATTCAAAAATATATATAATTTTTGATATTTTTTTGACGTTCGGGGGGCACATAGTTGGAGCTCTTTTAATTTTCAAAACATAAAACTTCGTACTAAAAAAATCATAAAAAAATAAATATTTCTAAAAATCTAAAAAAATTCTAGTACAAACTAGATGCTCCTATTTATCCTTCTACCAAAGGGTTTTCAAAACTTCTAAATTGTCCTCAAAATATGGTGGGGGCACGAAAGTCACTCTGTTATGTATTGTAACAAAAACAGGAGCACTTGTTATTTTAGTTATTTAACCCACTTAAATTTATCCATTTTCAATAAAATTTAGTAGCTTAGAAACTATACTCAAAATTCTACGATTCATGTTTACACAACATCTTCCAATTTTGAGTGTAACTATTTCAAAAAAACTCATACAAGTTGAATTTTTTTATTTTTTAGAAAAATGCGTCCACTTAAGACCCCTTTTCCCCCAACTTGGTGCACTTACCCACCCGCAAAACTCCAAAAATATTTGTCCATTATTGACTATCTCTCTAATAAAATGATACCTAATATCAATATGCTTGCTCTGCTTTTGTGAAAAACATGATTCTTTGACAATGCAATAGCTGAGTTGTTATCATAAAATATCTTCGTTACTCCTTATTCTTGCTTTA